>FLSR01000422.1:104169-118607 GCA_900092035.1 Leuciscus waleckii
TAACGCCTATCTTGTGTAGCCTACCTAATATTTATCCAAATGAGTCAATATTAAATCAAATCACAATAATTGAATTGAAATAATAAAAAAGCGTAGCTTACCAGAAATTGTACCATGTAAACATTGTAACATGTTGTCATTAAACCTAATAAAATTCAGTTTAGTTACTAAAATGTTTTGACAATCACAATACACTTATTGTGATGCAATACAAAAATGTTACATCACCCCAATACACCCCCCGCCGCCGCCGCCATAAATCTCACTCCAAGCAAAACTCAAAAGTTGGCAGCTATGAATGATTTAGACAGGTGGAGCTGGGGAGGTGGAGGGGTTCAGAGGAACTAGCTTACAGCAACACTGACCACACTATTTAGATGTTGAGCAAGCAATCTCATTGGTTGCAGGATCAGCAGAGACCAATCAGCTTGTGCCACGTGGTAATGATGTGACTGGTTACAGACTGCATGTAAAGGACCAATCAGCTGTGCCCTCTAGAGTTTCAGGACTGAACTATATATACCTGTATATATATTCACTGCAAATTCTCATTACTGTAATCCATATGTTTGTTTATAGTTCTCAGTGATAATTCTCATTATATTTCCATTGTTGTAATAGAGTCATTTTTTACAGTAATGCCATAGAAATTACTGTTATATATGATTTTTGAAATAAAAATGACAATGGCATATAACAAATAATGTCATTACATATTAGCTTTAATTTAAGCTTTAATCTAATTTACATAATATTTATTCTTTTCTTTTGCATTATGGAAATGATAATTGGGGGAATGTACTTAACGATCATATAAATAATGTTCCAATCAAAATAAACTGGATCTAAAACCAAATATTTTTTCTTTAAGCAAAACATAATTTCTTATTTTTCCTTTTGATTACGACACGAACACGTTCTTATCAAGTTTCGTCACTTTCACCTTGAAGATTATTTCTCTTGTACGTGCAAAACACAGCCTGGCGTGAGTGTGAAATCATGCAGCGCGTGATTTATGATCACATGTATGTGCATGCAGACACATGCAGAACGTAATTCATTACACACACACACACACGATGTGCGGTTCCGCTGCAGGGAGGAGTGTGATACATCGTTTTCATTTATCTCCCAGCATTAATCACCCCAGCATCATCATCATCATCACCGCCATAACGACCATGGGCTTTATTGTTGCCATTATGATAATCACTGTCCCCGCAGTAACGATGCTCGTTTGTGCTCTTTTATGGCTCTCGCCTGCGCACTGACACTGACAGCTGTCTGATTCAATCGCTCTCGGGCTCCAGGTGAAGACGGGGCCACCAACCCCGACCCGCGCGGCACCCTGGGTAATGAGCGGGGGACCCGAGAGGTTATGTCACAACACTCACAAAAACACACAGTCAGTCAGTCAGTCACTCATTCACTCAGCCACACACTCACTCACTCACATACACACACTCACATACACACACTCACATACACACACTCCACACACACACACACACACACACACACACACACTGCACCAAGACTTGTGTGTACACCTTCACACAGACATACCAATGTCAAGCTGGCAGGCATACACACGCGCACATGCATGCGCACGCACACACACACACAGTCTCTAAGGCAAATATAATCTCACTCACTCACTCACTCACTCACTCACTCACTCACTCAAACAAACATACACACACTCCCTCACTCACAAACACACTCACTCACTCACAAACACATTCACTCACTCACTCACAAACACATTCACTCACTCACTCACTCACTCACTCACTCACTCACACAAACAAACATACACACACTCCCTCACTTACTCTCACTCACTCACAAACACATTCTCTCACTCACTCACAAACACATTCTCTCACTCACTCACAAACACATTCTCTCACTCACTCACAAACACATTCTCTCACTCACTCACAAACACATTCTCTCACTCACTCACAAACACATTCTCTCACTCACTCACAAACACATTCTCTCACTCACTCACAAACACATTCTCTCACTCACTCACAAACACATTCTCTCACTCACTCACAAACACATTCACTCACTCACTCACAAACACATTCACTCACTCACTCATTTTTGTTTCTTCTTAAATTATTTCATCCTTTTTTCGTTCTATCTTTTTTCATCCTTTCTTTATTTCTTTCGTTCGTCTTTTCTTTCATTTATTAATGCTTTCTCATTTTTCTTTTGTTTGTTCATTATTTCGTTCATTTGTCCTTTCTTTTTTCTTTTTTGGTTGCTTCGTTTGTTCTTTCTTTTTTCATCCATTCTTTCTTTCGTCATTTCTTTCTTTCATTATTTTTTTCTTTCGCTAGTTCGTTCTTCCATTCTTTTGTTCATTCATTCATTTGTTCATCCTTTCTTTCTTTCTTTCTTTTGTTCCTTTGTTCCTTATTTCTTTCATTCGTTTGTTCTTTCTTCCTTTCGTTTGTTCGTTTGTTCTTAATTTCATTCATTTGTCCTTTCTCTTTTTATTTCTTCAATCTTTTTCCTTTTATAATTTCTTTATATAGTTCACTCATCCTTTCATTCCTTCGTTTTTACTTTCTTTCTTTTTACTTTCGTTCATTCATTCATTCATTCATTCATTCTTTTCTTTCTTTCAATTGATTTATTTTTCTTGTTGTAAGCATAAAGCTCAGTAAATGTTGTAAGATGTGTGCTTAACATGAATGCTTAACATGAGAAAAATGTACTGAATAAAAAGAGCAAAGAGTATTTTTTTTCAATAACTTAACTTAGATTTGAATAAATTATTTTAATAACAAATACAAAACATAAAAAATATACAATTCATTAATTCATTCCTTTTATCTTTAGAATTGGTTATCATTATGCCCAATGATGCACTTTTAATAGGACACACTCTTCATCCGAACAATAATACTGTATTATAAGGTTTAAGGACAGGGCCGTAAGGACAGAAAGACTGTAAGAGAGCGATCTGCAGATCAGTGAGAAATCCACCCGGCCGAGCGAGTTTAACTAGCGAGCGTGTCCACCTTTCTGCTACGCTAAATTATTCATGCTACACCATGTTCACGCTCCTCTGAAGACATAAAGAAAACAGGCCAGGAGGAGAAGAGAAAGAAGAAAACACTGACAATAAACTACCACACACGCATCATCGTCAACACATTTGAGCTTTTCTTCTCATTCAAACCGAATGCAAATGCCATCACCACAATACAAGAACAGCATAAGGACCCAATGCACCGAATAAAATGCGTTGGTATTTAGACACAGTAGCATCAATTAATGTCCCGACTGCATGAAGCAGGAATGATGCAAACCGACACGGCTCTTATTTGGTGTCACTCTGTCTGCGAGCGAGAGATAGTGATAGTTGCGCGAGCCAAACATGACAGTGATTATGTCATTATAACGGCACACAGTGTGACACATCATTACAGTGGTGTCAAGCGCTCTCTCACTGCTCATTATTTCGGACAGAGGAGCATGTACTCCCAAAACACGGCTTCTCACACCGCGGCTCCATCGCAGGCTCCTCACGGCTTCATAATCAGAGAAGATTTCAGAAATGACTTATGAGAGACGCACCTCGTCCAGTCCGGGACGCACAAGTTCATCTAATGAAGTCAAGAGACGTTTCTAGTGTGAACTCAATGAGATCTGCTGATAGTTTCCTGCAATAAAATCAAATTTTATAGTCTTTATGCACAATTCATCAGTGCGTAATATTCCTAAGCGGGAAAAAAGTCACCATAATACCTCACTAGGATGCTTTTCTGTTTGTTTATTTTACTTACTGGCTCTCATAGGCCTCTCATGTTTTGTTGGAAGCATTTGCATTTCCTTCATTAAAATATAATAGCTTGCTACGCCTCCAGAACGACTTTCCTTTTTTGTCAGGTTTCATCCTCCTGTCGTATAGAGACCATTTTTTTTCCATTTTTCCACCATAAATTCATCATGATACTGTAACTCCTGTTCAAAAGTTTGGGGTAAATAAGATTTGTTGGTAACACATGCAGTTACTAGTAATAACTATAAATGATGCATAATTACATGCAACAAAACCTAAACCAAAGCAAACCTAACCCTAACCCTGTAAGTACATGTATTTACTTAATATTATACAGTACTTAAATGTATAATTACAGTGTAACAGAGACACCTTAAAAATAAAGTGTAACCGATAAAAAAAAGAAGAAAAGATTACTTAATACCAACTAAATAATTATCAACACTAATCTCTTGAACGCTAGTGTACTTTAATGCAGACACTTCTCTCCAAAGCAACTAAATGTGAACATTTAATCAGTTTATCATTCCCTGAATCGAACACATGACTTTAGTGTTGCAAGCACAATGTTCTTCAGTTTGGGCCACAGGAACAGGAAGGCTACAATTCTGTAAGTCATTAAATAAATTAAATAAACAGAAAAGCGACTTGTTTGAAAACACAACTACTGTTAATTCACATTAAAGGAAGCAGTTTTTTTTTATATAAAAGCGACTAAAAAATGAGGAGCAACACAAGCCATGTATAATTCAAGAGCAAAGCATTAGCAGTGCAGCGATAGTGAATCTCAGGAGTAAATCAGAGAAATACAAACACACGTTTAATGGCAGAACAGCAGAGAAAAAGAGGGGGAAATGTGTTTTAACTTTTTATTGCAAAGGACTGGTGTAAAAATAAGCTTCTATTTATAAAAACAGTCGCTTAACTCTAGTTGAAGTACTTTATATTAAGCGTACACTAAACAAAACAAGTGTAAAATGTTTTCACACGTGATATTTTGAAGTAGAAAGACTGAAATAGTATTTTTTTTGTATTCGCAACTTTGAATCTTTTGTTTTACAGTTTGGCGAGTTTATATCTCATCATTCTGAGCTTATATCTCGAAATTATGTCTTTTTTTTCTCAGAATCGCGGAAAAAAGTCAGAATTTTCTTGTAAAGATAACTTTTCTTCTGAGAATTCTGAGTTTACATCTTGCAATTCTGTCTTTTTTAGAACTCTGAATTTACGTCTTGCAATTTTGTCTATTTTTAAATTCTGAATTTACGTCTTGCAATTTTGTCTTTCTTTAGAATTCTGAGTTTACATCATGCAATTCTGTTTCGTTAGAATTCTGAATTTACGTCTTGGCAATTCTTAATTTTTTTCTTAGAATTCTGAGTTTACAACTCGGAATTCAGTTTTTTTTATTCTGAATTTTTACTCTTGCAATTTTTTCTTTTTTTAGAATTCTGAGTTTACATCTTGCAATTCTGTCTTTTTTTTAGAATTCTGACATTAAATCTTAGAATTCTGAGTTTACAACTTACAATTCAGTCTTTTTTTTCGCTACGGAATATCAATATTTGATCTTTTATCTTTTTATATGCAAAAATATCTCAAAATTCTAAAGGTCCTTGCAAACTGAGTCAAAACACCTCTCTAAAAGCTTGCTACGGATGCAAAAAACGCAGAAAATCGAACCCGATTCAAATTTTTTACGGACGAAAGTTTCGGAGGCAGTGTGCAACATGATTGACACATGTGAGGTCGTATTTATTTTTTAACGTGCGCACATTTTGCACACACTCGGACTTTAACTCTTCTTCTCAGAATTCCGAGTTTATATCTCGCAATACTGAGTTCACGTCAGATGAGATGTCAAAACTGACTGTCAGAAAAGTTCTCCGAATCGTGAATTATCATCTTGCAATTCTAAGTTTAATTCTTGCAATTCTGATTCATTTTATTTTCAGAATTGAGAGAAAAAGTCTTAAATGTCTCCTTGTCTGGACTTTTCTTCTCACCAAGCTTCCACAGAAAGCCCCCTGTTAGCATGTGTGTGTGTGTTTGACGCACCGGCGCTGTGTTGTTCCCGCTGCTGATGGCTGGCGTGTTGCTGTCGGCGTTGGCCAGATCGCTGTGAGTCTGTGCCGGCGTGTAGAGCGTCAAGCCGTGATCCGGGACGCGGTTCTGTCCCGCGTAGTCTTGCGTGGGAAGAGTGTGTGTGGCGCTGAACTCGTTCTGCGGGGGATGCCCGTACTGAGGGGTGTACGTCTGGGCCATGTCCGCCGGATTGCTGGCCTCCTGGTTACCCTGCAAACACCAATGCAAACAAAAGCATACATTAAACCCCTGCGGCCGTCACAAATAGGGTCGTGTGTTCAAACTGAATGTTTTTATCTCTGATGGGCCGATCAGGGAAAACGGGCCGCCCTGCGCTTTAAATAGGCCAGGAAAACAACGATCACATCTCACGGATGATTACAGACACGCTTGATCATTACTAATGAACAGACTTTGTGTTGTTGTAGAAGCCGCTCCGAGGACTAGAGGCCACTGGGATTTTTCCACAGCGCAGAAAAAAGGAAATCAGTCTCCTTACGATGTTTTGACTGAGAGCTTTGATTTTCCTGACAGGTTACTAATGTTAACAGCGGTCGACGCTTTAACACGTCTTCACACGAACACTTTCTGCTCAGCGGTGTTGAAACCAAGTTGTTTGTCAAGCTACAAGGTTCCCTATAAAGCCTGCTGTGTCATATTTGATCGCACATTTCAAAGCCTTGAAATGATCAACTTTTGCTGAAACACCTGTTGTACACAAACTACTGTATGCCTTCTATCATCTGATTGATATGTTTTTAGTAAGTAAAAGGGATTTTATAAAAAAGTTCACCTTCAGCTTGTGGCTCATGTGTCTTTTAATGGTGAAATCTGAACTGACTTCGATAAAGTTAACATAAGAATAACCTCAAGATTTCAAGATGAACACTTACTGGACTGAAGCAACTTAGTTTTACTTGATTTTTCTGCACACACACACAAAAAAAGTATTAATAATCATGCTCAAATGAGAGTATCAAATATGATCATCAGGCTTTTGAGGAAGGTTTATTAGTTCATCAGTCAATCATCATTGTATTGTATTGCATTGCATTATATGTTTTAAAACCACAGAGCTTTGACATCATAAAACTAAGCATGTAAATATCATCTTACCAAGACATATTATTGACGACTGATATTTATATGCATTTGATGTAAGTAGTCTGCTATACTGTAAAAATATCCCATTGATTTACATTAAAGCTATCTGAACGGCCATATAAATATCAACATTGTCAATATTTTTGCACAGTTTGGGCCTATGAATAAAATTAAGATGCTTTTGCTTCAATATTCTCACTATGTCACACTATATGAGCCATAAAAAGCCTGATGTATAGCATGATACTCAACAAAAAACATGCAATTTTTTTAAAGATTTTTGAAATATTTTGTCTAAAGTTTCAATAAACAGTTCCATTTCATATAAATATATAATTTATATAATATATATATAATTCCAAGATATAGATCACTGTGGTCCATGGCAGTATTTCACTGGAAATAAGACTTATGGGTATAATATAAATAAATAAATAAACAAACAAATAAGAACCTGTATTAAACAGATAGCGTGGAAGGAATCTTTGAATTCGGGAGGAAGATAAATGCACTGGATTTTTCCCGTTTGCCTGTTCTGGTCATGGTTATTTGGTGTTTGTCTCAGCTGTTGTTCCTGCAGACTTTTCCTGGAGTCTAATGAGCCGAGAACCGTCAGCCGCTGTAAATGAGCGGGAATTAAACCTACACAGAGAGTTCCTGAACAAACCGCAGGTCCCAATTAAAGCTGGCGGATACAGGACGAGTGTAACGTGAGATCAGCGCTCACAGTCGCTTTCTGTCGGTTTCATCTCCTCTTTATTCCTGTTTGTGGTGTGGAACTACCAGCAGGGTCAGAAACTACAGCAAAATCACACCGAAAGCGACACAAATCCCCATGCTTTTAATGTGGTCGGCAAAACAATGTCACTCAATGTCACTGCTTTATCTGTTATCAAAATTTGATGTACAACATAACTGCATATAATGGAAATACTGCAAAACGCTATATATACTGAAAATGAAAGTGGCAATAAATATGCAGAATAATCAATATGTTAAAACTGATGACATAAAAAATACTGAAGAAGTGGTCTCTCTCCTCAGCTGCCCCTCATTACCCAGTTTGACTCTCACATTAAATATTCCTACAGAACCCATCAAATAAACCCTTTTCTGTCTCTTTGCTGAGTGTGTGTTTCTGCTGCTGCGTCATTCTGATCCCAGATCAGTTCAGAGCGACTCTCTGACGCACATTCAGAACCGCAGACATCATTAAGATCAAACCCACAGCAGAGATCAATAACATGATACTTTATTTATGCGCGCACATTAAGCAAAAACTACATTTGATCAAATGTGCAGTGCAGAACCAAAGCCCAACGCAACTCTTTACCATAATGCAATTTGCTTGACATGACCCTTCTTTTCCAGTGTAATGAATCAGAAGTTATGATAGGTTTATCAAATCATAATTTTATCTACTTGCATTTTAAAGTGCCCTATAATGATATTTTAAAGGCTCCTACTTTCAATCTGAAGGTCTCCTACAATAGGTTTATGTGCATCCAAGTAAAAAAAAAGAAAACTTTATTTTTCTCAAAATATGCATTGCAGCATCACCTCTTTTCTCAGTGTCTGAAACGGTTTGATAAAGTATTTTGGCTCTCTAAATCCTTCCTTCTGAGAGCTTACTCTGCTCTGATTGGTCAGATGGCTCAGTCTGTTGTGATTGGTCTACTCTGCTCTGATTGGTCAGATGGCTCAGTCTGTTGTGATTGGTCTACTCAGCTCTGATTGGTCAGATGGCCCAGTCTGTGATTGGTCTACTCTGCTCTGATTGGTCAGACGGCTCAGTCTGTTGTGATTGGTCTACTCAGCTCTGATTGGTCAGATGGCCCAGTCTGTGATTGGTCTACTCTGCTCTGATTGGTCAATCAACATATTGTTTTATGTGAATGAGTGGGCAAGATGATTTTCACATTGTTTCGAAGCAAAAATTATAGGCTACAAGATCCAGTTCTCCAAAGTCTTGTGAACAAATATTTAACATGGGTTTCATGGCTTCATTTCAGTGACTTAAAAATAGTTTTTTTTCTTTTTCTTCACAAAACACGCATAAAAGTAATTTTCTCAAAACTACAAACTTTTACATACATGCTGCTCACATATTATTGTAGTGGAGTTTGCCCTGAATACAGAGTAATCAGATGAAAACGTTATAAGTAACAGAAATAAGCACAAATGTCAGGGCATGTCAAAACATCTCCAGGGCACAAACATATCAAATATCAAATTCTTATAAAGTAAAGATTATAAATATTATAAAATACTCTGTAGTATACAAGTATTCCAGTCCCAAAAGCACTCAAACTCAATTTACCGACCTGCAAATACAATGAAGTGCCCTTAACACCTCTGAAAAAACACTTTCATGACGCAACGCAAAACACAGTACAAAGCATTGAGTTTCAAAGCAGCGCAACAGTGAAACACACACACTCACTCTCTCTCTTTCTCTCTCTCTCTCTTTAAAAAGGGCAACGCTCCGAGTCACACGGGGAGAAGAAGGAGCTTATTAGCGAAACACAAAGCCACGCTTGCTGCCGTCTGATCTCCACTGCTGCTCTGAAGTGTGTGACAAACACATTTTCTGGGGGCAGATGAACCAGACCAGAAAAAAGAGGCTCGTAAATCAGAGGAGACGCCAGCGTCCTGGAGAGACCTTCAACCCCTCAGAGTCCAGCGCCGATGCCCTCGCATCCCACACACACGCGCACGCTAATTACTGCTCACACACGCCTTCAGAGAGACAGGAAAGAGCCATCAGGGAGAGCCGAGGTCTCGAACACCTCTCAAAGCAGACAGACTTTGAGTTTTTCTGGGTATTTTCATTTATTCATGACCTGAAAAAGCTGCGTTCTTCTATTCGGTTAATATAGCACATCATGAGCTAATTACCATAATACCGCCCACATTTACATAATATCAGCATTCAGTAACTCAACTTTCCTGATGTAAACTACACAGTCAACATTTGAAGTGGATCAAAAAAGTTCATCAAAGTTGTCCTAAGACAAGAACGGGTATTGTTCAAAATTCATGTATAACTTTGATGAAAGGTTTTGATCCACTTCAAATGTTGCCTACTGTATACTAGTACAAAAGAAGTACAGTATCTTTCAAAAGTCTGGGGTCGGTACATTTTGTAATGTATTTGAAAGTAGTCTCTTCTCCTCCCCAAGGCTGCATTTATTTTTATGTAAATTATTATTTTAACAGTAAAATTGTGAAATATTATTAGAATTTAAAATAGCTGTTTTCTATGTGAATATATGTTACAATGAAATTTATTCCTGTGATCAAAGCTGAATTTTCAGCATCATTACTCAAGTCTTCAGTGTCACATGATCCTTCAGAAATCATTATAATGTGATGATTTGATGCTCAAATACATTCAATATTATTATCAATGTTGAAAACAGTTGTGCTGCTTCATATTTTTGTGGAATTTTTCACGATCCTTCGATGAATAGAAAGTTGTAACCAACAGGATTTATCTCTACTGTCACTTTTGATCAATTTGATCAACTGAATGAAATCATTTCTCTAAAGAAATTGCATAAAAAGTTCCATAAAGTGGAAGGTACAGTAACTACATCAGGTCAGAGAGAGTGGAAAACGATCATGTAAAACCAAATAACAAACTGTACGCGGTCAGGAAGCAGGAACCACAGACCTGAACCTGATCATTAGCACCCGAGAGTCCACTAAAATAACCCAGCGCCAGAACACTCGCAGTGTGCTCAGATCCTCCTGATGTGGAAGGATTCCCCCTCATTCCCTCCAATTACAGCACAACAACGGGAAGAAAGAGCGGCAGAGGGGCGGCAGGCCAATTTACAGCAGGTCTGTCCATCGGGCTCCGGTTATTAGTCTTCATTCGGTGCGCTTGAAAGCTCCGCTGTGTCGTTTTTACACCTCATTTGTGAGGGAATAAATTTGGCAAAACAAACAGCGTGTCTGTCCTAGTCTCGACGGTTTTCCCTCAGACAGAGCTGAGCCACGACCCCAACATCTCACAATCTCACGCGCTGTTTGACCTCGGATTATGGCCTATACACTCTAAAAAATAAAGCTTTCAAAAGGGGGTTTTCACAGTCATAGAAGAAACTTTTTTGGTTCCCCAAAGAACATTTCAGTCAACAGTTCTTAAAGGATTAGTTCACTTCAGAATTCAAATTTCCTGATAATTTTCTCACCCCCACGACTTCCAAGATGTTCATGTCTTTCTTTCTTCAGTCAAAAAGAAATGAAGGTTTTTGAGGAAAACATTCCAGGATTTTTCTCCATATAGTGGACTTCAATGGGGTCCAACAGAATGAAGGTCCAAATGTCAGTTTCAGAGCAGCTTCAAAGTCTCGACACGATCCCAGCCGAGGAACAAGAGTCTTATCTTGCCAAACCATCGGTAATAAAAAAAATAAAAAACATTTATATACTTTTTAACCACAAATATTTTCTAAAGAAAATAAACATTTGACCGATGGTTTGGCTAGTTAAGACTCTTATTCCTTTGCTGTGATCGTGTAGAGACTTTGAAGCTGCAATTTGGACCTTCAACCCATTGGACCCCATTGAAGTCCACTATATGGAGAAAAATCCTGGAATGTTTTCCTCAAAAACCTTCATTTCTTTTCGACTGAAGAAAGAAAGACATGAACATCTTGGATGACGTGGGGGTGAGTAAATTATCAGGAAATTTTTATTCTGAAGTGAACTAATGTTTTTCTCAGTGTGATGAACATTTTAATATGAACCTTTTTCCAGTATAAAGAAACTTTTGTAGAATGGAAAGACTCCATCTCTCATGGAACCAAAGATTCAAATAAAGAACCTTGATTTTCTTGAATTTTTTTAAGTGTACACACTTACAACGAATGCAATATTCTGTTGAGATAAGCAGTGTATTAAGTTCTCGTTTGTGTTGATTGTGAGAATCAGCCTGGTCTCAGATGTTTGGAAAGCTTTAAAAACAAATAAAAAATGAATGTGGAGAGCAGCTCAGATCATTGAACAGAGGACAGTTTGTGTTCATATTGAGATCTCTGACTTTTACTCATATACTTTGGTATCTTGGCAAATCTGAGCTCAGTTTGAGATATCGAGATCTCGTGACTCATCATCGTGAGAGTCATTTTCTCAGGAGAAACATTTAAAAAGCATGAGACTTTTCACCATTTGCCGTCCAATTACTCTCATTATTGTCTAAAACAGAAATGTAGGACAGAATGTATAGAAAGTCAATAAACATATTTTGAATAGTTTCAGTTCTAGGTAACAATAACAACACATTTTGCACATGCAAACACCTCTCACACGTTCTTCAAAGGATGTAAAATCAATGTGTTACTTATAATTCTCTAAAACAGCTGTGTATCACACAAGTAAAAAAGAGACTAAGCTTTATGTTGTGTGTGTGTGTGTGTGTTTTCTGGACTCAGGAGCGTTGCAGTAATCGTCTACAACAGGCATCCGTGGCCCGTTCGTCCTCTGAGACTGAAGCTGAAAGTGTCTTAATAAAGCAAAAAGACAGAAGATCATTTTAAACTCTTATGACACACGGCGACGCCTCCTGCAACTCTCACCAGACCACACAACACACTAATAAACACCACCGCACATCACGCTCATGATCTCAGACTGAGACAGACCTGCCGGACTCAACCAGCACGCCAAATATAGACTTCAACTCAATTAAAAATGACAGTTATTATCAAATAAACCAGACCAGAACAACTGGAAACCACCAAGATAATTTTATAAATGTCACATCCACCAGCTGGAGTACCCATGATACACACCAGAGGGCGCTCATCCGCACTCATGGACTGCATTTCCCATAACCCAATGCCTGGACTCATTATGCTTGATTACTTACACCTGTGTCTCATTATCTTGTTATTCCTGCCTATTTAAGCCCTTGTTTTTACTCATTCTTTGTGAAGTCTTGTGTGTGTCAAACTTCATTTCTGTTTTGAAATTTGCCTGTGTTTTTCGGCCATGTTGTCTTTTTGGATTATCTGCCTTGTATTCTGACCTATTGCTTGTTTTATGGATTATAATTCTGGATTGCCCTTATAAAGCTGCATTTGGATCCTCAACTGTCTCTGAGCAGTGTACAATAAGATTTTGAGTGTATAGTATATATTAGAGATGCACCGATGTATCGGCCAATTAAAGCTATTATTTTCGCTATCGATTGTTTAAAAATCAAACTATCGGTTTCGGTCGATATCATTCTGAATATCAGCTCATATCGGCGGAGACATTTAGTATCGGTGCGTCACTAGTATATATCACTGTATGTAAGTGTGCTGAATTTTTGCAGGTTCTTGTATATCCAACTTTTATATAATGAGGTGGGCGATAAAATATTACACTTTGCAAGGAAATAAACAAAAAGGAGTCAGTTGAGATGCGCTTTATAGTACATGTCTACAGTAAATCTCTCCTCAGAAGTGTGTTTCCTCTGGTTCAGATGGAGGATGATGTTTCCCTCAGGCGCTCAGAGAGAGATGAAGATATGAAGGATATAAAAGCGTTAATGATGCATGATCCTCATCTTGTTAATGGGAGGGTTATTAAGAGTAATTATCTCTGATAGAAGAGAGATCATTCCTGAGAGCTTGAGAAAATCTTTCCCGATGATCTTGCCTGATCCAAACACAAGACAGGAGAAGAGGAAACCTTGTTTAAAGTGTCTCGTTCTTGTTGCGAGACAGCAGAAGCTGATTCACCAAACATTTTGAAGATTCAAATTCTGTTTTTTTTTTTTTTTTTAAGTTAAGAACACAGTATTTGTATTTCATGAAATACTTGGTGTTTTTCTGAGGATCTTTTCTTGCGTTCCCAAGACTATTCTTTCCTGAAAAGAACGTCCAAGGTTTAATTTGTTAACACCAGTTAGTTACATGTTTTAAATTATCAGTTCATTTTAACTAATCTAAACATAATTTACAGCCATTATTAATATCAGTTAATGTTAATTTCAACATTTACATTATTAAAATAAAAATCACATGTGTTAAGATTATTTAATGGACCTGAGCCAGTGTTTTATTATATTATTATTATTAATAATAATAATAAACGAGTCTACTTCTTAATATAACCTCTATATATAACCTCACACCATATGACCATAAAACATCAAAGCCTCTCATTTAATTCTTTGGGGAAAAATATGATGTTCTCAAGCAAATATCTTTCTATGCTGAAACTTTAGATTGATGTTACATAATAAAGGTGTCCACTGCATCTGCCTTCAGGTCCCAACACACACACACACACGATATTCAGCACTCATGAGCTCTAATGAGACAAAGTTAAGAAGTAAAACTATATGATGCAAACTGACAAAACCTCCTACACCTCACCTCATTACTGACCCACAGAGAGAGAGAGAGAGAGAGAGAGAGAGAGAGAGAGAGAGAGAGAGAGAGCG
>FLSR01000422.1:119377-144043 GCA_900092035.1 Leuciscus waleckii
TGTGTGTGTGTGTGTGTGTGTGTGTGTGTGTGTGTGTGTGTGTGTGTGTGTGTGTGTGTGTTGCTGCACTTAGCTACAAACTCCTCATGACTTAAATCAGTTCAACTACTGTCACACTAGGAGTTAACTACAACAAGCTACTAACAAAAATGCTAATAAAAATACTTAAAACACACACACACACACACACTTTCATGTGACACTTTAAAAACATTACCAAAATCTTACAAATCTAAAACTTTTTAATAATTTAATTCGTTTATCCAGGGTTTATTCATATATTCAAAATTAAATGAAATTATTAATTAAAATGTATCGACTCATGAATATATAGGAATTATTTTTATTTAAATGAATGAGCTTATATAATTCAATATCAATATTTTATCTTGCTTATACAAATAAATTATATGATATCAATAAAAAAAAATATATATATATATATAATTGAATATAATTGAATAACTATATATATATATAATTGAATAACTATATTATATATTACTTAGAAATAAAATAGAAAGTTATAAATTATAAAAAAAAGAGAATGCATAGGGATAAGCCGCAGTAAAATACAAAATAATTGCATTACAAAAATATGTTTTAATACTACTAATCAATTATAAAAATAAAAATAAAGAAGACAATATCGAACAGGGAAAACTATTGAATGACGAATATGTGAATTGAAAACAAATCTTCTAAATGCAAAAAATAAATAAATAAGTGTGACAATGCACTTTTGAATATTAGAATCTGATTGGTTGACAGGCATTTAATGGAGTCAGCTGATGAATTATCTACAGTATAATGAAGCACTTCTCAAACAGTCATTCAGTGCCTGAAAGTAACTTATACATACTATTAGCAGAGATTAAAAAATACATTTCTTCTGGAAGTGACACTTTCAAACTATGACAGCTGCTTAGGCAGTTTCATGCATGGAAACTTGAAAAAATCGACACTTTATGTCCTAAAGTTTCACTGCTACATGCCGGAGAACTAGTTTGTGAGTGGAAAAGATGTTTTGAAAACTGCTGAGCCACTGAAACATGTAGTTAAGTTGGTGGCATCACCACTTCTGGTTTGCATCACTGCAGTGACAGACTCAAAACAGAAACAGGTGGAAGTACGAGCGACGGAAAGAAAGAGGAGGTGATTGATCGGAGGACTTTGTGAGAGTTGTGTAAGGAGTTGTCGGTCTCAGCGGAGGCGTGAGGCTCAGAGATTGATGCACACATTACCGGCTTCAGACCTGAATGAACCTACACAGATCAGATGGTCTCCGCCAGCTGTTCTCCCACCTCCAAACTTTCACCCCGCGCCGCTTACGCGTGGAGGAGCTCCGGGTTCGGGAGACGCTGGAGTGTGGAGAGTTTTATGAAGAGGAAAAGCGAATCAATCTCGGCTCGAGATCATCCAGAAATCAATGGAGCTCGCCGTCTTCGGCGGGGATTTGAGCAGATGCACATCTATTAGTCGCGCAATTTTCTGGAAAAGGCTTTTAGAGTTTAAGGAGCGCGGCGCTCGTGTCCTCGGGGCTCCATCGGAGAAACACATAAAAGTCAGCGAACGCCCGGACGGGACCCCCGGCTCAAACATCAGAGCCCCAGCTGTGAGCCCCCCGAGGGACAGAGCGCTTTAGAGACGAGGAAACTAAAAGCTGAGGTGGCAGGAGAGCCAGAGAGCTGTGAAATACACATTAGAGGAAGAGAAAGGACTGACAGAACTTACAGGAGGAGATCAGGGGCCGCATTCCTTAAGATGAATTCCAAGAATTTCTGAGAATGTTCCTATAGGTGCAATTCTTGGAAAATTCTCAGAGATTTTCTTAAAGGGATAGTTCACCCAAAAATGAAAATTAGCCCATAATTTACTCACCCTGAAGTCATCCTAGGTGTATATGACTTTCTTCTTTCAGACAAATACAATCGGAATTATATAAAAAAATGTCCTGGCCTTCCAAGCTTTATAATGGGAGTGAATGGGTGTATGTCTTTGGAAGTCCATCAAAGCCTATCAATCCATGATTAAAGTGCATCTATTCATGATTAACGTGCTCCAGACGGCTCCGGGGGTTAATAAAGTCCTTCAGAAGTGAAGCGATGCGTTCATGTAAGAAAAATATCCATATTTAAAACTTTAGCGACTAAAATAACTAGCTTTCAGCAGACGGCCTACGCTAGTCGACTTACGGCAAAAGAGTAACACTTGAACTTGACGCACAACGTAATGATGAACGTGGTTGCCCAGTCCTGTTAGTTTGAACCCGAGAGGCGTCAATTGCAGTCATTTACGTTGTGCGTCAAGTTCAAGTGTTACTCTTTTAGCGTAAATCGATGCGTACGGCCTTCTGCCGGAAGCTGGTTATTTTAGTCGCTAAAGTTTTAAATATGGATATTTTTCGTACACGAACGTATCGCTTCACTTCACAAGACCTTTATTAACCCCTGGAGCCAACTGGAGCACTTTAATCATGAATAGATGTGTTACTCTTTTAGCGTAAATCGATGCGTACGGCCTTCTGCCGGAAGCTGGTTATTTTAGTCGCTAAAGTTTTAAATATGGATATTTTTCGTACACGAACGTATCGCTTCACTTCACAAGACCTTTATTAACCCCTGGAGCCAACTGGAGCACTTTAATCATGAATAGATGCACTTTAATCATGAATATATACGCTTTAATGGACTTCCAATGACATAAACCCATTGACTCCCATTATAAAGCTTGGAAGAGCCAGGACATTCTTTAATATAACTCTGATTGTATTCGTATGAAAGAATAAAGTCATATACACCTAGGATGCTTCAGGGTGAGTAAATTATAGGGTAAATTAAATTTTTGGGTGAACTATCCCTTTAAGAACATCTTATTTTTCCTTAATTAAATGACAGGCTTTGGTGTTTGTATGATGGTTCTTGCCAAAGGCCGGTGATGAATAATTAATTTGAAACACCCAATAAATTCATTAAACTTATCCATCTTACCTTTGGGAATTTAAGACAAGTTGGAGGTTATCTGAACTTTATTTTTAAAGAAGATTATTTTTAAGAATTTTTATTATTCTTACATTTTGTATTAAGAATAATATTTAAAAGGAAAGATACTCAAGTACTACTTTTGGGAATGCAAAAAAAAAAAAAAAATCCTGAAACACACACACACACACACACACACACATCCTGTAATACACACACACACACACACACACACACAGGGCAACGATTAATAGCATCCAAAATATCCATCTTACCTTTGGGAATTTAAGACAAGTTGGAGGTTATCTGAACTTTATTTTTAAAGAAGATTATTTTTAAGAATTTTTATTATTCTTACATTTTGTATTAAGAATAATATTTAAAAGGAAAGATACTCAAGTACTACTTTTGGGAATGCAAAAAAAAAAAAAAAATCCTGAAACACACACACACACACACACACACACACAAAAAAGAAATTATATAATTGCATATACAAATAGCATGCATATATCTATAGATTTATAATATTAATCATTTATATATAGATACAATTCTAAAAAATTTAATATTAGTAACCTACAAACATTGAGAAATATTATGTTGTAACTTTTTACCTCTTTTACCCTTTTTACTTTTTAAGTTTTATTTCCATGTATATTTCTTTTTTCAGATTTAAATAAAATACATTCACTTTTTTTAATTATAAATTTAATTTAATAAATTAAATAAAACATATAATTTTAAGATATAGTAAAAAAGTACAACTTTATAACAGTGAAGATTTTGCAGTATTTGTAGGTGACTAATCATATGTATATGATAAAATTGAATGCTGGAAAAATATTAAATGATTACTATTAATATATTAATATTAATCTAACACATTTTGTTTCATCATAAATAGCAGGCACACTATATCACCAGCATCATTTTGGAATTGGATCTTAGTCACTCTGCTCTATGGATGTCGGTCATCGCGTTATAAAACCCACATTGGTGGACCACTAATTAAACAACAACCCTGATCTGTGGAGAGAGAAATCAAACATGAAGATGATCCATGTATCACCGGTGAGGTGATGACAGGACCGCCAGTGTGTGTGTGTGTGTGTGTGTGTGTGTGTGTGTTCATAAGACATTAGGCCGAACGGTTCCTCTGGGAAAGACCTGGACACACTTTTCCCTCCCAACATACCATGAATGTGTCAGAGTGTATGGGTCCAGCTCGAGTTAATAGCGCTCTAATGCATGTAATGAGAGATCCTGAGCGCATTACATCCACAGTTACAGCACTTAAAGGCCTCGTCCCACGAACAATCAATTCTGCCTTCATCTGCTGAGAGAAAAGAGTTCATTGTGCCACGAAAACACAACTCAAACTTCCTCTCCAGTCCGGAAGAGCGTTTATTGAAGCTAAACTGCAAGTGCAAAACACTTTAACAGCAGTATAAGTGAGCTTTACGGATGCAAACATCACAAAGACCACCTGAAGCTCCTCCACTAACCATCTCAGACGCGTTCAGTCTCTCTCTTTTCCCCTCTTCTATTCCCCCCTCATCCTTAATCACTCATAATGGACACAGTGACATCTTAGACAACATTCAATAGGCTCCTGGAGGAGGATGAGGAGGAGGAGCACCTGGTGTCACTGACTTAAGGCTCAAACTATTGTGTTTGGTAAGAATCAATCAGTGCTTTTCAGTGTAATTCGATTCTATTCACAAAGGAGCAGGGATTCAATCTTAAAATGGAAATGTGACTTTGCTGGGAGGAGTGTCGAGGGAGGAGACAGACGGTGTGGGAATGATGGAGCCGCCGACGGAATCATCATAATCTTTGCGTGGGCCGCAACAAAACTTATGGGGGATTTTATGGCCAAATGGCTACACTGTTGATCATAGTGGCCGTTCCCACTGTGATTGGTGGGATTCACGATTGGTTGTAGCTTTTAAAAACCTGTGCACAACTGGGAGGTATTACTGGTAAAAAGATGGGACAGGGAAACAGCTTGCTCGCTGTAATAAATTGACATTATGGAAGGAAACCAACACGGCTATTATCATTACCCAATTTTATGAAAGCAGTGGAGAAATATTAGTGCAAATTGAACTTGAAAATAGTATTAAAAATCTATATGATATCAATATATACAATGTTACTACATATATATATATATATATATATATATATATATAAAACAATATACACAGTACACACACATATACTGTATATTATGTAAACTCAAACTTTTATTTTGGATGTGATTCATCGTTCCCCAGCAATAGTTAAAACGTGAGTAAATCTAAGCCTTTAAATGCAAATCATCCCCTCTATTACAGCTGTCAATTCTCATTTGTGTTCATGTATGGTCAAGAATACTGCCAGGCTTGACACCATTGGTTCTTAAGATAAGTTTTTGTAAAATTTTGTTTTGGTTGAGTTTTGTTTGGTTTTGACATTCTGCTCAGTTAGGAGCTGTTTACAAGACACCGTTTTCAACTAAAAACGTAAAACTTTGTATGCGTTTTGGCCGTTCGTTTACACGACGACGGCGCTTTGGGTGCCTGAAAACGCAAACTTTTGAAAACCGGTTTCAAAGTGCACGTTTTTGAAAATGGTCTCCTTGTAAACAACAAAAACGTGAATCTCTGAAGACGATGACGTCATGCACATGCGTATTACGTGTTCAGTCTATAGTGTTTCATCGCCATCCAGTGGCCTGGCAGCAGAATACAGGGTTTTCAGTCGTTTTAGCGGATCCGTGTGAATGGGGATCGTTTTGTTGTCTGTACGCGGAAGACTCGGAAAGTTCTGTACGCGGAAAACTCAATGGAAAAACTTCTCCGTTGTAAGATATATCATTGTTGTGTAAACATACCTTTAGTTCCAGTTTCCCCGCTCTGTTTAGTTTTCTTGGTAACTCATTACTCCCCCGTTTGTTTCTATGGTTACTCTTTTCATTGATTATGTTCACCTGTTCCTGATCTAGTTTCCTTTAGTTCAAGTTTCCCCACTCTGTTTCGTTTTCTTTCGTTTCTATAGTTACTCTTTGATTCATTGATGTTCACCTGTTCCTGATGTAGTTGCCTTTTTGTATCGTTTGTATATATTCTCCTGTGTTTTAGGGCACGTTTACATTACAACAGTGTACTAAAAATGGAAACGTTTTTTCCTGTGGGATTTTCACGTACAGACACAACTTTGTCAAAACGATCCCGTTAACACGGATCCACGAAAACGACTAAAAACGCTGTATTATTAATGCCAGGCTAGTAGTTGGCAATGTCACTTTGTAAAGAAACACTACGCGGTGCGCCTATAGACTGAACAGGTAGTACAGTGCATGCGCATCACACATTTAAGACTGAACAGGTATTACAGTGCATGCGCATCAGACATTTGTTTTTTTTTTAAGTTTACATGAAGTTGATAACAGTATTGTTTTTTATTAAAAAAGCACTTTGAGAACACGTTTTCAAAAGTTTGCATTTTCAAGCCCCCAATAACGACATTGTCGTGTAAATGAACGGCCAAAATGCATAAAAAGTTTTCAGTTTTTAGTTGAAATTGGTGTTGTGTAAACGCTTCTAAGTCACTCCTGGTCGGTTCTCATTTATAAATAGGGTGTTTTTTGTTCATGTTATTATTCTAGTGTATTTAATTTTAATAAAAACTGTAATTTATATCTTCTTCTCGTGCCCTGCTACTGTATCACCAAACTCTTACTTGGGTCTTTTTCTTACTAAAAACTATTGCATGATGTCAGAAGTGCAATAACAAAGAGCACTTAAAGTAGTGAAAATAATATTAGAGCAGTAAAATGCAAACAAAAAATACATGCATTTAAATGCAAACTCAAATATATAATATATGTAGCTTAAATTTGAGTCTGTTGTTTTCGGTAATTCAAATAAAGCTGAAATAAAATTAAATATTAGATGAAAAACATCAATTTATTGATTTCAGTTAAAGCTTTTTAAGTTTAAGTACTAAAAGTACTAAAACAAACTGAAATAACAATAAATTACTAATATATAGTAAAATTAATACAAGCTAATAAAATGATAAAAGCACAACAAAAGTAGTAGAATTTAAACTAAATAAAAAATTCAAATATAAAAATTAAAAGTAGTTCAAAATATGATTAAATACTATATTAGTTTATAAATTATAACAACAAAATAAATGATTATTCATGTATTATAGTACTATGTTTGTCTTATTTTTCAGGTAAAATGTCTAAAAAAACTAAAAGAAACAAGATAAATTACTTTGAGAATCAAGACTGCATACATTTTAGATAAATTACTTTGAGAGCAAGACTGCATACATTTTAAGACTTGTTTTCAGATTGTGTCTTTGTCTTACTGAACTGACATTTTTGTTTGTTATAAGTAAAACTAATAAAACAATCTGTCAGTGCAGCAAGACAAAATACACTTATATTCACTAATATCTTATGCAGAGTTGCTTCTCGTGCAGATTTATCTTGTTTCAAGGATACTGAGCCTGCAAAACAAGTTACAAAGAAAAATTAAAAACTCATTTTTTGCAGTGTTGTGACTGGCGACAAGAATTGAATCAAACAGGGGGGTTTTTTGCAGATAAAACGAACCATGAGTGAAAGACGAGACCTGCAGTCCCGAGCAAACCACTTAACCCTAGATTATCTACAAATTCATCAAAACGTGATCAAATAACATCTAACCTGATTCAGAAAGAAATATGGCATCTAAATCACAGATTAGCATCCATATACGCGACAGGAAAAGTTTGACCTCAATTTCCAAACTTTCTGGAGTGTCTTTTGCTCCCGAAAGATGAGCAAATGTATCAGTGACATCAGCATAAAAAGTGTTGTTTATTACCCAAGGTTAATTAGCATTCAAAACTAGATGACAAGGCAATTGAATCGGGTGACTGTTTATGAACGATGTTTGTCCAGTCGAGCGCAAACGTTGCCACGGATTTCTTTTATCTGCTGATGAGCTTCAGATGCCTGTCAGCGGCTGTGACGTGTGATCAAAGCTCTGGCGTCCCAAACGGATAAACTCCCGCGCGCGCACCTCTCCATCCGCGCCACAGAAGGAATAATTACGCGGGCTTTGTACGGGGAGCGACGACACAGACGCCGAGAGCTCTTTGCAGTCCAGCGGAGTATAGAGAAAAGGGCAGCGTCCTGGTGAAGTAATTAACCAGCGCCGCTTGTCTCACATGGCAGAGTCCATTATGTTCATGTCGGGCCACGGGGAACCGCGGACACACACACCGGCTCCGGCGCGCAGATTAGAAGGAAAAAAAGAAAAAAAAGGGAAAAAAGAAGCAGCTTTCTCTCATCAAACACTTTCTCTTCCGTTTGCAATCAACAACGCGGCAAAAGCAGCAGCTATTGATCCATAACACACACATACACACACACACACACACACGCACAGTTTCTGCGAGGAAAAACAGCATTAAATCACTATGAGTGGGTACAAATCACAGCAGGAAGGTCTGGATGGGCTCATCGACATTTAATAGAGGCGTTTATTGATATTCCTCAAACATTCTGGTCAGAGTTTGTTTTGAAGCCCAAAGACAAAATATTAAACCACTGCAATTCATTTACACTTCTGAGCCACTGGCATCACCAAACCGAAGGGCCAAATAATGATTTACACACTCACTATTCTGTCTTACATCTATTTACACTGCCGTCCAAACGTTTTGGGTCAGTATGATTTTTTTATAATGTAAAACTTTTTTGGTTTCAAACAAATGCTGTTCTTTTGAACTTTGTATTCATCAAAAAATCCTCAAGAAAAGGTTTCTGCTGTTTTCAACATTGATAACAATAATTAATGTTTTTTTGATCATCAAATCATCATATCAGAATGATTTCTGAAGGATCATGTGACTCTGAAGATTGGAGTAATGATGCTGAAAATTCAGCTTTGATCACAGGAATAAATTACATTTTAAATTGTAATAATATTTAACAATATTACTGTTTTTACTGTATTTTTAATAAAATAAATGGAGCCTCGATGAGCCGAAGAGACTTCTTACCCCAATGTTTTGAACGCTAACGTTTTGATGCTCATACACACTCAATACAAGACAAAATGCAAGTGATATTAAAGTAGGAAAGTTTATGTTTGGTTTTGGCATTTTTAATGAAATGCAGAGTTAGAGCTGTCAGAGTTTTTTCTGTCGGTTGTGCGCGAGAATCAACACACAGCGTGAAACCATCTTTACAGTGACTATATATGGTTATACAGAACAAGAAATAAAAGACTAAGTATGCAAATAGATGTGAGAAAGAAGGCTTTTTGCGATTTAGAATGTAAATATTACAAGACATCACAGCTGTTGATTGAACACTGAACATTCTATCAATGCAAATTCGAATCTTAAATGTATTAAAAAGTTACAGAAAGTCAAAACAGATGCACATCCAAGACCTGAAACGATTACTAAACAAAAAGTCTGGAGTCTGTATGTTCAGTGTTTCAGGCTAGATGATCACATGACATGAACAAACCTCTTCGCTCATGTTTACATGCTACTTGTCATTGAAAAACCACAACACAATGTGTTCAGTTCAAATACTACAGGCCTGTTTGTTGCATGTTTATATCAGTCTGCTTAAATATGAAAAGTACTGATTCTAATGCGCCTGGTACTGATTCTTAAATGTCTCTGTTCTGGTGCTTCTGATGATCAGCATGTCATGTAGTGTATAAATGTGATTTTTATGCCTGTACAGTCTGATTAAAACCTAGTGAATCAACCCTAATCAACCAATCAGATTTTAGGCTTAGATTCCGGGATAAGATCAGGACTATGACAGGAATGTTGTCAGAAACGCAATATAATCATCAGGACACATCTAACATGATTTATCCTATAGCAGAATATCAATATAACCCTCATCAATATATTGTACAGTCTTACAGTTTTTGATCGACACTGGTACAATATCAATGCTTCTGAAACATTTCTGATCAACTTTTAATAATCACTAAATTGTTTCAGATTTTATAAAATGCATCAAGTGTTTAATTTGATGGTGTTAAACATTTAATTATACTCAATTATCATAATAACCCCCAATTTGTAATTATGATATTTGATTTACCTAAACAGAGAATGCATAAAGGTGTGTGTGTGTGTGTGTGTGTGTGTGTGTGTGTGTGTGTGTGTGTGTGTGATAAGCATGTAAATGCTTTAGAAGCTGTTCAGATCTTTATATTGTAGAAATGTTCAGAAGTTTGGGGTAGGTATATATTTTTAAAAATATATATTTTATATAAGTCTCTTTTGCTCACCAAGGCTGCATTTATTTAACAAAAAATACAGTAAAATTGTGATATATTATACAATTTAAAACAGCTTTTTCTATGTGATTATATAGTAAAGTGTAATTTATTCCTGCGATCAAAGCTGAATTTTCATCATCATTACTCCAGTCTTCAGTGTTACATGATCCTTCAGAAATCATTATGATATTGAAACGTGATTTTGTTTTTATTCAGGATTCTTTGATGAATAGAAAGCTCAAAATAACAGTGTTTACTTGAGATAAAAATCTTTTGTAACATTATAAATGTCTTTTCCATCCGGACACATGGTTCACTTCAGTTTCTCCGGTGTAACTTGCGTAAGCTTCGGGCTTATAATTAATGAATAAAAATGAATAAATGATAAATATTGTGATAAATATTTAAATGTTTAACATTCCTCATTTTGTGCATGCATGCACACAGAGTCAGAGTGAAGCATTGTGAGTTTGTGCATGAAATGTTCATTTGCTGCTAACCATGAAAAAAACTAATCAAATCAATGGCAAATACCCTGACCTCAAAAATATTGTTTCATTGTAACCATATGAGATACAGTTCACACACACTGCCAGACTCAAACACACCTCAGTTGTTTCTCTCAAAGAATCCGAGACAACAGGTAAAATTAAGCAAAAAGCCATTTTCATGTGCAAATCAATTGCCGATTTAAAGCTACATACGTCTACCTAAAGCAACATGAAGGAAGGAAATGGAATACAAAATCCATGCGCTCACAATGAAACATGCGGTTGAATAATGCCACGCCAATAATAAAGTACTGCATAACAGTGAGACAATACAAGATAAAAGAGACTGAGCTGCTATCAAACATGCTCAATATTAAACACGCGCTCTTTGATCAGCGCGTTCATACAGGAGGAGAGGAGGATTTGTACGGATGAAGACCGGATGAAATATTCATTCACTAAGTGCAGCTGGATTGAGCCCTGCCTGTGAGAGAGAGACATGTGCTGCTCAGGTCATGAAGAGAGAAGCTTCACGTCACACACACAGATCAACACACGCTTGTCAAACACAAGATATAGTCCATGGTCATATCATGTTTAGAAGTAAAATGCAGGCAATTTTCATTGGCATATCCATGCATATCAGACTTTAGGCTGACAGATCTCAAGCGCACAGAAAGCCACTTCAGACAGCGCTTCAACTGACACAAAAAAACACAAAATTATGCCAATTTTGTCGAGTGTACTCTTAGCCCTCTGGTGCTCTTTGGTCAATTATGACCGATAAATTTTACATTTTGTTTTTTTGTAGAATTTTTACTTCATTGGAATGGTACGAAACTTTGTAAAGGTTTAGGCACTTGCTTTGTGAACACAAAAATAAATTCATGTACATGATTCAAAAAGGTTAAATGGTCCTGTAAAAAGTACTCACACTTGTGCTCCTCGCGGTCAAAAATGGCCGCATTGGAAATGAATGGGAGATTAATTTTATCTAGTGGAAACTTTTGGTACTGCAGCCAAACAAAATCTGACCGAAAGCTACATTTTTGAGATATCAGGCTCATAATTTGAACACAACTTGTTTAGATTCATGGCTTTGATTTTCTTGCAGTTTTAGAGTAAAATGTGATTTTGAAAATATATATTTCATTTAAAAACTGAAAATAGTATTTTTTGTTACAGCAATACTCTGCCAAATGTCACCTTTGAAAAGTGGGCAAACTTAAGTCTGTGCTGTAAAGCATTCAAGATTTATGACCGTTTAAGTTGGAAATTGGACAAAAAAAAAAAAGCTGGAAAAAAGGGAATAGATTATAAGTACAGCGTAAAGCTGGAAAAAAGTGAATAGATTATAAATACAGCGTAAATATACTTTAGTATACAAAAATCCCCTACAAATACAAAATATTAAATAAATAACAAATTTCAAACTAAAATATAGTATATTCATTTCATTGACAAAAAAAATTAAATAAATAATAATAATTCGGTCACACTCTCTCACACACACACGCACACTTGTACATCTATCTTTATGAGGACATTCATTGACACAATGCAATCTATAGCCGCTTACCCTAACCTTACCCATCACAACTAAGTGCCTAACCCGAACCCGAACCCTAAACCGACCCTTAACCCAGTTATACCTTATCCCTAAACCAAGTCTTGACCCTCAAACAGGCTTTTAAAGGGCTCTCAGAAAGTGAGGACTGGCCAAAATGTCCTCACTTTACTCTCTTTGTCCTCACTCCAATGGTCTAAAACTCAAACTGGTCCTCACAAAGATAGTTGTACAAGTACACACACACACCACTGATCTGAACAGGAAGTTGCTTTCATTTGCGATTCAGCTCACAGCAAGAGGAGCTACAGATCAATAGAGCAGCAATTATGACCAACACGAGACACAAGCAGCATCATCATAACACACACACACACACACAATAACTGAGAGTCACGCTTAATAAAGCACATCACATTCAACACAAAAAGTGTGCACATGTGGCTGCACACAAACACGAGTGTGAACTGTATAAAGCGTGTGTGTTACAGTAAGAGCGGTTACAGAAGTGAGGAGGATCTCCTACAGCATCTGATGTTTCCCAGAAGCCCTGAGATCCTGTAAAGCTTCGGTTTCTGTGATCGGAGCGGGACGTCCTCATTAGACACACACACACTCGCTTTAAACACACACACACTACTGGACGAGTGTTGGGAACCATTCAGAACCGACAGTGAAGACTTTTATAATGTTACAAATAAATCCTGTTCTTTTGAACTTTCTATTCATCCAAGAATCATGAAAAATACCACAAAAATGTTTCTACAAAAATATGAATCAGCACAACTGTTTTCAACATTGATAATAATAATAAATGTTTCTTGAGCATCAAATCATCATATTAGAATGATTTCTGAAGGATCATGTGACACTGAAGACTGGAGTAATGATGCTGAAAATTCAGCTTTGATCACAGGAATAAATTACCACTTTACTGTATATTCACATAGAAAACAATTATTTTAAATGGTAATAATATTTCACAATTTTACAGTTTTTATTGCATTTTTTATCAAATAAATGTAGCTTTGGTGAGCATAAGTGACTTATTTCCTTATCGACTGAAATGTTTGAACTAGTGTATGATGATATTAAACCATTTTTATACAACGTTCACTAAAAGTATAACACACACATATTTTCTTATACTTTTACACACACACACACACACACACACACGTACACGCAGAACAACAAAAACTAGCTTAACTAATTCCTCGACTGCAGTTACAGCATTTTACAGAAAATATGTTACATGAATATAAATCAAACCAGGTCAAAATGACATAAAAAAAAATAAAAATAAATTTGTATCATTACATTCGGAAATATATGTAAAATACCAGTAAATAAAAATGTTTACAAACATTATAAAAGTAATAAACATATATTTTAGTTCCCCTCCCTCCAAAATCCTTTTAAGTATTCAGAACAGAGCAGGAATGAAAAAATATAAAACATATACAGCACAAATAACTGTGCACATAAATAACACAAATAATATTTAAATAATTCAAACTTAGGCTCACGCACATCTCTCATTTGGCACGAATCCACACTGTTAAAATTTAATTTTTTTTCTTTCAAAGTTGTAAATAAAACAAAGATTTTTGGAATACATTTTACAGGAAAATACTATTTCACTTTCACGTATATTTCACATGCGATTCACGGTGTTCCTTCACATTTCTTAGGAATTATTAGTGAAATGTACAAGCAATTTCTGAGTAGTTTTAATGTTGATGCTTTACACATGTTTTGTGTGCTTGCTGTTAATAGTATTATAAAAATCACTTTGGAATATAAGTCTCAGAATGTTTCAGATAATAAAAAACAACTTTTTGGCTATTCTAGGAAATATTGCACTAGTAGATTTCCTAGTAAAAATCTTAAATTTCCATGCAATAAGCATCACTGTTTTCTCCACACGTTGAACGGAGACAATAATAAAGCATGTTCTGGTAAAAACTTCTCATATACCACTCAAAAGATTAGAGAATCCACTACATTAAGAGAAGAAAGATTCACTTGCTGTAAAATATTGAGTAAAAATATTGTAGTTCATCACTGTTTTACACTACAGTTCTCTTAAAAACCAAGGTTCTTTATTGGAATTGCGATAGTTCCAATAAGAATCTTTAACATCAATGGAATCTTTCCATTCCACAAAAGGTTCTTTATAGTGGAAAATGTTGTTTAGATTATTCAATGTTCTTCACACTAAGAAAAAAAGGTTCTTTTGAGAACTGAACCCAAAATGGTTCTTCTATGGCATCACTGTAAAATCCTCGCTTTGGAAGCTTTATTTTTGAGAGTTATCTCTCTTCTAGTAGTTTAACTTGCTGAAACGCTTTAGTTAGTGAGTGCGTCACTCTGACGGATCTCAGTCAGGACACACACTTCAATCTGACCATCTGAAGGACTAACACGTGGACACACTGCTGCCTGTCAATCATTCAGACCACAAAATATAGAACATATTGACCGGACCGTACGTCCATCCATCCCTCGCTCTCATTCACATCAGATTAAAGTGAACATCTACCCTGACAAAGATCCATTGAGATGGGCATTGATTCTGTCCTGTTAAATACAGCTCTGATTGAAAATGAAACCTGATTACATCATCTGATAGCGGAGCATTTAAAGAGACAGCGCTCCTTTAAACAGCACGAGAGTCGTTTTCAAAAGACCACCTTCACTATACACTGAAAACATTATAATGGAGAAACTATTTTCACTCAGAAATTACATTCCTCAAAGACTGTAATATTTTCTTGTTAAACAAATAATTTGTTTTATTTACAACTTCCAAAAGTAACGTAGTAGAACTATTCTAGCTTGACTCACTACAGTCTCAAAAGTAGGATATCAGCAAAAGATATCAATAGTTATGACTCTAATCATTCTGACCAGCTAATGCCATGGCAACTTTAGACAATAACATTTGATTAGACATTTAGCAATATTTGTAAGCATGTTAAAGGGACAGATCACCCAAAAAATGAAAATTATGGTTATATTTTGACTTTGGTTCATCTTTCGAAACGCAAATAAATATATATTTTAATGAAACCTCTGAGGTTTTTGTCCCTCCACTGAAAGTCCAGGTAAACATAACTTAGAAGATCCAAAAAGGTCATAAAGGTGTAAAACTAATCCATATGAATCCAAGTCTTCTGAAGAGATTCACTCTCTTTATATGATGAACATTAACTTTAGGCTTTTACAAACACACAAACATGGACCACATCACACATGAAAATCATTTTTGATTAATAATTACAGTGTTCAAAATAAAGGTTTTAAACTGCGTTTTTAACGGTGATGTCATATAAAGAACCGTTTTGGGTTCCGCAAAGAATCAGTGATCAGTTCTAAAAGAACATCTTCCAACAAAAAATCTAAAGAACATCCATGAAGAATCTTTTGTGGAATGGAAAGACTCCATGGATGTTAAAGGTTCTTCATGGAACCATTGATGTCAATAAAGAATCTTTATTTTTAAGAGATGGTATCTCTGCAAAAACCCCCTTATTTTTTTAAAAGCGTGTGGGTAGTTTGGATTATGAAAGAACCCCAGTTTTGGTCATATTCTTTCTGAATCTGTGTGAGAGAACATTTTGGTTCGGATGCTAAAACACTTTGACAAGAGAAGACAGCGAGAAACATCCTCTAAGAATAAAATCTGTGAAGCTGAAGATGAAAATGATAAAAATGTGCATCTATCCCACAGACAGAAGCAAAATCCTGAACAAGTCAATCGGCGGTCCTCCATTTCATTCCCTCATCCATCATGTCTGGACTAATTTGGACTGAATTTCACTTGACATCAATCTGAAGTGAGCATAATCGCAGTGACAGGTTCTCGCATCTCTCTCTCCTCCCAGTCCTCCTCCCCCGTTATCCGCCGGTCGGTCACCCACATGCGCGCGAGACCGCGAGGATGAGGAGGAGAGCGCGCGCGCGCTCGGAGATTACCGCGTGAGTCAAGTCAAAGAAGAGAGACCGGAGGGATTAACCTGCGAAAACTACAAGAAAAAAATGAATTACAAAAACACGGCGCTGATAACATCGTGTTAAAGATGGGTGTTTTCGGAGAATAATAAAAAAAAAATAAAAAAAACGGGACGAGAGAACGGAGCGCGTGCTTAATTACCGCCAAAACACGAAGTGACCGCGAGTATGGATAACACATTTAATATTATTATAATTTTAATAATTAGGATTGATCTTAATAATCAGACCTATATAAAGGTGCCAGATCATATTTGTTGAATATGTACAAACGTGTGACAAAAAAATTTTTCTGTTTAAATTAAAGTTATGTCTGATAATACAAAATAATAAACAATAACATCATAAGTAATAATAAAATATTTATTACTATTTTAAAAAATACAAATAAATTATTAATAAATAATAAAACAAACTATAATACAAATATATGGACTACATGTTTTAATGCACAAGACATGTACATGACAGCATTATAACGCCTCAGCATCCCGTCAGGAGGAGACGTTTCACATTTGGTTTGATTTGAGAGATCAGAAAATGAACCCAAATGTGTTCAGATTGTGCTTCACCTACAATGTGCATTAAGTTCATGAGTCATGATCACATTACCACCGCAGTATGAGAATATATTTCCAATAAATCAACCGTATACAATCCGTTCTTCTAAACAAAGCATCCAGCAGACATTATCCCTCAACTATTTCAGCATGATCTGTATTGGTCACTTCACAGAGGTTTTGAGTGTGGACTTCACAGAGACTCGGTTGTGTGTCCTGAGACGGCCGGCGAACGCACAGATATTGATGAGAGTTTGTTGAATCTGTGATTTCAGAGTGAACGATGCTTCTTTAGCAGCAGTGTAAAGGATGAGCGTTTAAACACATTGCTGTCCGCATCTGATGGAAATGAAATTAAACTTCAGAACGCAAGACAAGGCGCTCGCACGATCATTAATAAAGAGAGTGAAGGGCTCGAGGAGGTGAAGACTGTCTTCACACACGTCTCATGAATCACCTCGAGAGACACACGATTTATGAGCACACGCGGCTCACGCCTGTCTATCATTTCCCGTTTTCTGTCAGCGTAATTCAGCCCTAAACTGTCAGAGAGAGAGAGAGAGAGAGAGAGAGAGAGAGAGAGATTTTGCTGAGTTTTTACTTTCTTACAGCTGATCCTATTTCATGCATTTATTCAATTGCTCCAATCTTTAGAATTAAACACACTTGTAGAAAAAAAAGGTTCCATGGAGTTGTATATAGAACTCTAGGGTTCTTGATTCAATTTCAAAGCACGCTTAGGCCGTGTGTCCACTTATTATTTTTTTCAGTTGAGACATCTAGCTTGCTATGATACCTAATATCCGCAAAGTGTTTCTAGTATTTAATTTCACAGACAGTTTGTTTCTATGTTGTTTCTATATATATAACTGTCAATACATTTTATTTCGTTATTATGCTTGTTGTTATCATCTGTTGATGTTGTACAAGCAGAATGTGGCGGTTGGTCGGTGTGGTATTAGTCCCGCCCCTCCTCCACTGTGATTGGACGGCTGGTTAAAAAAAGTGACAGTGATGAGCGCTGCGTTTTACCCAAAGTTGAACATTCTTCAACTCTGGGGGACTGTTATAAAACACTGAGCGATCAACGCTTCAGTGTGAGAAAGAGGCTCAGCTCCTCGTTACGCTCATTGCGTTTGAAAAACGCAGCGCTCCCATTGAAAACAACTGGAAAAATACGCCAGCCGCGTGAAAAAAATGCTTTGGTGGACACATGGCCTTAGGGCCAGACTTACTTAACAGGTCAAATTAGCTTGAGAGCGCAATTCCATAAAAGCTCCGATGGGAGTGGAAAGTTCTGTGTGTGATCTGACGATACACAAATGAAAGAACATAGACACAGCCGGATGATTTCCACAATGACCAACGCAATCTACCAATACACCAATTAGCGTCGGTTTAAGACATGCTTTTTTTGGGTGGTAAATAATGGCGCAAACACCAGTTAATTGACGAGCGCAAACCTTAGTAAATCTCCTTGCGTGATTCATATAAATACTCTCCTCCAAAATGTTGCATTTAAAAGGGAAACTTCTACAAATGCATATGCAATAAGGTCAGCTGCAAAAATAACCCTGTCCAGGTGTGTTTTCACTGCGTGTGTTTAGTAAATCCTGACAGTAGTTTTATTAACGCCAAAAGAGGGTTAGCGCTGATGCAAGCTGGTAGTAAATCTGGTCCTTCAGGTCAAAAAGGTTGTATATAAGGAGAAATGTCTTAAATGATTGCATAATATAATTGTAATATATTATAATATAAATGTCTTAAATGATTGCTAGATTATTGTAATGCCCTGCACGCTTAATAAACAAACTATAGCTGGTCCAAAATGCAGCAGCTCGAGTTCTTACCAGAACCAGGAAGTATGACCATATTAGCCCGGTTCTGTCAACACTGCATTGGCTCCCTATTAAACATCGTATACATTTTAAAATATTGCTGATTACTTAGAAATCACTAAATGGTTTAGCTCCGCAGTACTTGAGCGAGCTCTTAACGCATTATAGTCCTTCACGTCTATCGCGATCTCAAAATTCCGTCCAGTTGATAATACCTAGAATATCAAAATCGACTGCTGGCGGTAGATCCTTCGCCTATTTAGCACCAAAACTCTGGAACAGTCTTCCTACCATTGTCAGGCAAGCAGACACACTCTGTCAGTTCAAAGCCAGATTAAAAGACACATCTCTTTGACCTAGCATTCACATAATACATTATAGACTAATATAATTTAATGTTAGGCTGCATAGATTAGGTCAGCAGGAACCGGGAACACTTCCCATAAATCCTGATGTACTCGTTACATCATGAAAAGAATGGCATCTACGCTAATTTTAGTGTCTGTGGTTATCCCGAGGTTTTCCTGCAGCCTGCCGGATCCGGGCCGTATCCAGATCTGACGAAGGACCTTCGCCTGGACCCGATGACAACGCAGTGCTGAAGCGCCAACTAGTCTGTCGCTAATGATCGTTACGACGGAAGTGAATCAATCATATTAACTTTAGCTGGAAAATAACTTTATTCAAGAACTGCTATAAAGCCAAAACAATCTCTGTTACTTTAAACTATTCTTGTATCTCTGTAAAGCCGCTTTGGAACAATCTACATTGTTAAAAGCGCTATACAAATGAAGATGACTTGACTTGACTTGACAACACGTTCATGTTTAACAGGTTATTTCAATTTTTTCTAGTGATTGAGTATGTTTATGAGCTGTTTAACTCATAAAATTAAAACAAAAGTGATTCATTAAAACTAAATTCATAAAATGATCCCATGATGGAATCCCTAAAAGGTTCTAAATATGATGCGCATGATGGAACCCTTTAAGATTCCATACAGAACCTTTTCTTCTAAGAGTGTCTATTTGTGCTACTGTACCTTTAAGACACACACGCACGTAATGAGTCAGTCAGCACTGAAATCTGCCACTTAAACACTTCAGATCAGACTAAAATGAGTTTTAAAGTTAAGAAGGATCTTCAGCCGCAGCAACAGCACAAGCTTTACCATGTTTTACTCTCTTATCATTACAGTTTAGGCCACGATTGCAAAAACACAGTGATAAGCAGGAGTATTTAACTAAATACTTAAAAGTGCTACAAAATAAAACTAGACTTAAAAAGGAACCCCATTGATGTGACTCAAATGAATAATTTTCTTGACTCGTCAACTGATAATGAATTGTCCAAATGAATCAATTCACTTAAAGTATTCAGATTTCCTTAAGAGTGAAGTCACTACTTCTATAATCAATCACTAAGAGAGAAAACATTTCTCAAATCCAACCTCAGAATCCAAATCCTCCTCAACAACCCGTTCCTGTAATGCAAGAATCAGTTTAACATACGCTGAGCTTTACACACTTCACCAGTGCTGATATATTTCACTCCGACACAAGACAAATAAAGCGACGGATTGTTCTGTAACATCCACTTCACCAATTATCCCATAGAACTGCATGTGTCTCGTCTCATTTCATTCCCGCATTTCTGTTTGCGTTACAGTCGCGTCACATTCGTGAACTGTATCAATAATTCAGCAGTACATACTGCAGCAAACAGGGCCATGTGTTTGAATATGAAATCAATTAAGCGCACAAACACACTCGGTCATAAACACGCAGCCTCATGAATAATATGTCTTGCTCTCAGGAGGATCGTTTGCCCTGGATTCTTCACAGGGCGACTCGACGCAAGCCGACCATGTGCCAGTATCGTGTGTGTGTGTGTGTGTGTGTGTGTGTGGACAGATGGGGGAGGAGACGCTTCTCCTGCTTTCTCAGAGTGATTTAAAAGCAGGAAGAAAGCACTCATCTCATTTATCGCTCTCGTGTCTCTGTACTGTATCACTATAGCAGAAATCACATACATGCGCAATGAAACATGTACTATAGTGTCAAAATGTTGGCTGGTAAACAATATGATATCATAAATCTATATTGTTTTGCATTGTGTTTTAGATATTGTTCATACTAAATGTCAAATTTACAATTTTACAAGTGAATCTGTCAAATCAATCATTATCATATTATAATACATAGCAGAAAAGATCAATAATTTTAAAAGTCCCCCTGTGGTGAAAATCAAGCTTTTAATGTTGTGTGTATGTCTATGTGGTATTTTTAATATGCTTTAAGACAAACCATGTGTAAATTCATAAGTCATCACCATTGCTGAGTATTTTCTCCTTAAAACTGCAGTGAACCAATACCCTGGTAATCCAGAGTTCTCGCGAGAGCACAAGTAAATTTGCTCAGCGAGTTACTCTGGTGTCGAGTAATGATGCTCATTAAATATGCCCCTCGATCTGAGCTGCACCAATCACATCGGGTTATCTGATATAGGCGGGCCAGAGGCGAGATGACGACAGCGCTGTGACGTCGAAGTCATCAGTAAACATTGCAAGATGCCTATGGATAAATAGCAGTGGTTTGAAACGGCTTTGGCCGCTACAATGAACGAGTTAGACTTGGCTTTTTCCCAAAAGAGGAACAGAAGACGGCGCTCGAATCGTTCCTTTGCAAGAAGGGTGTTTTTGCTGTTTTGCCGACCCGAAGAGTCTAATCTACCAGTTAGCTCCCCTGGTAGCTAAGCGTATGGGGTTTATTGTTGTGATTGGTCGTAGTGTTATCCAATTGCGTGCTGTGAGATTTTCAAATGCATGCTTGGTGCCGCCCCTCGAGCTGGACGATTTTCATTGATCGACACCAGACCATTAATCTTTTAGATTTAGGTCTGTACAGATATGTAGAAACCAATATATCAAGCATTGCTAATAAAATACCGATATGTAGAAACCGATATCTGAAGCATTGCTAATAAAATACAGATATGTAGAAACCGATATCTCAAGCATTGCTAATAAAATACTTATATGTAGAAAGAAACCGATATATAAAGCAATGCTAATAAAAATAAAACAGTTTGATACTGATAATTATTTTTTTGTTATTACTAATAAACAATACATCATAAATCTATAGTTTTGCATGATGTTTTATAAATAGTATTATACTGAAGCTCTAATCTACAATTTTCCATGCAAATCTGTCAAATTAAATATTAAAATATTATAATATATAGTAAAAAATATAAAAAAAATTTACACTTATAAACTCCCAATACAGAAAAAGACCATTATTATCTACTTAAAACATCAAAAATAAGACCAATATTGATGATTTAAAATGTAAATGTTCATATCGGTTGATAATATGGATTTGTAGAAACCGATATTTCAAGCATTGCCAAAAAAAAAATTAAAGACATGTGCACTTAAACTAAACTAATCTAATGACTAATTCATCAAAGTTAATTAAGAACATTGATCAAGTGATGTAACACAAGCAGCTCCTGAATAATTCATGAGAGCATCTGCATATGCTAATGTTGGTGATGAGGAGATAAAATTAATATTATTAAAATTGATGTGCATGTCAAATATATGTAAGTTGTATTTATAAATGAAAACACAAATGACACACAATCTAATGTCAAACAACAAACTGCAATACTAGATACACATGACCAATTCATATGAACAATAAAATGTCAAAAAGAAATTCAAACAATATAATATAAGCACATAAGATTAAAAACTGCTATAGAAAATGTATTTACTTATTGGAGTAGAAAAATAGTAGCATTGATATTATTTGCACCCAATATCGGCTGGTTTTCACCTGATATTCAGGGGAAAAAAATACAGATTTCAAAAATAAAAAATATATTCACCAATATTTAAATGGTCACTAAAGCATGATGCATCTTTAATACAATCTTCAAAAACAAAACCCGCTGACTTTAATATCCAGTGAAGAATCTAATGACTTATTCTACAAAGTAATTTAAGTTAATTAAAAACAGAGTTTAGTAATTTAACAGGGAAAAGTCACGGAAAATCTTGAATAATTCATGAGGGTATCTGCATAATATTGCATAAAAATCTGCATAAGTCTGCTAATTATGACCTAAAATGAATGACAGAATTGTGTCTGGAGCACATCTCAAAACAGTTTCCGTTTTGTGATTGTAAAACATTCCCAGAATGAATTTACAATGAAATTCCAAAACTGATACTAAACTACAACACTCGATACAAACAACAACTGGTAGTAACAAAATGACCAAGTAAGAAAGTAAATTGAGTCTAAACGACAGAGCGGACGTGGAATAAAAGCACGGAAATGTGGAATAAAAGCGGAGCGCTGACCCCAAACAGAGAAGGGGTCAGGGGTCAGGATAAAAAAAAAAAAACGCATGTTCATTCACTCGCTCAGGAATGAAAACCGAGAAAGGGGTGTATAAAAGCGAAGGCAGCGGGAGGATCCTTACCTCGGATAAGTAGAGGAACGCGGGAGGAGCGTGCAGGGAATGAGGCATCATCCCGGAGCCGGACAGAAGCACGCATGCAGAGTTTGCCATGGAGCTCAAAGATGAAGATTTCCACATTTAACCACAGACAGGCACACATACACACGTCTCTCTCTCTGTCTCTATCTGTGTGTCTCTCGCTCCTGCTGGATAAGCACGGCTTCCCTCGCTCGCTCTCTGTTTACTCTGCACACAATAAAGATCACTTAAACATCCACATGCGGAGGTGGGAGGTGCATGAGAGCAGTGTGTGTGTGTGTGTGTGTGTGTGTGTGATCGTATAGCAGCGCTGCGTGTGTGCTTTAATTGCCCACGACCCCCTTTAGAGCCCAACACTCACAAAGACCCCTGAAATCACACTCAAGGACACACACACACACACACACACACACATAAAAGAGGACATGCTGCAGACTTCTGCTACTTTTAAAGCTAATTATAGTCACTACACATCCTTAACATGACTTTCATCATTTTGCTTCGATGCAAAACAACAACAAAAATACATACGTTAAATACACTCTTAAAAAAATAAAGGTTCCAAAAGGGGTGTTTTCACGGTGATGTAATTGAAGAACCATTTTTGGCTCCCTAAAGAACCTTTCAGTGATCAGTTCTTAAAATAACCTCTTTTTTTCTTAGTATGAGGAACATTTTTTATAATTCAAAGAACCTTTTCCAACATAAAGAACCTTTTGTAGAATGGAAAGATTCCACTGATGTTAAAGACAACAATAAAGAACCTCAGTTTGAAAGAGTGTATATTTTTACTTTATCTATGAATTATTTTTAGTTGTTTTGCACTGAAGCATCAGCTAAATGATGAATGTCGTGTTAAGGATGTGTAACCAAAGGACCTTGTAACCAAGGGAAGGTCACTTCTGGCATTGTTTTTCTAACCAAATGTGTCTCAACTGAAAGCTTTACATGTTTTTTACAATATTTTCTAGATTTAGCTTTTTTTGTGTGCTATTAATAAGCTTTATACATAAAAACAAGTTTGATTAATCTCTAATTGATTTAAGGCCCGTTCACACCAAGGACGATAACTTTAACGATAAAGATATAGATCTAAAAATCATTCTCGATATTAAATCATAGCAGAGTCCACACCACAACTATAACGATAACAGCAATGAGTGAGACGATGGAAGGAGTGAGATGAGGAAACGATATCAATTGAATCACTTTCAGAACGATTTTTTGTCCAGGTATAAAAACATTGATAGTCAATCAGAAACCATTCCGCTTTAAAGAACTCAAGCATTTAAAGCGGAAGACGACAAAACTGCTTTAGACTACCATTCAAAAGTTTTGGGATTAGTACAAAAATAAAAACTAGTGCTTTTATTCGGCAAGGACTTTAATT
>FLSR01000422.1:144204-179390 GCA_900092035.1 Leuciscus waleckii
TATATATATATATGTATATATGATTTATAAAACATCAAACTGTTGTAGTTTCATGCACATATTGTTTATTTGTACAGTAGAATATGTCAGATTTGCATCTATACTGTAGGGGGCACTGCCTACATACTAATTTACATCATGGCTAATTACTCGGCTTCATTAATTATGCTAACGCAGACGAGAGCAGTCAAAATACATGATAACGCCCTGACAGTCCGGTGTTTCTGTCTGTGTTTCTGTCTATTGCTAAAGGTTTTCTATCATTTGACAAAATATCACAGTCAAAAAAATGAAAAGTTTCATTACAAAAAAAATCACATACAATGTAATAAACGTACAAACTATACTGTATCCCACAATGCAATGGGCTCAGCATGACCTTTCTTTTCCAGTGTGATGAATAAAAGATAAGTAATAACATATATATGTTGTGCAACCTTTTGTACTCCAAATTATGTAATTTTACTACAAAAATGTTGGATATTTAATAGTTAAGGCAAGACGCTATAGGCAAAACTATAGCACTGGTCATTTATGAGATTATGCTCTATTTTGCTTTCATTACATGTCTTCTTTCAGGCTAGAGAAAATAAAACATCCATTTATTATGAGTCTGTAGATTTCAGGATTAATGTATATCTTTAAAGGCTGTTTTTTTTTTTTTATATATATGAGTTTTGTTCTCCACGTCAGTAGCACTTATATACACCAAAATTTACAGTTTTATTCATATCTATATTCTGAAGGTTTTTAACAGAAGGGTTTGTTCTTACTGTACATCATTCAACTGATTTGTATGACTTTTATTCCTTAAAATATCTGCTGAAATGCATTTTTTTTTCTGTCTATTTATGAAATGATAAAGAGATATTCAAAATTTAACTTTAACTCTAATATGTCAACAAACTGAAACGTGAATTTTGAACCTGGCTTTATCTAATGTTTTGATTTATGTTCTGGAAATGTATGCAAATTAGTACATATTTAATTAGATAATGCATGTTATATGCATATTTTAACACAACTTTTCAGAAAACTCAATGATACATAAATTAGTAATACAAAACAATTGTCTTAATGTACTGTGATTAATAAACTGGGGAAAGTATGGTGATATTTAGTAGTTCTACACTTGAAATGAGACACAATCGCAGTGCTTCTCCTGAGCTTAACAACCTAGATGCGTCTGCTTAAATGTTTCAAATAAGTTATGTAGACAAATATAAATGTTGTGTTTATGTATACATTTCTTTACAAACAGTTTACAACATTTTGATCTAAAAGCTTCTGCTTAAACGCTTCAAATGGGTTGTGCAGACAAACATAGATGTGATGTTTAAGTCAAGTCAAGTCACCTTCATTTATATAGCGCTTTTAACAATATAGATTGTTTCAAAGCAGCTTTACAGTGATAATAGGAAATTAAAGTAACAGAGATTGTTTTGGCTTTACAACAGCTCAATGATAAAGTTATTGTCCAGCTAAAGTTAGTTTTGATTGATTCACTTCTGTTGCAGTAGGTCACGGTCAAGGTAGTGACGGTCCTAGTACTGAGCCTTGTGGTACGCCATATTAACTTCAGATCGATAAGACATCTCTTCATTTACCGCTACAAACTGATAACAGTCAGATAAGTATGATTTAAACCATGCTAATGCAATTCCACTAATGCCAACATCATTTTCAAGTCTATTTAAAAGAATGTTGTGGTCAATAGTACCAAATGCAGAACTAAGATCGAGTTTTCATAAACATTTCTTTACAAAACATTTAAATAAAAAAAGCCATTCAAATAAATAAAATAAGAAATTTTATATAAAAAATATGAACAAAAATAATAAATTAAAAAATCTAATAAGCACTGCATACCATGTGACCATTAAGCATCATCAGTGAACTGTGAACATGCAAGTGCATTGTTAAATTATTGAAATATTAACTTAAAATACCATGGGGTACTTCAAGAAAATATTTCAGGTGGTTCACCTGACAAAAGAATACCTGATCTAAAATGTAATATAATAATATAGTAATAAATAATGAGTAAACGTGTCCAAACGTTTGACTGGTAGCTTAACATTTACATTTATTCATTTAGCAGATGCTTTTATCCAAAGCGACTTACAAATGAGGAATACAAGTGATTATTTTTCAGCTGTTTCTTGAATATGGTCATGGATTCGACGTTCTAGATAGGGTTGGGAAGACCAGCTTTACTAGTTTTATATTAATTCATAATTTTATATTGACAATGTAGCAGCATCATTCATGTTGACAGCTGTTAATGAACATATGTGTCAAGTACATCCTCTTCGTGTCTAACTAAAATGTTAAAAGCCTGTACTGTCATTTTGTGTAACGTTTAGTAAGCAAAAACCATGAAAATGTGAAGGTTTCAAAATAAATCATGAAGAAGAGACTCCCAGGATCATGTGGTCATACTTTGGGTTAAAAAATAAATAAAAATGTAGCTGAATCAGACAAAACCTCAATTTAAGAAAATTTGGTGATGTAAAATAAAAAGATTCATAAATAAATTCTATAGTTTTGCTTTAGTTTGGAGTCATTGTATTTAGCTTCACTTCAGCTATTGAAGTCTGTAGTCGTTATATTTAGCTTCATATATAAACAATGCAAGTCTATGGTATGTTCTCATTAACATTGATTAGTGTGTGTTTGTGAGTGTGTGTGCGTGTGTCCGTTTTCAGCAGATGGTTCCTCATCCATCTGCTCTCAGACACACCCTGAGACACATCACTACACAACAGAAACTATATACCCTCTATATCATCTCTTTCTCTCTCCATTAGGACACTGAATGAGCACAACACACATTCCCTCACTGAGTCTGAGTGTGTGTGTGTGTGTGTGTGTGTGTGTGTGTGTGTGTGTGTGTGTGTGTGCGTGTGCGTGTGTTTGAGTGTGAGTGTGAGTGTGAGTGTGAGTGTGAGTGTGAGTGTGAGTGTGAGTGTGAGTGTGAGTGTGTGTGTGTGTGTGTGTGTGCTGCGAGAACCAATTGATTCCAGATTGCGTATTCAACTCATTGTCTGATCTGTTGGTTTAGTGACGTACAGCGTAGCACAATATGAATACTTGATTCTGATCAGCTGGAAGGTGTGCAATAAAACCGTTTAGTGCACAGGTAGTTCCAAGTCAGTTTAATCACAGTTTGATATTAATGCGCTGTTTTCATTGAAGTGCACGCACACATACGTCACTAGCACACAGAGAGCGGAGTTCATTCAAATAAATCTTACGCACTACTTTATCTCCGTGTCTGATTCAAAGCGGGCAGAATGCTAGAGCTAATGAGCCATAACTGACAAAATTAACCTTCAATTTTACCCTTACAGTCAAATGTTGCGCTGTAAACATCAATATTAACAGCTTAAGTTGTCAATGCTGGCAAATGACCATGGTGTAAGTAGGTTAATCCACGGCTAGATGTGTATTAAACCATTTTAATGCACTTTGCGAAGGCAACCACCCTCTGCTGCGTGCATTTAAATCATTTAATTCACAACCAGCTGTGGATTATCCCTTACTTGTGTGTGTATAGTATGTGTATGTGTGTGTGTGTGTGTGTTTGTGTGTATAGACTAGAAACTGGACTAGAAACTTCCCAACCCTTTGTTTTTATATATTACTTACTTAATATAGTTTTATTTCCATAACTATCATCTGTAATGAGTCAAAGCCACAACTTTTGGACATGATGTGTCTCCCTAGTTCGACTAAACTCCAAATACTCTTGAATTTGACCAGGAACTGATGAGAAAAAAGCCAAAAAGTGAATCTGCTGGATCTCGCTCAGTATCTGTAAATCTCACGTTCCCTTCATCTAAACACTCCACAAACTAATGACTGTGTAAGAAAGTGTGAAGATGTTTTAAATATCATCAGCATCTACTGTAGTTTGAGAAGCTCTTCAGGGACGTGACACGCCGCGTCTCGTTTATTAAAGCACTAAATATACGCGGACAGCTTCATCAGCGCTGGACGTCTTCATAAAGACCAACTCAAAAATCGCGGTGTAAAAAACACAACATGAAGTGAGTGTTCTCAGTCTCTCAGTAAAAAAAAATAACACACTCCCGCCGTGACTTTCTGCTCTCAACACACACATTCATCTCGGCCTTGGATGCGGCCCTTGATTAGCACCATAAACTCTCCAAAAATTGGTCAATATCCCATAACACTAATGTCACTCTGTGCTCACATTTTACAGCCCTCTCTCACACACACACAGTCAGCGCATCACCACAGGGCTTTACTGGCCCCCGGCGTGACCGTATAAAGCAAATTAAACAGCTTTACGACCCTTAATGGTCAAACGCTTTTGAAGGAAAACACAAGGCTGGGATGCTGGACGAGGCTCATATATGACATCATTCATCTGACACCAGACCCTCACACTCAGTTTAAAGAGGATAGATCAGGAAAAACATATCGCTGATGTTCAACAGGCCAAAATGAGCATTTATTCAAACAAAACTACAAGTTAAAGGATTAGTTCACTTTAGAATTAGAATTTCCTGATAATTCCCGTCATCCAAGATGTTCCTGACTTTCTTTTTTCAGTCGAAAAGAAATGAAGGTTTTTGAGGAAAACATTCCAGGATTTTTCTCCATATAGTGGACTTCAATGGGGTCCAATGGGTTGAAGGTCCAAATGAAAAAGTGCAGCTTCAAAGTCTCGACACGATCCCAGCCGAGGAATAAGAGTCTTATTCTAGACAAACCATCGCTCATTCTCTAAAAAATAAACATTTATATACTTTTTAACCTCAAATGCTCGTCTTGCACTAGCTGCGATGCGCCACACATTACGTAATCACGTTGAAAGGTCACGCGTGACGTAGGCGGAAGTACCGACCCAGTGTTTACAAAGCAAACGTGCAAAGACTAAGTTAAACGCCATTAACAAAATAAATAAATAAAAGGTAAAAAAAACGATGTCAGACTATTTTCAAGTTGGAGGAGAAAATGAGATTACGTTTTTCGCCCTACGTCAGGTTACCGCCTGACCTTTCCAACGTGATTACGTAATGCGCGAAGTTGTGGACGTGCAAGATCAGCATTTATGATTAAAATGTACATAAATGTTTATTTTTTTAATAAAATGAGCGATGATTTGTCTAGATAAGACTCTTATTCCTCGGCTGGGATCGTGTAGAGACTTTGAAGCTGCACTGAAACTGACATTTCTTCAACCCGTTGGACCCCATTGTCCACTATATGGAGAACGATCCTGGAATGTTTTCCTCAAAAACCTTAATTTCTTTTCGACTGAAGAAAGAAAGACATCTTGGATGAAGTGGGGTAGAGTAAATTATCAGGATATTTTAATTCTGAAGTGAACTAATCCTTTAAGCACATTCATCTCTGAGCATTCACCAAAGTTTCAAGATTGTTTGGCCAAAATAAGTATTGGCTGCCACTGTGCTAAAATCACTGTAACACATTATGGTAAATCTGTGCCAATGGATGAAACGCGGGTCGATGTTATCGGTCCCTGTGGAGCGCCAGTTAATGGCCCCACACCAAGATGGCGAGTAACGCATGACGATCAGACTCGATGGTGATTCATATTGTTAGCGATGTGTCTCTCTCTCTCTGTGTGTGTGTGTGTATAGATCGGTCCGGTTCGCCATATGCACGAGAATCTAATGACGGCAGGTGCGATCGCAGAGGTGAATTTCTGCACACAAGTCGACGCTCTCAGAATGTGATTTCCCCTGAGCGGCCGTGGTCTCGGTGGACTGTGTATGAAAATCTCGCAGTGAGAAGATGCTGTTAGTGGTTAATCAATATGAGGCAGGTGTGGGAGCTGAGATGTGGTCAAAACACAATCATCCTCTAATCTCATTCCACTCACATCCTGCAGGGGAAAATTACACACAACGAGCCATATGTTAAAAATACAGATAATTAATGGTGTTTAACCCCGGCGCCTCAAACTATACTGGAATCTGGCTGATGTTTCTAATGTTTAAAACAGACGAGGAGTGTGTGTGGGTCGCATCCTCTGGGAATCACTCCGGATTGACCTGGAATCTCGCTCACATATTCAAACACGACACGCTGTGATGTGGAAAACGCTGCTCGTGATGGACGTTAAATCTGCTGTGATGATTCTCAAACAGGGAAGAAAGGGTTGAAAAGTGTTTCTATCACAGTCTGTGCAGTTTGAACTTATACAGTATACACTTATAAATCATACACATTTAATATTTATACTTTCAGATATTATATAATAGAATTCAGATATTATTTATTTAGTATTTGTATATATTTATAGTTAATAGAGAGAATAGAACGATAATGAGAGAATGAGAGAGATAGATAGACAGAACAAGATAATGATAGATGGATGGATAGATAGATAGATAGATAGATAAAGAACTATAGATAGATAGATAGATAGATAAAGAACTATAGATAGATAGATAGATAGATAAAGAACTATAAAGAGAGGAGAGAGAGAGAGAGAGAGAGAGAGAGAGAGAGAGAGAGAGAGAGATGGATGGATGGATGGATGGATGGATAGATTTTTAAGGAGTTTTTAACACTCTTTCTGTCCTCTTGTTTCTACATTCCGTCTCTCTCTCTTTTTCTCCTCTATTACCATCATCCGTTGTTCCACAGTAAAGCCTCTGTTCTCGTCAATTATTCATCACATTCAGAGCAGGACACAAACACCACCCCTCTTTCTTTCTCTCTCTCTCTCTCTCTCTCTCTCTCTCTCTCTGATGCCCATCAGGGTTAAATCTGATCTCATGTTTTGTCTCAGTAATGTCTGGTGTGACTCGATCACCTGAGTGTTTTCTCTTCAGCAGATGGAGCTCCATTCAGAGAGATTAATGCTGCTGCGGAGGGTTTGAGCCCCTCAGAGTGTGTGTGTGTGAACAGCAGGGGACAGAGAGCCCAAGGTGTCGCCCTCAAACTGAACATCTGTTTCCTGAATAAATATTCTAATGAGGAGCGAATGCGCTCAATTCCCACACTGCACTGCAGTGCTGCCGGCCTCCCCAGAGACCCATGGAGAGACAGGTAACACCACACACCTGTACACACTTCACCTCGACACTCACACACTCACTGCAGTCTCGATGAGAAGAACCGCAATATACCATAGACTGTATAAAACAATGGATGTGGTGTTTCTGAAGAGCATTTCTGAGGCCCAAAGTGGGCGGAGCCGGCCGTCGCCATCTTGGCGGCGCGTCACTCCCGTATAACCGAATATGGGCAGCGAGGCGGATTAGCTGAGGTGACGCTAACAGACACCAGACAAACGGCTAGAAGTGACATCAGCGGCAATCCACCTGTCACTCAAGTGGCCACGCCCTTAATTATGTACAACTTAAAGGCTTAATATTAATTAAAAGGATGAGTTATAAAAAATAAAAATAAATCACCCCTGTCACAGTTGTCACGAAGTGCAAATTAGCTTATAGACCAAAACCACTTTTTGAACCAGGCTGTAAACATATTTTTTTTCTGCTGTAAAGTTGGGTATTTTAACATGGGGGTCTATGGGATTGACTCTCTTTTGCAGCCTGTCTCTAGTGGCCAGTCGATGAACTGCAGTTTAAGTCACTTCCGTGTTGGCTTCAAGAGAGAAACAGGAAGCTTGCCGTTTGCAATATACTTAATTTATCAACATCTATTTATGATTTATCCATGCACGTCATTATTATTTTTTAATCCATGTTCCTTATAACATTAAATCAGAATCACTTCCCATCCTCTTGCAACATCTCTTCTCTTCTCTGATGACGAGGGCGGGGCTTTAACCTGTCACTCACATGAGATCAGCCAATAGCAAACCACAACCATCCAATCAATTCCACACAGACAAAATCAAGCCCCGCCCTACATTTGTTCTTGTTCCAGAAGCCGTTTCACTCGGATATACGACACAATGGAGAAGAAAAGACCAGCACACCTTCTGTTCCATGCCGACTGTAAAGGCACTAACAGCCAGAAGCTGCTCACATTTACTCATTCCTTATTCTGACTGTATTTCACATGATTCAAATAAAGTCTGAAATAACACAAATGGAAGTCTGGGGATGATGCTGTGATCAAAACGTGTGATGCAACAAAACTCTCTTATGTTTCAGCTTCTTCTGTGTCTAGATTTTAGCTCTGCATCATTTATTATTATTTTTTGCACAAACAAACAAATTCTGAAAATCTCTATATAATTCAAACCTCCTGCATTTAGACAGTTGGTTTTCTTTCAAACATTTTATTTGTTTCAAAAAACTTTATTCTTAGCAAACAAACAATAGATATTTAAATGAAATTATAATAAAAATACACAGTTATTATGGAGAGGTTTAGAGGTTTGATCGCATCTCTTAAACTAACTATAAGCAATAATAGTGATGCTAGACTTAAACACCACTAATAAAGTGTTTCCATTCAATAACTATAATTGATAAGAATAATTCAAATGCACTCGTGTTAGGTGCATAATGGGATGAGTTTATGGGAGGAATGAGTGATAAACTCTTCATCCACTACAATGCATTCATTTAAAAAAAGGAAAGAGGAAGAAAAAGATTCTTTGGATCCAAATTTTTATTTAAATATTTGCATGTGTGTTCCTCAAGGCATCAATTAAAATCAATAAAGTTAATCAGCAAAGCTTTGTAAGAAAGCCAAACGTGATTAAAGTAATGATCAATCCATCATTCAGCAGTCTATGCATAAAAGGTGTGGATTGTACAGTGTAAATCATTACAGAGAGTGCAACGTATTTTGTGACGACAATGCATTTCCGAAACAGGTTTTGACATTTTCTGTGGAAAATCCCAGTGGTGTTTGTCTCTGGAAAGTCTGTGGGATGTTTTCTGAAGCGTCTGATCAGTTAGGATCAGCACAAACTCTCCTCAACAACACACATGATTCGAGGAACACTTATTCAAGTGAACCGCACTAACAGAGCGATCGCACCAGGGTTTATTTCAATCCAACCAAACCTGATCCAACCAAAGTGTGAACACACCCAAAAACACTGAATGCATAAATCACAAAAAAAGTAACACACACACACACACACACACACACACAGTACATAAAGAGACTTTCATATTTACACTAGATAAATTGTGTGACTTCAGTCTCTCTCATTCAGAGTTTTCTCTTCCAAATTAATGAGTTAAACTGCAGCGAAGAGTGTGACGGACAAATCACAAACACACACGGAATCAAAAACAGAATCAGTGCAAAGATTTACAGAAAAAACAACATATAGAAACCCTGAAAAGCAGCACAGAGTCTGAACGCTAAACACACACACTATTAAATACAGTACAGAAGGTTTACGGGACATTTGTGCTGATTCTATAAATACACACACACACAGACACACACACGTGATCTTCGCTCCTGCGGTCAGTGCTCATGTTCATCTCACTGATGTGGACACTTGATCATCAGTGAACGTCTATGACCGTACGGGAACACCTCACTCCGTACTTAATCAAACCACTCGACGAAGTTCACAGAATACAGAGAAGTGAACAAAGATGAACTCATTAGAAGCTCACTGAGACTGAACGAAACACATCTGAGAAATACGTCCACTCGTATTGAGCTCAGAGATGAACTCCTGGATGAACAAGAAATCACACACCAGATGTCTTCTGTGTCTCAGTTGCCTCTCGTAAACACCAATGAGCGTAAATGGAGATCAAAAAAGAGACTTTTGCTGAATTCTTACGATTTCTCTACTGAGAAAAACACCCGTAATCTCACACTCCTCTAGTTTCGGAAGAAATCTTCATTTTTATTTCTTTTGATTTTAGGAGAAAAATCTGAGATCATGTTAAGACTGAGAAACATATTAAGTTCCCTGAGAAATGAAAGAGCAACATCTGAGCAATAATATTTCCATAAATCGCCCATAGAAAAGAAAAATGAGAAAGGAGATCTCTTCCAGGTCTCAGATGTTCCTCAAAGACATCGATGAGATTGAATGGAGCGCAAATGGAGTCGTCTTTTTCACAGATCCCACGTTGCTCCTCTAGAAACTTCAGATGAGATCTCAAATTTGATTTCAAGAGAAACATCTGAGACTATGTTGATACCAAGACACACATTTAGTTTCCTGAGCTATGAAAGAGAAACATCGGAGCAATAACATTTTCCTAAATCACCATAGAAAAGAAAAATCACAAAGGAAATCTCAGTGATGTCTCAAATCTTTCTCCAAGACATCAATGAGACTGAATGTCGAGCAAATAAAGTAATCAGATTCACAGATCTCACAGATGTCTCGTGTAGAGTTTCAGAAGAGATGTTAATTTGTATTTGGTTTGATTTTTGGAGAAACATTTGAGATAATGTTGATACCAAGAGACAACACAAGTTCCCTGAGCCATGAAACAGCAACATCTGAGCAATAACATTTCCATAAATGCCCATAGAAAAGAAAAATGAGGTCTCAAATGTTCCTTCAAGACATCGATGAGATTGAATAGAGCGCAAATGGAGTTGCTTTTTACAGATCCCAGGTTTCTCCTCTAGAGCTTCAGATGAGATCTCAAATTTGATTTAAACAGAAACATCTGAGACTATGTTGATAAAGATATACATTAAGTTCCCTGAGCTATGAAAGAGCAACATAACATTTTTTGAAATAGGCCACAAAGGAAATCTCACTGATGTCTCAAATCTTTCTCCAAGACGTCAATGAGACTCAATGGAGAACAAAATAAAAAACAGATCTCACATATGTCTGTTCTAGAGTTTCAGAAGAGTTATTCATTTGTATTTCTTTTACAGTTTTGGAGAAACATTTTGAGATAAATTTGATACCAAGAAACAACACAAGTTCTCTGAGCCATGAAAGAGCAACATAATATTTTCCTAAAACGGCCATAGAAAAGAAAAGCCCCAAAAGGAAATCTCACTAATGTCTCAAATCTTTCTCCAAGACGTCAATGAGACTGAATGGAGACCAAATAAAGTTGTCTGCCTAACAGATCACATATATGTCTCTTCTAGAGTTTTATAAGAGATCTTAATTTCTTTTGATTTTTGGAAAAACATTTGAGATAAAGTCGATATACCAAGAAACATACGTTCAGCCATGAAACAGCCATGAAAGAGCAACATCGGAGCAATAACAGTTTTCTAAATCGCCCGTAGAAAATAATAAATCACAAGGGAAATCTCATTGATGTCTCAAATCTCTCTCCAAGACGGAGCAAATGGAGTCGCTTGCAGATCTCGTGTAGAGTTTCAAAGAAATCTCAATAATGTCTCAAACTGTGCTCAGATGCCAATCTCAATATGACCTCAAACATTTCATTCATCAAATGATTTGAGTTGCTTCACATTAAATTTAAGGCTCTATACTCTTCCTCTGACAAAGTCTAACTCCATGAGGTTCATCCTAAACTCCCTGTCCCGAGCCAAACAGAAGTGAGCAGTTCACAGTGGATCAAACACAAGCGCAGTGAACATGAACATCGCGTTTCTCCAGACATGCAGCAAATGCGTCGATCTTCATACTCCCCAAAGTACATCATCATTTCAGCCAGGAAAACCCTCAACAGATATTTCTCTCTCTCTCTCTCTGTCTCTCTTGAGTTCAGGACAGCTGGATTCTCCTCCCGTCTCCTCCAACACTTCTCCTCCTCTCCTCGCCTCTGACTTTCCTGATGTTTGAGCGTCTAGTTTCTCGGGAAACACCTGGAGAAGCGGCGTCAGTGTGTCTGATACTCTTTTACTCCTTCCTTTGCTCTCGTCTCACAGCAGCTTTACTTTAAGACTGAGTCTGAACCAGGATCACAGCGTTCTCCAGCGGAGGGGGAAGAGAGAGAGAGAGAGAGAGAGAGAGAGAGAGAGAGAGAGAGAGAGAGAGAGAGAGGGGGTTTTCTCTGATGACAGTATTGATGGCGGATGTGAGTGAACAGGCTCTACCCACAATCCTCTCAAAATACGCCATCTGAAACCCGACAAGCACCACAAGCAAACAACATAAAGCAGAGAAGAACATATAAAGATGGAGGACCGAGCCGGATTTCTTTCACTGAGAAGCGTCTGTATGTCATAAAAAATGTACGTGTACATGTGCTGGGAACTACCATGTCCGGCTCACATTTCTACTCTTAATCAAAGGAAAGAATAATATAGTTTTGTTTTTGTTTTGTTTTGTTTTGTTTTGAAGACAAAAATTTTTTTATTTAACAAAAAGTAAATTTAAGTACACTGACAAAAGGAAACATGAAATCCTGAAGTAGAAAGACTGAAATAGTATTTTCTTGTAAAACGTACTCCAATAATCTTTGTTTTAATTACAGCTTTGAAAAAAAAAAATTTTACAGTGCACAATTTACATTATGACATTCATCCCAAATTTGTGATTAAAAACAAATAATTGTGATAAAATTATATATTATATTTTGCATTTATTTTGCAAGAAAACATTTTATGTTTTGAACGAAAATGTATTTATTATTATTATTATTATTTTTGTATTTAAATTATTACATAATTTGTATGACAATTAAGCACATTAAACCCAAAATTTCATTAATGTAATGCAAAAAAAAAAAGTTCTTCTTTCTTTTCTTCCCATTAGTGTAATGTGGACAACCACAAAAAAATATTTAATATATTTTGCTAAAAAATTAATTTAATTAATAAACTCCATTAAGTTTATTTTTATTATTATTATTATTAATTATTTTCATGAAAACTTTTCACCCAATTTTTCATTGGGTGCAATGCAAAAAAAAAAAAATTCCCATTACTGTAATGTAAAAAATAATAATAAATTTGAACATATTTTGTAAAAAAAAACATTTTATATTTTGCAGGAAGATATTTTAAGGGATTTATATATATATATATTTTTTTTTTTGCACTGTGACTATTTTCATGACAACATTTAACCCAAATATTTATAAATGTAATGCAAAGAACAAAAACTTCTTATAAACATTAACATATTTTACAAATGTTTTGCAAGAAAATATTTTATATTCATGACCATTACGCACATTTGACACAAAATATTATTCATGTATGCTATTACTGTAACGTGAACACAAAATATAATTTAAATTATAAGCATTTATACACTGTGGTTGCATTTGTTGTGCCTTTCATTTGTACTGTAATACAGTGCTAAAAAATGATAAAAGCATTGGAATTAATACAAAAAATTACTGCATTACAGTAATGAGATTTTTTGCATGAAAATGTGCTAATATGTCAATGCAAAAAAAAAAAAAAAATCTTAATGGTCTTCAAAATAGGCTTTGTTTTATTAATAATTCAGCATTTTTCTTTCAGATGTGGGGATGAAATGTGGCCTAGATGTGTTATACAAATCCCCCCTAAAGTCAGTTCAATCCCTTTATATAAAGAGAAACGGAGTGAGTGAGAAGTCCATGAGACGCTGTAGTTTCATCACTGCTGCGTCAGCACATTTGAAAAACAGGTCATCAATATCTGCCTGCAGGACACACTTTAAAAACCAGCGTATAAACCACAGACACACACACACACAGAATCTGCTGCTGTGCCAATAACGCTGCACACACACACACACACAGCCAGTACTGTAACACCAGCGCACTCTTCTGCAGCCCGCCGTCTCCTTTAATTGGATTTTTATCTGTGGTCATTTTTTTCTTCTCTCTAGTATCTCTCTTAGACCTCTGAGGAATATTTTTTTTTTTAGAAATGATAATTAGACTATAAGAGGAAAAAAAAATACATTGAGTTCAGATCTCCACTCGTCTCACTTTCTCTCTCTCTGTCTCACGGCTGATGTGAACACGAGAGGAAAATAAATGTGTTGTTGTTTGTGTCCTGATTTACACCACATGAATCTGGACAATATGATTCTTTCACTCTAGTCTGATTCTCTGGATTTAGTTTGATTCTCTAATCTGAATCTCTGACTCATGCTTACAGTTTGATTCTTCAACTCTAGTTTGATTATCTGACTCAGATTTTTCTTTCCTCTAGTTTGATTCTTTGATACTCTAATTGATTCAATTTTGAATCTTTGACTCTAGTTTGATCTTCAACTGTAGTTCTAGTTTGACTCTCCAATAACTCTGCTATAATTAGACTCTCAGACTAGTTTGATTTTTAAACTCTAGTCTGATTCTTTGACTCTGAATCTCTGACTGACAGTTTTATTCTCCAACCCCAGTTTGATTTTTTAGACTCTAGTCTGATTCTCTGACTCTGATTATTCTCTGACCCTTGTTTGACTCTCTAATTGGATTAATTGATTCTCTAAAATTATTAGATTTTTCTAATGACTCAAGTCTGAATCTTGGACTCTGAATCATTGACTCTAGTTTGATTCTTTGACTGTAGTTCTAGTTTGACTCTCCGAATATCCAAATCTAACTCAACTCTCCGACTAGTTTGATTCTCCGACTCCAGTATGATTTTTAGACTCTATTCTGATTCTCCGTCTCTGATTCTTCTCTGACACTGTTCATTCTATGACCCGTTTTTGATTCTCTAATTTGATTAATTGATTCTTAAATCTGAATCTCAGACTCTAGTTTGATTCTCTGATTTGATTCATGTTCTCTAAATTGATTTTATTCTCTAATTTGATTATTTTATTCTCTAATCTCTGACACAAGTTTAAAGCTGCCGTCGACAAATTTTTTTTGATCATATTCTGTGAAATCGACACTATAATCCGACAGAACAACATAAATAAGGTGGTTTCAGGGAAAAAAACCAGCTTCTAACTCCACCTGGAGCGTGTTATTTGTTTTGCAAAAATCCACCGCTCCCGGATCATCGGGTCCAATCAGCGCAGGGGGGTGTGAGATCTGACTGTCAATCACAGGTCGTGCACACGCCACAGATCCGACTCCCCCCTCGCCATAGTCTTCATCCGAGACTTGTATCTCGCTTTCAAAACACTAACAAATCAAATAAGCTCATTTAGAGTAGAGCCTGACCGATATATCGGCGGGCCGATATTATCGGCCGATATTAGGCATTTTCCAAACTATCGGTATCGGCACTTATAATGGCCGATAAATGAATATTTAAAAAATAAAATAAAAGCAGACGAAACACGCTTCAACCATGTTATGAGTGTTGGCGCTGCATAGTTTGTCCACCAGAGGGCACTATACAAGGAAGATCGCTAACATCAATGAGCTTGGAAATCACAACGAACGTATTCTGCCTAAACAAAGTAATGATTACTGTATTTATAACTTGTATATCTGTAGTTCCAGTCTCTGCATTGTAAAATGTAAGTTAGGCACGCGAGGAGTGAACATTTAGACATAGAGAAAAAGTATCAAACATAGCCTGTGCATAAAAGTTCGCTTTTCTTTTACACGTGTGTGAAATCCAAGTGTGCGTTGCTGACTTCGTTTAGCCGCAGCATTAACGAGTCACATAATGTATTTAGTGCATCACTAAGTAGTAGATTTTAGAAGGCAGGCAGCAAATGATGATTGAAAATGGTTTGTTGTAGCTTGATGGAATAGATGGATAGAATTAAAAGAGTGCAGGTAAAGGGATAAGCAAGTTGACATTGTAATTATAAGGTAGCTTATAACATTGACATTTGGCAGACGCTTTTATCAAAAGCGACTTACATTGCATTTCAAGGTACACATTTATTATATTTATCAGAACTTTAATATATTCTGTTCTGTTGTGACAATAAAACAAACAAGTTTATTTTTAAACTGCATTATCATATTATTTTAGTAAGGCTGAGGACTCTTAAATAACGACAAATAACTAATGTTAGGGAAATCTCTTCATGTTTTCTTACACGTTTCTGGATTTTTTTTTAAAAATATATTTCGGCCGATATATCGGAATATCGGATTTTTAAATCACCAAATATTTGTATCGGTATCGGCCTTAAAAATCCTTTATCGGTCGGGCTCTAATTTAGAGTATAAATGACGTTAGCAATTGCAATCTATGGGTAGATTAGCCAGGGCAGCATACCTCTGAGTACCCCATGGTGTTGATCGATGCTGATGAGACGGGTGCGTTCACTGAAAATCTGGTGCACACGCACTGACGAGCACGAACTCGATGGGAGGGTATTCGTTGATAGTGGGGGAGGGGCATGAGAGTTGTAAACATTCAAAAGTCCACTCAATCTTCCAGGGTTGCCGACGGCAGCTTTAATGCTTCGACTGTGGTTCTAGTTTGACTCTCCGAATATCCAACTCTAATTTGACTCTCCGACTCGTTTGACTTTTAATTCTACAGGAAGTGTCTGATAATAAAAAGCGCTGGTGTTGCATTAGTTGAACTTCAACATTCGGCCAGCTCTAATGCTGATCACATGAACACCGAGTGCTCAAGAGTCGTTTGCTCAGCAGCCAGCGGGTAACAGGTGAACATCTCTTCAACTTTACGAATCGCACCTGTTGTTTCTCTCAGCATCAACAAACAGCATCGCACACATATATCACATCAACACACATCACTGTGTTGAACTGAATCCCGAAAGCATATTTACCCTCCACACACACACCTGCTCGGCGCTCAGGAACACGCGACGCCACTCGCACTGAGATTGAATGCTTAGGGAAGTGATGTCATCAAGTCAGGCACAAATCCACCTGTTCATATCAATCACGGACGCACAAACAAACCACACTGTATCAACACACACACACACACACACACACACACACACAGATCCTCTCTCACCTGTGTGCTGAAGAGAGGAAGTCCCAATCGCCACAGGTGATCGGTCAGGACCCTCCCGTACACCTGAGCGACACCGGTCGACTTACACACACCACCTGAACACAAAACACAAGACAAAGAGTCACGACAGCTGCACACACAGGAGAATAGCATTGCTCAGATGCTGCTCTATCATAGACTTTCATTGAGTTCTCAGTTGTTTCTCATTCAACTGTCATACAAATTATTTTCCGGCAAAAACGAGCATAAAAATCAGTTTACGGGCTTCCATAGACAACATACACTAAAAAAAGGGGGTTATTTTTTCTACCCAAATCCTGGGTTGAGCCTTTTTGGTCAATTTTTTTGTGTTACTTTTTCAGTGTTTGGGTAGTTTTTGTGTTACCCAGCTCCTGGGTCAGAAGTAAGAACCCAGTGTTTGGGTAGTTTTTGTGTAACTACCGCAGATCCTGGGTCAGATATAACAACCCAGTGATTGAGTTATTTATTGCGGCTTTTTGTGACCTCTTCAGGAGAGAGCAGTGCAGCTCCGTCAAATTGGTGCGTGTCTTTAGTAAAATACAGGTTTGTGTAAATTTTTTGTATCTATAAATTCGTTATTGTTCTGTATATTGTTTAATTTTATGCAGAGCAACATAGAGGGACGCGATGTGAGTCACCGAGTGTCGCGTCGGTCTATTCGCTTGATGGAAACACCTGATGCCTCGCTTAAAACTTTATAGTTTTATTCAAAAAAAGATACAGAAGTCGGGGAAGGTCTCATTTTTAAAGGAACCGTATGTAAGATTGTGGCCAAAACTGTTACTGCAATCACTTTCAAATTACTGTAGAGCGGTGTATCCCCTCGCGGTGTATTTCAGATTCATAACGAGGTCTTTTAGGTTTCGTAGCGTTAGACATTTTTTATCCGACACGTTTGTAGCTGTAGCTGTGGTAACTAGAGCAGAGCTGGCAACCCGGATGCCGAAACACTACTGACTTCGTGATTGGTAGATAGGTGGAGGGTGGAGCATCAGGCCAAAACACAACATGACAACATCAACATCAGTTGAGGGCTGCAACTTCACTTTTAAATGACAATATCCTGGCCGGACTACTGTTGTCAGTAGTATTTGAAATTAACATGATTTCTTAATGTCTAGTGACATATCAGGGCCATTTTATGATTAATTGAAATACATTTCTTACATACGGTTCCTTTAAGGGACGGTAAGACATAAGACCAATAGAAGATTGATATGTCATGGCATGAACTCAATAACACAAACATTAAAGCTGCTGGTTTGCAGCATTGCAGAAAGTGGAGTAGATTGTATATTTTTACATTTCAGATTTATTATTATTTGTTTTATGTTGAATTATGTTTTTATACATTACGCTGAACAGTGTGACGTCATATCACGACCGATGCAGAAATTTTGCATGTTCGAAGTGTGACCACCGCTTAAAAGAGCAGGACATACACAACAATCCTAAGAAGACATTCATTAAATTTATCCTCACACATTTGGAAACCAAAAAATAAGAAATAATTTTGAACGTCATGCACTAAAACACATTTGATCTTGATCCTTATCCCGGAACAGACTAAAACAAAGCAACTCAGGCAGCAGAGCGAGATACTGTAGGCCGCTCTAATCCGCCTCAATATTTCAAACAAAGGCTCATCTCTGCAGAGAGAGTAGTGGAGAGAAGAAGAGTCACAGGATCTTACCGATGTCAAAACAAGCTTGATAACTGTTGAGAGCTTAGTATCAGACCATTTACATCCACCTCCATACTGAGAACAGAGCCACAAAGCCACCCAATGGCACCTATTTATGGGTCACCTAAACTTTCCCAGGACTCAATGTCAGAGGCTGCACCTTATACCCGCTCATCACCTCACTCACAAGGGCTTGGGTTACACCGGTCTACACATCCTCACTGAGTCTGAGGACTTCAATTGCGCTCATAGTCTCATTGTTCTTTGTCTGAGGGCGGAAAGCGGTTGATATCGACTAAATATACAGTGTGCTATGAATTATATTTATTTATCGTACAAGTGTGTTTTCTACATCTCTGTTTCTGTTTAAAAAGCATGCAAACCTTTTATAGATGAGCAAAATACCTTTCTTGCAACAGTCTGGAAACTACATGAAGAAGGTTTCTCATTTCTAAATGGCAAAGGCATCCTCCCTTGAAAGTTTTCAGCAGAAAGTTATCAGTTGCATATCTATGTACTTCCAGCATACACAGTTGGAATTTTTATTATATAAAACTTGTAACCGTAACTCTACAAAAGCGTTAAAAAAAAGAACTCACCTGTGTCAAACAGACAGTTACTGGCCTGGATTATTTACTATATTATGATATGTGTAGTATTAACATGATATTGATATTTCATTTTTTTTATATCATGGTAAACGTCAATAACAGTACACCCCTAAAGTACACTATTCAAGAGACTGTAAAATTCAATTCATTGAAAATATGTCATACAAATGAAATGCATAAATCTTTCAAATATTTTTTTTGTGTGTACTAAATAGCTGCAATGATCATTCCATAGACGCCAAATGAGTTGTGTATTAACTCTGCTAATGCGTGTACAGCTGATGTGAGATGTTTCAGTTCTCAGTGGGGCTTCTGTTACACATCATCTAACATGCTTACTGATCTGTGACATCTTACTGTATGTCAGATCTTTGTAAAGGCCCTGAGCTCTCCATGAGAAATAGTTTGAGATCTTCCACATGACTTGGAAAGGGTTAGTTTGCGGAACCCCACTGACTATAGACCACATCTCTTTCCTTCAAGAGGCTGGAGGTCAAGAGAGAAGGATTGGCTTTTCAGCTCTTGTTGTCTGGCTTTAGTAGAACTGTGATATTGTGCACAAATTATATGGACTACTTTATGATACCTTTATGATACTTTTTGAAGCTTGAAAGAAGAAAGAAAGGTTTGGAACAACACGAGGACGAATAAATTATGACTCTTTTTATTTTTTGATGAAAATCTCTTACGTTAAGCCAGGGACACACCAAGCCGACAGTCGGCAACGTTGGGCCATTTTTGGGCGTCGACCGACTTTTTTTCGGTGCACCGTTGACTCTAGTCGGACGCTGTCTGTTTCTTTAGTTTTTTTGGCTGATTCAAATTAGTAGAATCGGCTGAGAGAGAGAACTCTGATTGGCTCTTCAGTTTAGCAAACGAGTCAGTGCACGAGAATAAGAGTAAAAGTGATGAAAGCAAGCATATTTTATAATTCAATTTTTACATCATCTTACCTGAGCATTCCACTGCTAGAATATTTTCATAATAACATGAGTAGAGTGGAAGAAAGAAAGAAAGAAAGAAAGAAAGAAAGAAAGAAAGAAAGAAAGAAAGAAAGAAAGAAAGAAAGAAAGAAAGAAAGAAAGAAAGAAAGAAATGTTAATTTTGTTATGGCTACTACAGTAGATGCAATAAAACCAACTTGCTTTGAACAATGAGCCAAATAAATAAATAAATAAATAAATAAATTCATATGCGTGCATATACATATCATACATCATGCATATACTAGATGCAAATACCAAGGATCAAAGAAGCAAAATAAATAAACAAACAAACAAACAAAATGGTTACAAAATTTTGTGGCATAAAACCCCCCTAAATGAACTGTATAATTAGATGGACAGTTTTAAAAACACACTCATCAATCACTCTCATCAGTTGTGTGATAAAGCAAGCTGGATTCATTCCAGCAAACAAAATATCAAACGGTTACGAGTAAGAGAATGCGGGCCTGACTCCCACCGCTCCTTCATACACACAGTATTGGAAACACTACTGTAATACTTTGACAGCAGAAAGTGAGAAACAGATGCTGTGAGTACTCTAACTGTTCTCACATTGATGACACGAACACACGTGTCAGATCATATCATGTGAAAAGACAGAGAAAGAGAGAGAGAGAGAGAGAGAGAGAGAGAGACAGCACCTCTTCATTAGTCTGAGCGTCCTCATTAGACGCTGGAGTCATTAGAATACACTCACACACTGCAGTACAAAATCATGTAATAGATCTCTGTTGTGTCCAAGCTGGTGACTATTAGAACATGGAAACTGGTTTATATCTGGTCTGAGCGGCAGCGTGTGAATTATACAATGACTTTGGACTCATAGGTCATTCTGTGTCAACTCAACCAGAGGTCTCCGGCTAACAGTTTTTAGATTTTGATCTTTTTTTTTTTCTGGTGAAAGAAATGCATAAATGAAGAAGAAAACCAGAATATTAAATGGCATGGCTGAATAATTACCAAGTAATCCACTAATTTGTAGAGCGGGGTCAAAATGACAATTTGGAGCCAGATTAAGAGGGTAAAAATGACTTTAGAAAGATGGCAGCATCATTATTTTATTATTACTCAGAGATTGGTTGCTCTGTTAGTAAAATATGTTGACTTTAGCAATCTTTGTTGTATTATATGCAGTTCAAAAATAGAGAAAAGCACTTCTTGTGATTTTTTTTACCCCAAGTTTGCATGCCTGTAACTCAAGAAATATTAAAGATATCTTAAAATCCTTCTAGATTTTGGTTCTTCACAAACTTTTCTTTTGGTGTCATCATTTGTAAGACCCTATATACTCCAATTCCAGACATATGAGGATTTCAGTGTGGCTCCATGAATAAATTGAACACATTTTCAGTGGTCAAAATCCAAATGTCAGTCACTTTGCGTACAGCTGATACTTTTTCATTTAGAGACGTCTGAAGAACAAATAGTCTTGAAACTAGAAATGTATCTCATTTCTTTTTTTTCAATCAACACAATTGCAGCCATAGAACATTCCTGTCTGAGGGGCAAAAATATTGTTTTTCCAAAGTTTGTGTGCCTGTAACTTTTTGCGTGCCAGAAATGTTAATATCCTTCTAGATTGTAATTCCTAATAAACGTTTCTTTTGGTATCTTCAATTTAAAGGCCCTATATGGTTCAATCCCAGAGATATAGGGATGCCAACGCAGTAACTTAGTTATGATACTGCCTGTGTGAACTCTTGCTAGCTTCAGAAGTTGTAAAAAACAAAATCCCCCAAATATCCCTTAAACTGCTTCAAATATAGATTCTTATAAATACACTTCTGAGAGCAAGTTAATGTGCCTCAACTTGATCATTTCCGTGAATTTTTGGCACTCAGAAAAATGTGTTATATGCAATTGTTCTGATAGAGGGGAACAATATACATTTCTAGTTTCAACAATATTTGTTCCTCCAGATATTCCTTTTCAAAAGTAAAAAGTATCAGTTGTGTGCAAAGTGAACCACATTTGGTTTTTGATCATTGAAAATGTGTACAATTGTTCAATTTACTCATGGAATCACATTAAGATCTCCATCTCTGGGACTGAACCATCGAGGGCCTTTAAAATGAAGATGGCAAAATACATTTTTGTTAAGAACCATAATCTTAAAATATATATTTGCTACGGCCCGTAACCAAATATAGCTCGCTAGTTTGAATAAAACAAATAATGGGTACGAACCGAACATATAAAAGTGTCAGTGAGGTATCTTTAATATTTCTTGAGTTACAGGCATGCAAACTTAAAAAAAAAAAAAATGTCTCCCCATTTTTGAACTCTCACCGTTGGCATATAATGCAACAAAGATTGCTAAAGTCAACATATTTTACTAACAGACCAACCAATCTCTGAGTAATAATAAAATAATGATGCTGCCATATTTCTAAAGTCATTGTTACCCCCCTAATCTGGCTCTAAATCTCAGGTAAAAATCTTTTCATTTTGACCCCCTTAACAAAATACACAGTAAATATACATTCATGACATTTAATATTTTGGCTTCCTTCACTATTTATGTTTGTCTGGCTTCAGAAAAAATCTTTTTTTGTTTTTTGTTGCTTGTTTCTAAAATAATTGTTCTGAGAAAAGTTCACTGAACACTCTCAGAAAAAAAAGTACAAAAGCTGTCACCGTGGCGGTACCTTTTCAAAAGGTTGTACCTAAAGAGTGCATATTAGTCCCTCAAAGGTACATATTGGTACCAAAAGTGTACATATTAGTACCCTTTTGAAGGGTACTGTCCCAGTGACAGCTTTTGTACCTTTTTTTCAGAGAGTGAATGACACAGAGTGTGATATGTTCTATCTAATGCAATGAAACTCAGACATGTTTAAGTGTCTTAACAGCCCACATACAGCTTGAACCAGCCAGAAACCTGCTGTAAACACACAGTTAGCAGTTCCAGTCTTTCTCCCGCAGTTGTTTGAGTGTCTGAAACACTTCTTCATGAACACGACTGTCAGAGACCAGCTTCATTCATCAGACGTCTGCATGTTTAAAACCCGTCACGGCCGGCGGGCAAACACGCGAACGCACACGACAACCAATAAACCGGCGGCAACAAAAGATTGAAAGCGAGAATCTGAAGAATGGCTCTGGGCGATCGGCGGAGCTTCACACTCGCAGATTCATCAAGCTCTGAGAGACTCTGTGCTCCACTTTCACATGACAACAACAACAACAACAACCTCAAAACCAGACCGACTGACACTCAGATCCTGATCTTTATTGAGTTTCATCTGTATTTATTAGTCTAATCGGGTCTGTGGAGGTTTTAAAACACTCATCGCTTGGTAAATGAGACGCTGGAGATCTGGAGAGTTTAGCATATCTTTATCTTCTGGAGTATTTTACGGGCCTATGGTGTAATGCAATGTGGGTGGAGTCACAGAATCCAGTCACACAAATGTACTGTATAACGCAGCATGTCATGGAATTTGGCAAAATATTGATGAATATATTTAAAAAAATAGGGCTTTCAGCGTCTGCCGTCTCATTTTATGAGGACGTGAACGCATGAACTTCATCTCCAGAGCCACTCTGAGACACACTTCAACATTTCACTTGAGAAAAACTACCATCAGACAAGTCTTCTCCATAACCTGCCAAAATAAATATTTGGTTTAACTTGAATACATTATGACAGAAATATACTACTATTGCACTGTAGAATGCACATCTTAAAGTAATAATAATAAAATGATTAAAACTGTATTTTAATGAATATCACCATAGTTCTTCCATGTTTTAACTTTAATAGTAAAGCATTTCATAGGGCACTATTATTATTATAAATTATTTAATTGTTGAAGTTTTATGAATTCAATTGATTATTTTTGATTATTAAAATTTTGTTCAATCATTAAATGTAAACGTAAAACATGTAATTTGGGGAAAATAAACCAGAATTTGTGAAGAAAATGAAACAATTTTGTTATTGAACATTTAATAAATAATTTATTTGTAAAAGTTTCATGATTGTAATGAATTAGACAAATACTTTACATAATTCATCTCTAGCACACACCAGCGTTATTTTATTGTGAATGATATACTATTATAGTTTTTGTTTAATTTATATTTCAATTTTCACTTTAATTTTAGTAAAATTTGTAGTAATTCTGTTGTGTTTTTGTCCTTTTTATTAGTCTGTCTATATAGTTTTAGAAGTTTTAGTGTTTTGTTTTAGTTAAGTACACTTTAAATTAAACTAAATTAAAATTTGAAATGTTCCATTGGAAACTAGCTGAAAAACAAATAGTTTACTTTTTTTTGTAATTTCAGTTAATTTTTTATTTATTTAAAAAGTAATGAAAATGTTTTTATGGTTTTATATAAAAAAAACACGATTTTATATAAAATGGTGACAACGCAGTATCAAAAACTGTTTATAAGTCTATATTGCAATGGTAACAACGAATGATTTTATGATTACTTGCATTTTATTTCATGCATTTAGCATTTATCACTTATATTATAAACTATTTCATTGTATAAGTTTCATGATTTTAATGAATTAGAAAAATACTTACAATCATTCATCTTTTGCACATACCTCCAGCGTTATTGTATTATCATTGATATAATTCTATAGTTTTTGTTTATGTTTTAATTAGATTTTAGTTTTACATTTTTTTTTTTTTTAAATTTGTAGTAATTCAGTTGTTTTTGTCATTTTTATTAGTCTGCCTTTTATTGTTTTGTTTAGTTACATAAAACTCAATTTAGGTCAAATTAAACTAAACTAAAATAAGAAAAGTTGCCTTGGCAACACCTGAAATAAAAATAAAAATCAGTTTATGTTTATTATAAAGTAATCAAAATGTTTTACATAAAATGGTGACAACGCAGTATCAAAATTGTATAATTTTATATTGCAATGCGAACAACAAATTAATTTTTTTAATGCATTAAGCTTTTTATCAACAAGAACAGACAGAAAACCTGACAGATGCTGAAAATCAAACCCAGACATTTTCCTGAAGAAAGCGTGACTTGTGTAGTTGTGTAGCGGTTGAGTCAGGTAAAAGCGTGAGGATGTCTATTTCCCCGGCGAGCCGTGCAGGTGTGAGCTTAAGGTGCTCGGCTTCGTTCTCCGCTGTCACTCGCGCTAATTTGATTACTGACTGATTAAACCGTCACTAATGCAGTCAGAGCCGCGGCGTGCTAATGTAATAAAATCACTTACGGCTAAAACCGGTTAGCTTAATTGGCAGTAGGAGTGATGCTCAAGATTTGCATTAAATCATTTATTTGCGCTCTCAACACGCAATTCCATTACTCACATTAGCGATTTGCACAGCTAATTTAAGCAGAGAGACTCGTTCAAGGGTACAGAGCTGAAGTCTTAGCATCCCACCGCTCTCCTTAACTTAGCTAGACCGTTTCTTTGGTCTCAGCATTGCAACGAAAGTGAGAAGAAACCATCCACATGATGCCATCATTTTTTGTGCTATAGCGATCGCGGCCGTTAACCTCGTGCCTTCATAACGAGTGGGGTTTGGTCAACAGCCTGGGTCGTGTTCAGTCGCTGCTGATCATTAAAACTAATAGGCAACATCTACCTGTAAACACATCCAGGGCTAATGTCTCATGACATTAGCATTAGCCGCTCGTCCACTGAAAGTCAAGCGTAATTGCTTGGGTCCATTAGCGCTTACATCAAACAGATGGTGTCCTAACCCCCTAATTCACATACATGCTCACACCAGGCACGCTGTCACCCCCACACACGGGACCGGGGGACCCTGGAGTCTCTGAGGGCCCGTGGAAGAACAGGTCACCTAAAACACGCTCCCTGAAAGCAGAATCAGACTCAACGCTAAACGCACAAGCTCTGACCGCTCTACTCTTCATGAAGGAGAACCTCGTGGGTCTCACATTTAGTCATATCACAACAACAAACAAACAAGAAACCAACACTCATATGTGCATATAGTGAACATGTATACATTATACATTTCACTGATTCCAATTAGATATAGATTGAAAATTTCGGGATAACGAGACAGACAGACCAACAGTTCGACAGACAGACAGTTTGACAGACAGACCAAAAGACAAACAGACAGACAGTTCAGACAGACAGACAGTTCGACAGTTCAACAGACAGAAAAAACAAGACAGACAGACAGAAACACAGACAGACAGACAGTTTGACAGACAGATCGACAGACAGACAGTTCAGACAGACAGATCAACAGACAGTTCGACAGTTCAATAGACACACAGACAGACAGTTTGACAGACAAAGACAGACAGATCAACAGACAGACAGACAGATAGACCGAGAGACAGTTCGACAGACACACAGACAGACAGACAGACAGATCAACAGACACACAGACAGACAGATCAACAGACACACAGACCGTTCAACAGACACGCAGACAGACAGACAGATCAACAGACAGACAGACTGACAGATCAACAGACAGACAGACAGACAGACAGTTCAACAGACACACAGACAGACAGACTGACAGATCAACAGACAGACAGACAGACAGACAGTTCAACAGACACACAGACAGACAGATCAACAGACACAGACTGTTCAACAGACACACAGACAGACAGATCAACAGACACAGACCGTTCAACAGACACACAGACAGACAGATAAGCAACAGACAGACAAGCAACAGACAGACAGTTCGACAGACACACAGACAGACAGACAGACATATCAACAGACAGACAGTCAGTTTGACAGTTCGATATAGTTTGACAGTTCGACAGACACACAGACAGACAGACAGACAGACAGTTCGACAGACAGACAGTTCAACAGACAGACAGATAGACAGTTCAACAGAAACAGACAGACAGACAGAGTTAGGCAGACAGTTCAACATACAGACAGACAGACAGACAGACAGACAGTTCGACAGACAGACAGTTCAACAGACAGACAGATAGACAGTTCAACAGAAACAGACAGACAGACAGACAGAGTTAGGCAGACAGTTCAACATACAGACAGACAGACAGACAGCGACAGAGACAGAGACAGACAGAGACAGAGACAGAGACAGAGACAGACAGTCAGACAGGGACAGACAGACAGACAGGGACAGACAGACAGACAGACAGACAGACAGACAGATATTCTCCTCTGCATATTTCCCTCCTGTCTGGGATGATATTCTCCAGCACTCTGTGGTTTCACTGGCTCTCTGCCACTAAAGCTTTTGATTGGATTTTAGCTTAAGAACATTTGCTTAAAGATAAATCAATATCTTCTTTAAGCCGCTCTGTCAGATAAGTGATGTTCGCCATTACATTATGGATCCGAACACTTGAGACGCCAGCAGCCGGCATGCAGCGGCTTAAACGCTCGCATCCAATCCAAGACTTTACCTCTCTATATTCAGATGTGATCGCGTTACAGCGCCAGGTGAGGCGTCTAACAACGACTCGTTCACGGGTCTGAGTGTGAATCTCTCACTCTGAACCACAGCGTATGAGAGAATCGTTACTCGCTCGGCCTCAGGGCCTCTTAGACGGAGATTTCAAGACAAACGCTTTAACAAATTAGCACGTTCAGACCCCAGGACACAGCCAGTGTTTTTCTTTTGCTCACAACAGCAGTGTTGTTTGCATTAAGAGGGCTAGCGAGGTAAATGGAGCTGTTTTCAATTAGTTTCCAAAGTGCTTATCCCATTAAAGATAACGACTTATTGATTTAACGACAGCAGAGCGTTTGGTGCGAGGCTCATTTTTGTTATGACTTCGTGTTTTTTGTTTTTTTTTCCCCTCATTGTGTCTTTTTCTCTCTCTCTCTGATCTGATTTAGGAGTCTCGCAGTCGTCCTGTTGGAAACTCCTGTATTTTTTGTCGTGATTTGTCACTAAATTTCAAAATGGCGTATGAAAGAATAGCTTGTTCGAACCGCTCAACTTGGATCAAGTGAATGGGAACGTTAATGTTTTTTTAGATACTATTGGTCTTCTTGTGTTTAAAGAAACCAAGTCACCAAAAAAATCTCTTGTCAAACTCAGATGAACATGTTGAACATTTAGAGGGCTTACGATACAGAATATAATACAGCAGGTTATATTATAGGGTTAAATACAGGGTTCGTACAGATACTGTAAAATGAAATTGCAGGACTCAAGGACTTTTCAAGCACTACTTTGTTTGGTTTTCAAGGATTTCAACCAAAGATCTCACTTATTAAACAATATCTTTATTATCTTTCACATTTAAAAAAAGGTAAAAAGATAATCAAAAATAAACCAATAAAACAAAATGGTACAAATAAAGTGCAGCGGATGCAATGACTCCGGATACATTGACAAAGATATCGCTTTCTTTTTTCAAACTGATTTTTTTCTCATGAATATATGATTGACCGGAAGAATGAAAACTGTATCATATACTTGTATATTTATGAGCAATATCACACTCATAGCCATGTGAAATGGCTTTATATCTATCTCAGATGGGCTGCAGCCTTCATTTTGTGTGAAACGATTGTTTTATCGATACAATTAAACACTAATTTCACATACTGTATATTGTCTTTCAATAACTGAAGCACTTTTCAAGTACCTTTTCATAAATATGGCTGTTTTCAAGGGTTTTCCAGGACTCAAAAAGTCAAATTAGAGTACTTAAAACACTTTAATTGCCTTGTACGAACCCTGTAAATAGTCAGAATTTCCTACGTCACTGAGGTCCAGAAATCAGTTTTTGCTCAGCACAGAAGATCTCGTCTCCATCTTAAGAGGCTTTCGCGGGCTCTGATCTTCAGAAGGACTGTTTGATGTCAGATCCTGTGTGAGAGTTTCTCTTCGGGCAACGAAGCACACTGTACGAGAAAAAAACTCACACACCTTTGAACATCTGTTTTGTGCTTGGGTCTGCGTAGCTTCAAGCGCTTCCGTTCGTATCTTTACTGTCTGTTCTCTGTTTTGAGTTTTCTCTTCTTGTGTAGAGGTTTTGTTGGGAGATGTGGAACATCTGAGCGCTGGGAATCATTTGGAAACGAGTTGTGTATTTGTTTGAACGTCAGAGCGAGTCATAAGTTATTCCTTCTCCTGTAAGTCTTATGAAAGAGAGACACACAGATCACACACTTCAGCTGAGTTTCCACTAAAGCTGAGACACACGATACAAATTAACAGGCCTGAAATCAACTCAGCTTTTCATTAGTGAAGCTGACTGTGTCAAGCATCATTACACAGCAATACTATTCCTAATTCATATTTATGTCTTATTTTCCAGTTAAAATAAGTATTCTTGAATTCTTATATTTATTTGAGAAGCAACACTGCATAAAATATTAAGGCTTGTTTTCTTGGATTGTATCTTGAATGAACTGCAGGTGACTATTTTATTGGTTTTTAAAGTAAAAAACTTCTTATAGAGCAGAAAGACAAAATACACTTGTTTTAAAGATGTTGAAATGTCTTAATATCCAATGCAGTAATGTACATCATCTCTTGGATATTTTAATAATATAATATAGATATAACTTCTGTTAACAAATAAATCAATAAAAAAGTGTTTAATATAAGTGACTTTGTCTTTGTTTTATTGTTTTTGTTGTTTTTAATCAAATAATTGTGAACCACAAACTGAGCCTTCGTTTTAAAGGGCAATTTCCAAATATATTTATTTGTTATAATATGGGTATTTTATAATACTGCATAAATAAAAACAAACACACGTAATATGTATGCCTATAGGCTAAACACCACAGTTTTTCGTTTTTGTTTGTGTGAACTTTTATCCCCAACCATATTTCTTCATGGGCTCCACTCCAGGGGTCACATCAGCACCCCTATTTCCCATGGTACTAACTGTAATTAACAGTATGCTGACCCAGTTTATATGTAAAATCTTTGGTATATGTGATCTATATGTAATATCTAAAAACACTTTACAGTGTGATGGAAATAAACTTTTCTTAAAGCATGTTGTATATCACCACAGAATTATTGGCACCCTTCTATCTGTGTTGTATACTGTAATAGACAATTGTCCTGCAAAATGATGAGGTTTTTTGTAAGAAAAACATTGCGAGCAAATGTCGAATTCTTGTTTGAAATATAAATCAACAACGTAAGAGGCTTTAGGCTTTTTTTTTTTTTTTAGTAAATTTCACTTTTTTTTTTTTGTTTGTTTTTTCTGTGTACAAGTAATGATGTAATAATATTAAATAATCTTACATTTATAAATAATTCATATAAATGAATGTGTATTTGTTGTTAATTCATTTTTGTATTTTTTTGTATTTTTAATTACACATTAATATAGCACATATAAAATAACGGTGTGTCCGTGTGTTTGGTCATTAATGGCAGCTCTCTGCGTATGACTCTTCATCCAGAATACCTTCTACTCTTCGGACAGAAGCTGATGCTGTTTTCTCTTCCACACCTTCACTCTTCTCTCCATCTCTTTCTCCCTGTTTTCCTCCTCATGTCTTTCTGAAGCAGCAGAGTAATGAGCAAAGACGCGTCTCATTTTCTCTCGGCTCTCAAAGGGCCAATAAACTCCCTGCCGCTCCGGAAGGTGTGTGAGTAACGGTAAACACTGTTTACACATTGTAAATGATTGTTTCTCGTCCCGCACAGAAATGAATATAAACGCTGACTAACAGCAGAACACACATTCATTTATATAAGCGGAAATAGTCGCAGAGGTATCCAATAATGGTCTTAATAAACAGATCTGTCATGGCTGTGCGTTTACACCTCTGAAACTCAGTCTAGAACATCTACTGAATCTAAACCACAAAAACAACTCATTTAGAAATCATCATGATTATAACATAACAACAAGCTCATTAACATATGACCGGCCACATTTACATGCAAAATAAACACCTAATTCAGTATTCAGAAACTTGACCTTCCACAAAGAATAAAGCTACACCAATATTATATGACTATGATATATTATACACCAGTTTGAGCTGCACGACTTTGCTTAAATTGATCATCACGATTTAAACAAAATAACAAGTAATTTACTAGAGGTTCTGACAAAATGTTAATGGCTACCGTATTGTTCCGAATTTAAGTCGACCCTGAATATAAGACGACCCCAACTTTTCAAGATGTACCTTTTGGAAAAAAACTAAAAGAAAATACTTTATTTGAAAATAATTTTTATATTGCATATTTTTCATATTTAAAATGTTTTTTTGTTTTTTTTCATTTAAATACTGGTCAAATCGACCAACAACAATCACATTCAGATCTAAACACTTTATGGTATAGATACCATACAAATAACAAGAAGTTCTCATTTCCAGTACATTTCCCTATACTGATTTCTCACCTTTTTATGTACATTGACAGATGTTGGTATGTCAAAAAACACAGGTGTTTGATCAGCATTACCTATCTGATCCAGGGGATATCAATGTTTTGTCCTTAGGCCGATCACATAGCGCTGGAAAGACAGCAGTTTCTCCCTGAAGTCGGAGGGCAAGCGCTAATCCATTACGCCACATCAAATCGGCCGCTTTGAGGATATTGACAGGCAAGTGAGTCAGTACGTAGCCGAAAAAAGAAATGATTGGCATCGCTGGTGAGTAAGTTCAGCTTTTTGGGGATTTCCAGTGCCTTCAGCTGGATGAATGGGTTATGGGCACTCTGGATATGGGCAACCCCTCATTTATTTTTTTCAGATACGAACTGACACACCGCTTGTCAGTTTTTTCCGAAGCGGCCACTTTTAGGACCGCGGTGATCTTTTCTTTGACTCAGTCCTGGGCAGAAACACTCGTTTTAATCATGATTGGCGCTCCCTATTGTTTCGGGTGTATTATTGACATGTAAAAGTTTAGTCCTCGAATATAAGACGAAACCATTTTTTCAGATGAATTAAACATTGTCTTATATTCGGAACAATACGGTATTTAAAATGTCTAATTAATCTGAATTAATTAATTTAAAAAACACTTGAATGAATATTCAATGACTCACTCATAAATACTTCACTTGTTTCATTACTGGATGAATCAGACTTTTTCGGAGAATCACTTGAATGAATGATTCAATGACTCACTCATAAATACTTCACTTGTTTCATTAGTGGATGAATCAGTGTTTTTGAACAAATCTCTTGAGTGAGTGATTTAACGACTCACTCATAAATGCTCGTTTCATTGCTGGATGAATCAGCGTTTTTTGAACAAATCTCTTGAAAGTGATTCAATATAACTCACTCATAAATACTTCACTTGTTTCATTACTGAATCGAGGTTGAGATCTTTTAACGATTGATTGTGCAGCTCTAACACCAGTACACAGAGCTGATTTGCATAGTCTTAAAGGTACAGTAGCAAAAACAGTGTTTAATTGCAAGGGTCAGAGAGAGGCTGTAAAATGACGAAAGGGAAGGAAAGTGCAAAAGCAGAGAAACGTATGTGCGGCCGTATCTAAAGCATCACCAGCAGAGCAGTAAAGAGTCCCGGCCTCTCACAGGACGAGTTTAGTGTGTGACTCGGAAAGCTATAAATCTGTCCTGTGTGAGTGTGAGTGTGTTGTATATGAAGCATCTCATAATAACACCAGAATCCAGCCGAACCTGAAGCTGGAAAGGTCATTGGTCAGATAAACAGTTAGTCCCCCTCCCCCAAACGCACTCCATTGGTTACTTAGCGTGACTCATTAAGCGAACTTTAAACTGACATACCAGGAATATACCGGTATTTAAATATTCAAAACATGAATTCTCAGCATCATTAGTGGTTTTTGTGTTGTGCCGCACTGACTAAATTTCATCTACTCAACACACTGACCACCTCATCATTATGCAGTGCTAAAACTGCAGTTACTGACACTGATGAAGCAACAAAAGCAGTGAAACGGTGTCTCTGAATGACGCTTGTCCTTCACTGAAGATCGTAATCAGTGATTGATGACTCTGAGTAGGCAGACTCTGACAGCGCTGCGTGTTTCTGACTTTAACCTTCATTATTACTGCTGTGATATAAAGTAAGTGTGTGTTGTGAGGGTGAACAGCTGTCCGTCAGAGTGATACAAAAGACCAAGCACACTATGAGAAATACTGTATCCCATAATGCAATGCGCTCCACTAAACCTTCATTGCCAGAACAACATAGCAACACCCTGGCAACAACCCACACTCCAGCATCATACCAGGGAGTTTTAAACAGGTAAACAACAACACTTGCATGTTCTTCAGAGACTGTAAAAATCTAGTTAGTTTTTATCATGCATATTTTTAAATATATCTCTCCTGGCTAAAATAATTTTATTCCCACATGTCCGGATGATGTGGGATTGACTGACGTCAGCTAAAATTTGAAAACTATGTGCGCATTAAAGTGGCCAATATGAGACACACACACACACACAAAGAGAGAGACAGATACACACACACACACACACACACACACAAACACAGATAGAGCCAGACACACACACACAAAGAGAGAGACACACAAACAAACACACAGATAGAGACAGACACACACAGAGAGACAAACACTCGCTCTCACACACACTTGTTCTCTCACTCTCTCTCTCTCACACACATTGGCTCTCTCACTCTCTCTCTCACACACACACACACACACACTCAAACAGACAGACACAAACAGACTCAGACAGACAGACAGACAGACACACACACAACACACACACACACACACACACACACACACACACACACACACACACACACACACACACACACACAACACATTCACAAACAAACTTTGGTTACAGTTATAAGTAAATTTTGCCACAATATCTAATAATCATTATTATTAATAAATGTTGTTCTTGTTTAGGACAATAAAAGATGAACTAAATATGAACTCAGTGTAGAAATAAATGAAGGAAAGACAAACCTGTAATAAACTGAATAAACTCATAGTGAGACACAGTGTGGAAATACGTTTAGAATTCATTTTTTGTTGAAAGGAATAATGCAATTCTTATAACAATCGTTATATATCATTGTTTTAGATTAAATGATTATACAACAATATCAGTAACACTTTATTTAAAGCCTTTATAGATATTGCATTATAAAAAGTATTTTTAATGCATTAATTATATATTGTTTTACACATTATAATGCATGTATAATCTCATCAATAATTGAAACCAAGGTTTTAACACATTATAATATTATCTATTCATTGTTACACCTCCAAAAAATTATAATACACTAAAACTCATGACAAACAACCAATTCTAGACGTAACAAGGAATTTGCAAATTTTATAAAACATTTTAACTTTGTTTACAGTAATTTATGAAAACATATATGACATTATAACATACGCTATTGATACCTTTATAATGCATTATACATAAAGGCTTTAAGTAAAGTGTCACCACAATATCTTATAGTCATTATTATTAATACATGTTGTGTTTTTTTTCACTATAAAAACACTTTCTGAAATTAAAATTTTATTTTAAAATTGAATTATAATTATTATTTTTTTTAGGTGATTAAATAGACAGACTTACCGATCACCAGTTTAGTTCCTCCACCGAATGTGTACCACAGTGATACAATCTAATGAAACGCTCGTACAAAAACCTCTATTCCACTCGAGTGAACACACACTCCAGCAGAGAGAGAGAAACAACACTTCAACACACTGATATTAGAAGATCCTCAGCTCTTCTCAACACTCACTCATTCAGATTTGACTAAATGCTTTCTGATATAACACTGTTTAAAGAAATATATTTGATGAGCTGTGACCTCTGAGGTGACCTTTGACCTCTTTGATCATGGATGATGTTGTGGAGTTTCTCAGTATGATGCTTCTGTTCTTCATATGCAGATCAATCATCATGATTCACAGAAAAACCTGCAGCTTCAGACTTCAATCTTCAGTGAAAATCTCTTCAAATAATCTGAGTTTATTGAATATTAGAGCCAAAGTCAATAGAAAGTGTCAACAATGAAAATATAAAAGGTATTTTGCATGTTCTACACAGTCAAGCATGTTTTCATATTCAAGGTCTGTTCTAAAAGTATCTGGACTGGTTATGAATCTCCACACAAGATCATGAAACGTGAACAAGCTCTAATATGTCTCCATCTTTAACAGCCTGTTTCTTCTCCATATGATGATTTCAGACACACATGAGTCTTCATGATAGATGGAGTGACCCCATGAATTCTGATTAGAGATTCACAATC
>FLSR01000422.1:181032-194477 GCA_900092035.1 Leuciscus waleckii
TCTCTCTCTCTTCTCTCTCTCTCTCTCTCTCTCTCTCTCTCTCTCTCTCTCTCTCTCTCTCACACACACACACACACAAAGAAAACAAGGATTACTCATGCAAAAACTTTATAGCACTTAACTTTCAAACTACTGCCCTTTATGCCATTATTGCCATGTGTACACAAGTGTTGCCATTGCTAATATTAATGTTACTGTTGTGAAACTGAATAAATTCCTGGTTATCTTGGGTCAGGAACTACAAGAGGATCTCTCACAAGAAATTGTGTAAAACAGCACTTGTGAAAGTCTCTTATAAGCTTAATAAGATTCACATCAGTGTGTCTGATATTCTTGCAAATTTTGTAATAATTTTCTTGCTGGTGTGTAATTCCAGCCGTGTAGGACGTGGAAATGTACAGCACATTGAATCACCTTTTTTAATCTGTGATTAAGAATGAGATTTGTGTGTCACAACAGAGGGGAAGATTTCCAGTAAATAACAGATTACATTTTGGTCTATTTTTCCACAAAACTATCGTATGACTGCAGAAGTCATACAGAGGAACAGTTGTGATAGTCATCTTTATCAAATGCAGTCATCATTCACTTTCATAGAAAAGAGCAGCTTGAACATTATGAGAACAGTTCCCAGCTAACAAAAATGTGTTGTAAGCAATAATGTACGAGAAAATATGACTAAATATCACTAAAAATCACAAGTAAAATCTCTCCTTCCTTCCGCTGGAAAAAAAAGTCCCTGACCGTGAACAGCAACAGAAGTTACATTATTTCATTATTTCTCCATTCGATTTTGGCGAAGACTGTGTTTATGAGTGAGTCAGTCAGTAGAGAAGACTTTTATTTTGAAAGGACTGAAATTGTTTTGACAAGTAAGACACAACTGACAAATGACTAGCGTGTGTGTCAGGGCGCGGGAAAACCCCTCAACTGTTAAAAGGACAAGATATCGTTGCGGACATTCAAACGGATTCTTTATCACGAATATAGGACTGACCTGAAGGAAAATGCAATATCTAATGCAGGTATGGTTTCGAAAGGGAAATTTTTTTATAATAAATCAAGCCCATAGTGGATTGTAAGTTATCAAGGGCTTAGCACGTTCCACTTCAGCCTATTGCAGTTTCCGCCAGTAGTGGACTGTGTGTGTGTGTGTGTGTGTGTAACGCAAGCAATGACGTACATCCGAGTGAACGAGACAGAGGGAAGTTAGCGAGTGAAGGCATAGACAGTATATAAACTGGACACAGCGACCCCATTGGATTCAACGGAGACAAGTGAAGTCAATTAGAAGCACGAACTTCCTGATGGCTGAGCGTACTGCGCAGACTCAAACTGAGCTTGATGACGTAGATGTGACGTGAGCAACCCGTCTATCACGTTACACTATCACACTAAACTGCACTTGAGTGTGTTGAAAGTTATAATGTTATTCTATGTGTTAATCTGTTGTCTGTATGAGACTAGGAAGTAAGCTAGATCAACATTAGAATAACAAACTGATCATATTCTAACATTTCATCATGATGAGCTATATAACATTAATTCGTTTTATGTACATTTGCTCACCTGTCTAATAAAGCACATGCAAGAGCGTGTCTCTGTCAAGTCGAAGTTAGTCGTGGACGTGAAGCTCTCGGCATCTCGAAAACGGCACGCTATTATTGATCCTCATTTTAGTTCTTCTTTTGTCCCAAAGTCTGCTTTCCATGGTCCATAATGTTTGAAGGAAAAACAACAACGTGATCGTGCCGCTAGACGCATCTCCACATCTGTCGCCATGGTTACTATGGCAGTACAAAGCGGAAACCAGGGATAACGCAGATATTACGTCATTGACAGGCGACAAGTGAACAGCCACTTTTTAAAATTGTGAATTTCTCTGAATTTACAAATTCTTGGAAACATTTAAGGATAATGGAAGTACACAATTGAAAGAAATATATAACACTGTGCAAGTGTTTTTTTTGGATATTTTGATACGAAAATTCGTACATATTGTACCTTTAATTATGACAGTAGATGCCTGTGACTCGATGCACTCCTGCTGGTCACTCAGAGGAACTGCAGCCGCCTCATCTACTCTGAGAGCGACTGAATGAGTGAATAGAGAGATGGACAGATGGATGGAGGAATAGACTGGAGGAGGATTTAGCAGTCGGAGTGTGTAAATCAGCAGATGCTGACAGTAGCAATCAACTGGGCTGAGAGAGACGCTCAGGTAATGGCCAGAAGAAGACCTGAGAGATTTACACAATCACACACACACAGATGGAGATCAGTCTGAACTCAGTAATTTACCGCCGGTCTTCCCCGAGCGCCTCGGGAACATTTAACCGCAGAAATGATCCGGCTACATGTGTGCACTTCACAGCGCACGCTAACCATCCTTCATTTTAATCACACGGGCTGACCTTTTATTGGCCGTTATGAATATCAGATCAGTAATGACACACACACACACACACACAACAATCTGTTTCAGAGTGAAACTCATGCAGAAACACCCAGCTCATAATTCACTCAAAACCCCCCCCAAAAAAAAGATTATTTATTATTTAATGTTTTTAAAATAAGCATCTTCTGCTCACCAGGGCTACATTTATTTGATAAAATATACAGTAAAAATTATTTTTTCAATTTTTTACAATTTAACCCTTTGGGGTTTTTTTTTTTTTTTTTTTTTTTTCATTGGAATGGTACGAAACTTGGTAAAGGTTTTGGCACTTGCTATGTGAACACACACACACACACACTGACACATGACCGCATTGGAAATGAATGGGAGATGAATTTCATCTAGTGAAATCTTTTGGTTCTGCGTCCAAACTAGATCTTACAGATTTTTTGAGATATCAGGCTCAAATTTTGAACACAACTTGTTTAGATTTATGGCTTTGATTTTCTCACAGTAAAACATATTTTTGAAAATATGTATTGCATATCAAAAAAATTTAAATTAATTTTTCATAACAATAAACGTAAAATTCTGTAACTTTTTTTAAGTTGACTTTTTAAACACGTTTTCACTTCAGCAATAATCTGCCAAGTGTCGTCGTCCAGTCGCATCAATCTCACTGCAATGCATTATGGGAAACGACCGTTTCAGACCGACTTTTGCTGCATGGTGTTTTTCCAGTAAACATCTCAGGAATGAGTCGGCTGTCAATAGCGGGCGACATTTGAGCCGGTAAACAATCCGTCGATCATTCAAAGCAGGCAGAGCTCCTTCATGTCCTCATGACAGCTCCTCGATGTCTAATCTCTGCTAATAGCCCGACCACAGAACAGAGATGCATTAAGATGGGTTCCCTCACGGGTTCTGAACTCCTCCCGCAGACCGCAGCCAGAGACCGAGCTGTCGGCCCGAACGCGGCATGGAAAGCTTGAAACTGACTGATGTTGGAGGGGGAGGGGGAAAAGCGGCAGTGTAATTAGACACAAGAAATCCTCACCATAATCAAATCACAGTTTGTTCTGGGGGCTTCTCAAATGAAGTTAGCCAGCCTCATATAGAGGAGTGGAGGCTTTTCTTTTCTTTCGGAAAAGTGCCGGAACTCAATTCCCAGCAGACTTGATAGGAATCTAATTAGGAGTAATCAATATGAGTCTAACTCTCTCTCTTTCTCTCTCTCTCCCACAAAAAGAGTAGCGCTCGTCTCTTTCTGCCAGATTCAGTCAGGTTGATCTCCAGAGAAACGGCCTCAGAGGACCTGAAAGAACACCGCGAGTATGTTCGCCTCGCACCGAAACCGCATGCAAACCAGGAGGGGGGGTGATCACACATGCAAGTTTGCATGACAACATTTTCAACTAAAAACTTTTTCAACTGTGTCTTGGCCGTTCATTTACATGACAACAGCGTTTTGGAAATTTTGAACTTTTGAAAACAGGTTTCAAAATGCAATGTTTTGAAAATTATACAGTCTCCATGAATTTGTGAAAGAGGTGAGGGCATGCGCATGTTACGTGTGTTCAGTCTATAGGCGCGTAGTGTTTCTTTACAAAGTGACATAACCATCTACTGGCCTGGCATCACAATAATACAGCGTTTTTAGTCGTTTTCGTGGATCCGTGTTTTGACAACATTGACAGCTGTCCGCGAAAAACGCGAAGGAAAAACTTTTCTGTTTTCAGTGCATTGTTTTCCTGTAAACTGACCAAGAGTGTGTATTTATTTATATATATATAGTGCTGTCAAACGATTAAAATATTTAAATCGCGATAATCGCATTAATGTCATAGTTAACTCGCAATTAATAGCACATCTTTATCTATTGTAAATGTCCCTTGATTTCTTTTTGTCCCATTATTTTTTCAAATTGTAATGCTCTTATCAACATGGAAAAGTGGATCACCTTGCTTTGTGCAAATGTTTTTTTTTTATTGAAAACAACATTGGCATATACTGTAGTGTTCAATTTCACACTAAGGGCCAATCCCAATTCTACCCCTTACCCCTTCACTTTCCCCTTCCCCTCTGTTTTGCGTGTGCACGTGAAGGGGTAGGGCTGTCTCAATTCTCTTTTGGTTGGAGGGGTAGGGGCAAGGGGAAGGGCCAGATAGCCCTTGAAACGAAGATTTTTCGAGACCACACTTCAAACGAAGGGGTATGAGAAATGTACCTGCATACACCGGCTACAGAGGCAACATGACTGCCAATAATCATTTTCTTTGTCACATTAAATCTTGTGTTCATATTTACGGTCATGTTCTTCAAAGAAACGGTTGGAAAAAAATCGTTAAAGATCGTTAACAATATGACGCGTGTAAAAAGCAAAAGTTTGAAGCGAAGTGGACGCGCGAATGAGGCGAATTCGCGTCCACCGCGCCGCGCTAAATGCCTCATTCGCGCCGCAAGACCTCCAGACGTGCGTAAACGCGTCTTAACATTGAAATCACTCGCGCCAGACGCTCTATTAGCGTTTGGTGTGAACGCAGCTTTTAGGCGTCGAAGATATCGTCATCTCCGTTGTTTTCTGCAAACTTCAGAAGAAACATACAAAAAATAGCTGTAACTCACGCAAGACTACAGCTGACGACGGCATCTTGGAAGTTTGTGATAAACATTGGCGCATCTCCTGTGACGTAGGCGCTAGCGACAATGTATAATGACATGTAACGGTGTAGTAGTGGTGTCCCATTTCTTAGGGGATGAGAGCTCGGATCCACCGGTTTTCTTTCTCTGTGTCCAATTTTCTCTCCAGTCTCTGATTCCAGCACGGTCTCTCCACGCCAATAATACTGCAAAAAGACACAGGTGTTCGTCATTTGCACTTGACCTACTTACGTCCCGCTCGTCAGACCGCGCTGAACCACGCCCCCCCTCGCCACAAAAAGCATGTCATTAAACGCAACATTTATAAAAATAGAACATCCATGAACATGATTTTTCGATTCCCATCTGACTGATTTACAACTCTGACTGAGTTCCCATCATTATACGCTCCTTTACATCGTCATCAAGCTATACGCCGTTGTTGTTTGGAATGTGGCGCCCTCTAGCGGCAGAAAATGTTGCATATTGTCCTTTAACTGACAGCACTAATATACATCGTAAGAAATAAAAAAAAATTACCGATATCTTCCAAGATGCCAAAGTCTGCAATCAAAAAAAAAAAACGATCTAAGTGTGGAAATCTGTATTCTGGATTATGCAAACTATAATTAAAAAATATATAACACTTCAAATATTTAAAAATATATATATTAAAAACTGTGCTCAGGTTTTACAAAACACCAAAGACTGCACATGATATTTAAAAATCTTGGTAGATTTTTTTATTGTTGTTGTTAATAAATAAATATTTTCTTTATGAATTACTTTATGAAATGTATAAATTTATCCTTAAAAAAAAAGATTAAAATGTGGCTTTTTTTCTTTATAAAAATGAATTATTCAATAAATAAATGGCCTTTATTCATGCAAAATATAATTAAAATTATAATGTAAATATGATGAATATTCAAAATATCAAATAGCGATCTCAATATGGAAATTTACATTTTAAATGAAGGAATGAAAGAGGACTAAAATGTGCTTTATCTTATTTTATATCTATATACACAAACACACAGCTTTTACCACACACACATATATATATAGAGATATATATAGAGAGACACAGATATAGAGAAAGAGTTCTATATGGGGTCTACACATATACAAGAGACACATACAAAAACATGTGCAAAAAACCCTCAAAAGGGGAGGGGTTCTTTCGGAAACCGCGAAGGGGTGGAACTCAAAAGTCAATATGAACTCAAGCATTTCTCATCAAATGATGTGAGCTTCTCTCCACATTCATTCATTCTCAGCTCTATAATCTCACTGGATGATGACTATAGCGACTGATTTGGCTCTGTTTTTATTCCTCGAAAGGCCGATACTTCAATAAATCATAAGTGAGCAGTCTCCTGAGCTACAAAAGAGCAACATCTGAGCAGTAATGAAGCAGCTTTGGTCTTGGCAGAGCGTAACGGAGAGAAATAAAGCAGCTGACGGGACAGCGCTGATTCAGCATCCGCGAGCCGTGGTGCAGAGATAATCTCACTCTCACAGCCATATGTTCTGCATACATCAGATTCATTACGGCCATAAATCAACACGCGTACAGTAATACACACAATCATATTCATGTCAGAGGAGGAGGAGCAACTACACTGAGCTCACAAACACAAACGCACAGGAATATTCCCTTCAGGACATGCATGTTTTTCCTGCGGTTCTGTGTGTGTATATGATTTATTCATGACTACATTTATAGTCTGTAGTCATGGATTAATATCACGAAGAACATGCCCAGGTCTAAATCTTAAGAAGTATTAAAGATTGTTTACATTATTATATTATTTTTCATGACAATTAAACAGTTTTACTCTCAAATTGTGGATATTTGAATCCAAATAATCATGAAAAATCATCTCTAGGCATGAGTGGCGCGATAACGAAAATCGAGCTGATATCATAGCCACTAAAACAATATAGTATAGATTTTTAAAAATAAAGATACTATAAAATACAATAGACTAAGAAAAAAATCATTAGCTTTAGAAGTGAATTTAGTCATCAAAATATAATGAACATGAGTATATACAATGGATAAATATTCAAATGTTAATTTTGAGATGGATATTGTTACGTTTATATCAGTAGGGGTGCAACGATTCACTCGTTTTCTTACAAATGCTAAAGATGCATATGCATGTGTATTGAAACATATTTTTGGATCCTGAATTAGTTTTTTAAGGTTATTACATGCACAACTGAAAGGAGAGGTTGAGCGTCGCTCTCACGGATACACACGCTGTACTCTTTATCGCCTCTGGTTTGATTTCTCCTCATTACTATCACACGAGCAGATGACAGCTCTCTCACAATAGTGCTGTAGTCTCGAGACAAAACACTCACACCACTCATGGAAATAGATAAATCCAGTCATATGAAGCTTTACTTGTAAGTATGAAGATGTAGTTCTCTAATTTTGGCTGAAATGGGTCAGACCATTCAACAGTACCTGAGCCAGTTTATTAAAGGACGTGCATTTATTACATTTACAGAGCAAAAACAAAATTATAAACATTTTCTTAAAACAAACAAACAAACAAATCAATAATCAAATCAATTAATGAATAAGGCTTTTATTTATTTTTTTATATATATTTTCTCTTAAAAAAATTATATAATAATGATAATTATAATAATAAAATATCAAATAAATAAAATTTGGTTTTATTTCTTTATGAAAAAACAAATATTTTTCTAAAAACAAGAATAAATCAATAAATAAATTAATTAATTTGGTTTTATTTTATTTCATTTTAAAACAAGAAAAAATAAATAAATAAAGATTAATAATAAAGATTACAATTTGGCTTTATTTTCTTTATGAAAATGCTAATATTTTCTTAAAACAAGAATACATTAATATTATCAATAAAGATTATTTTTTAAACAAACTAATAAATAATAATGAATAATAAAGCTTAAAAGTTGGCTTTATTCTCTTTATGAAAATTATATTTTTCTTTCTAAAATACTACTACTACTAATAATAATAATAATAATAATACAGCCTAAAACAGACCAAAAATGTGCCTATGTTTTCTTTATGGAAAATGTAACATTTTCTGAATAAATAAATGCTTTTTCTTTACGCAAAATATAATTTTATTCAGATTTTCTTTTAGAATTTCTATAATTTTAGGTGAAATACGCCATGCACATTAAGCACACACACACACACACACACACACACAGACACACACACACACACACATGTGAGAGGTCAGCAGACACAGAACAGATGTAGTGTCCAAATAAGTTTGTGAGGATCAGCAAATCTGCCGGCGAGAGCCAACTTACAATGAAACTAAACTTTACTTTTTAACACAATTAAGATGATCTGGGCCAGAGAGTCTCCTGAATATAAACCAGCAGTATGACGTCTGATCACACGTTACACTCAGGGCTGGGTAAATCCAAAACCAATGAAACCAAAATAATGCAAACATAATTACATGAAAGAATAAAATACATACATACATAATAATAATAAATATGCTGTTCATCAACACTCAGAGATGTATGTCGCTGTTTTCTCCACGGGTGGCCATTGACTTGATGATTATTATTTTTCTAATTGGTATAAATCCAGTAAACACTCATTTCCTGCTGGTTTAATTGGTCCACAGGGCATTTGATTCTCCGTCTGTTTTAATAAAGCCGCCCAGAGGACCATCGCCACGAGAAGTATTGGATTTATGACAAATTAAAGTACAGACACAATTCAGGACATATTCACTTATTAAGCAGCTCCGCTAACAAAGTGACATGCGTCTGAACTAATGAAGACACCAGTGATGAAACACTCATGTTAACAACACTTGACCTCTGACCTTTGCGCCCGGGTCCAACTCAAACTCATTCTGGGATTAATTAGCATCTAAAGGAAGCAAACTTTAACGCCAAACAGTCTTGAGTCTAAAATGCACTTAGGATCCGAGCAAGATTTTCATTGCATTTCTATGATCCAAGTCTCTCCCTCCTGGAAGGGATTTTTTTTCTTTTTTTCTTTTTTTTTTGGAAGAAGTGGGAAACAAAACGTGATGCAAGACTGAGCTCAAGCTGCCATCATCTAGTTAACACTGACCCGAGGACTCGTGCTGTCCTGACTGTCCCTGAACACCCGTCTCTGAGATAAACTGAGACAAACCAGTCACTGTTCTTCATCCAGGACCAGTCTAGAGCCGCAAATCAGTGTGGAGAGCAGATCACATCAGTTTCAATCTAACATCAGGGTTATTATCCTCAAACAAAACCACTTAAAACTGTTTTTTTTTTTATCAGAAATCAGAAATAAAATTAAATATATTAAATATTACTCAGAAATCCGAAATAAAATTAAATATATTAAATATTAACATTTAATAAAAGTAAACAAATTTAAATGTTTCCTGGGCAGATAACTGAAATAAGTTTAGGTTGACACATTCATATTATGAATAATAAATACATACATAAATAAATAAATAACTAAAACAAACTTAAACAAATACAAATAATTGTGCCTAATTAAAGTAAATATTTAAAAGAATTATAAGCACATAACCAACCAAACAAACAAACAATATAAATAAAACCAAAACTAAATAAACTAAAGCAAATCAAATCTAAATAGCAATATTAAGAAACTCCAAAAATACATTAAATGACAAAAGAGCATAGCAAAATTACTAAAAATGAACAACTAAACTTAATTAAAGTTAAAATAAAAACTTAAAAAGTCAAATAAAAGCTGATTCAGAAAATTACTATGAACTTATAGTTCATAAACAATACTGAAACGACACACTGAGATCTCGGACTTTGTAGAATGATATATCAGAGCGCGTGTGAGTCTCATACTGTTGATTCTTCAATTTAGCTCTTCATTTACACCTTGTTCATGTTCTCGCCATTGTATAAATAATCAAAATATAATTAAAAAGTGACTGAGATTGAGCAGGACAAATGTCTGAAAGAAGTTTGAGAAACTGTTTTAGAAGAAATACAAATACTTTCCTAAAATATTTATTAATAGCATTTATTAAAAGCTACAGAGTTCAACAGGATCTCAATCACACACACACACACACACACACACACACACACGTCTTACAGTGATTGAGCAGAAGAGAAACCAGCTCTTTAGACGGTAACCGTCTACACACACACACACGCTTACGTCAGTTGAGTGAATCCACTCTGAGGACTAAAGTGATAGTGTGCAGTGGATCTATAGAGAGAGAGAGAGAGTGGATGTCTGTAAAGCAGAGCACAGACACATGATCGTTCACACACACACACACACAGGCTACACACACATAAAGAGCGCTCGATATCTCACAGTTTAGCTTTCATCTGGCTTTTCTTCTGCTCTGCTGTCTTCTGTGCAGTGTGATGCCATTATACACACATATCTATAATAATAATACCTAAAACAGGCCTAGGGTGTTGCTTTATTTTCTTTATGCAAAATATATATATTTTATAAATAAATAAATGAAAAAATAAGCCTACAATTCTTTATTGTACCTATCAGTAAATAAATAATAATAATAACTAAAACAGGCCTAAGGTATGGCTTTCTTTTCTTTATGCAAAATGTTGTGTTTTATAAATAAATACAAATTAATTTAATAGGCCTAAAATGTTTCATTATATTTATGCAAATAATATATAATAATAATATAATAATAATAATAACGATACCTTAAACAGGCCTAAGGTGTGGCTTTATTTTCTTTATTCAAAATGTAATGTTTTACAGTATAAACAAATAAATAAATCTTAAAACATGCCTAAAATGCTTTGTTATGCAAAATGTAGTTTTATAAATAAATAAATAAAATTAATAAATAAATAAATAAAACAATCTTAAAAAATGAATAAAATGTTTTGTCTTTATGCAAAATGGAATGTTTTCTAAATAAATAAATAGACAAAAATAAAAATAACTATTTTATAAAATGTCTAAAATGCTTTTTCTTTATGTGAAATGTAGTTTTCTAAATAAATAAATAAGATTTTTAAAACTCTTAAAACATGTCTAATAAATAAATAAGATTTTTAAAATCTCTTAAAACATGTCAAATTTTTTTTTTCTCTTTATGTAAAATTTGGCTTTCTAAATAAATAAATCTTAAAACATGCCTAAAATGTTTTTTTGACATTCAAAACTTAACGTTTTCTAGATAAATAAATAGGCCTAAAATGCTTTCATTTTTATTAAAACTGTCAGAGCACAGAATGCTGCGATCGACCAATCAGAATGAAGTATTCCAGAGAGACGTGGAATAAAACGAGGTTTCAGACACACACGCACGCATGATCCCGTGTGAGAGCAAGACAGCGTATGATCGTTCCTGACAGACTGTGAAATGAGATCCGTGTCGTTCATTTACCACTGACATTCGCAGCATGTAACATCCACAGAGACATCAGCTCAGGTCTGATGGGTTTAGCTCAGTTTTGCTCAAATTAACATATGACCATCCACCTATATATATCAATGACTCTTTAATGATCAACCCTCAGTTCATACACAAACACTCACATCGAGTGTTGACTGAGCTGAATTATATTGACCTCATCAGATCCCGTTCCATGTACTTCAGACAACACGAGAGCTTTGATCGCGACCTTTAACCTCTGCGTCAGAATGAGAGGGTTAAACACCAGCAGTCTGTGTCTAGTCATTATTTTTTTGTTTTATTGACAGCACTGGACAATGAGAAATCAACATTCTCTGTTTTAAGCTAATGGCGTGTGGACGTCCCCTCATTAAACACTTCCTCTTGTTTAACAGACAGGATGAAGCGAGCGCTGATGGTTTTAGTCGGAAACATGTTAGTAACGTGCGTCATGTGATCAAGTAAAGTAACGCTTCACTTTCATCATGCGAAAAGTCATGCGAAAATTTTTCAATCAATCTCAGTCTCTCGTAATGCTTTGCAGACTCTGCTCTGGCTGTGTTGTGAAGGAGGCGTGGCTTACGCTCTGAAGGAAGGCTGGGCTCTCATGCTTTCAAAGCTCTAAAAAATCTTGGGTTATCTTGGGTTAGATGTAACAACCCAGTGTTTGGGTAGTTTTTGTGTGGGGGAAAGGCCGATACTTCAATAAATCATAAGTGAGCAGTCTCCTGAGCTACAAAAGAGCAACATCTGAGCAGTAATGAAGCAGCTTTGGTCTTGGCAGAGCGTAACGGAGAGAAATAAAGCAGCTGACGGGACAGCGCTGATTCAGCATCCGCGAGCCGTGGTGCAGAGATAATCTCACTCTCACAGCCATATGTTCTGCATACATCAGATTCATTACGGCCATAAATCAACACGCGTACAGTAATACACACAATCATATTCATGTCAGAGGAGGAGGAGCAACTACACTGAGCTCACAAACACAAACGCACAGGAATATTCCCTTCAGGACATGCATGTTTTTCCTGCGGTTCTGTGTGTGTATATGATTTATTCATGACTACATTTATAGTCTGTAGTCATGGATTAATATCACGAAGAACATGCCCAGGTCTAAATCTTAAGAAGTATTAAAGATTGTTTACATTATTATATTATTTTTCATGACAATTAAACAGTTTTACTCTCAAATTGTGGATATTTGAATCCAAATAATCATGAAAAATCATCTCTAGGCATGAGTGGCGCGATAACGAAAATCCAACTGATATCATAGCCACTAAAACAATATAGTATAGATTTTTGGAAATAAAGATACTATAAAATACAATAGACTAAGAAAAAAATCATTAGCTTTGAAGTGAATTTAGTCATCAAAATATAATGAACATGAGTATATACAATGGATAAATATTCAAATGTTAATTTTGAGATGGATATTGTTACGTTTATATCAGTAGGGGTGCAACGATTCACTCGTTTTCTTACAAATGCTAAAGATGCATATGCATGTGTATTGAAACATATTTTTGGATCCTGAATTAGTTTTTTAAGGTTATTACATGCACAACTGAAAGGAGAGGTTGAGCGTCGCTCTCACGGATACACACGCTGTACTCTTTATCGCCTCTGGTTTGATTTCTCCTCATTACTATCACACGAGCAGATGACAGCTCTCTCACAATAGTGCTGTAGTCTCGAGACAAACACTCACACCACTCATGGAAATAGATAAATCCAGTCATATGAAGCTTTACTTGTAAGTATGAAGATGTAGTTCTCTAATTTTGGCTGAAATGGGTCAGACCATTCAACAGTACCTGAGCCAGTTTATTAAAGGACGTGCATTTATTACATTTACAGAGCAAAAACAAAATTATAAACATTTTCTTAAAACAAACAAACAAACAAATCAATAATCAAATCAATTAATGAATAAGGCTTTTATTTATTTTTTTATATATATTTTCTCTTAAAAAAATTAT
>FLSR01000424.1:0-64904 GCA_900092035.1 Leuciscus waleckii
CCCATGAGGCGCGCGCACTATATTTAACGGCTTCTGAGTCATACAATATATCTATCTAAAATGTCTGATATTTCACTGACAATCCTACCGTTCCCTAAAGCTCTGAAATAGACAATACAATCATATGCACTACAAAAATAGAGCACTGACGCCATTGCTTCTCATGTGTCACTGTCATCAAACACTGCAAGTTACAGCGGAGGAGAAGATTGAATAAAGACTCGTCATCTGTTGCTCACACATGCACAACTTGTACGGTTCGTTTTCGGATCTTGACTCATGATCTGTCGCTGTATGAGTGAGTCCATTAGTGACTTCAAAGAAAAGATACATCACTTACTTAATTGACTAGAAAATGAATGCATATTAAATCATTCAATCAAAATGTTCCTGCAATGTCAAAATATGAGTGATAGACATTCATCGAATTTGAGGCTCGTCTACTAAATGATTTTGAGTTCCAGACTTAAATGACTCAAAATATCTACTTTATTAGAAACTAAACAAATGGCATCTTCAAAATTACAAGATTCTTGCCTTCATCACAACAAACACAATGAGTGTAAAAACTGTCCCGTATTATGAACATGAACAATTGCTTGAATGATTTAAAAATCACACCATGTACGGCAGAAGAAAAAACCCTTACCTGATATAAACAACCCTTATAATGATTCAACTAGAGCTTCTGCACATTACACACATCCAAAGGGAAGATGTTTTCCATTCACGAGATCAAATAAACGTGGAAGTGGAGACGACAGGCTCCGTAAAACAGCGTAACTGACACGAACGCCTGACTTTCCCCTGCCAGAAGAGCTTTAATGAAATATTCAGGATAAAAGGAGAGCTGTTGAACAGCCGGGCGAATGTGATCTGACGGACTTAGCAGATAACATAACGCACTGACGGAGATCAGCTGATTCACAATGACAAGATTAGCATAGCTTAGTGTGGTATGATCGCTCGCAGACTAAAGCCTTCAGTACGTTTGGTAGTTTAATGCTAATTAACAACGCTCGCTATAACAATATATCTGTCCTGTCACATCATATATGACACAACTTAAAGTCAGCTGAAACGGAAGTCTTTTCTTCCCTATTCGTGACGTAAATCTGAGTGAAACGCTTGCTGGAACAAGAACAAATGTAGGGCGGGGCTTGGATGATTGTGGTTTGCGATTGGTGGATCTCATGTGATTGAGGGGTTGCCCCGCCCTCGTCATCAGAGAAGAGATTCTGCAAGAGGAAGTTATTTTGATTAAGGTTACGAGTAGAGATGCACGATATATTGGTATCGGCCGATATCGGTTCATTTTTAATGTTATCGTTATCGGCCTGATAAGAAAATTTGGCCGATGTATTAAAGCCGATAAATAATGGATTATTTCCTTCAGCCGAGAAACTTCAGATGCGCACTGATCAACATGATGGTTTTTAATTGCTTGAAATATGATTAAAAAAAGGAAAATACGGTTAAGTGCAACATGTGCTGTCATATCGGCTACATAAAACTATAATGAGAATATTATAATTGTGTGTTTGGGACATGGATTTAAATGGTGAGACTTGTTTTTGTAATCAGGCTCTCAAAAGTATTTAAAAATTTGGATTTAGATTTATCGATCGATATATCGTTATCGGCTTTCAAATATAAAGAATTATCGGTATTGGCCAAGATTTGTATAGATATAGATAGTTCAGATGCAAAAGCCTCTAAGAGCCATCTGAAATTTTCTTCTAGAATGATCATTTTTATCAATCTCGTATATTTAACTTCAGTAATTTCACTTACGAGATTGATAAAAATGATCATTCTAGAAGAAAATTTCAGATGGCTCTTAGAGGCTTTTGCATCTGAACTATCTATATCTATACAAATCTTGGCCAATACCGATAATTCTTTATATTTGAAAGCCGATAACGATATATCGATCGATAAATCTAAATCCAAATTTTTATATAACTTTTGAGAGCCTGATTACAAAAACAAGTCTCACCATTTAAATCCATGTCCCAAACACACAATTATAATATTCTCATTATAGTTTTATGTAGCCGATATGACAGCACATGTTGCACTTAACCGTATTTTCCTTTTTTTAATCATATTTCAAGCAATTAAAAACCATCATGTTGATCAGTGCGCATCTGAAGTTTCTCGGCTGAAGGAAATAATCCATTATTTATCGGCTTTAATACATCGGCCAAATTTTCTTATCAGGCCGATAACGATAACATTAAAAATGAACCGATATCGGCCGATACCAATATATCGTGCATCATGTGTGTGTGTCAGAGCCTGCAGTCGCTGTGTGACGCGTGTTCGCTGCGGGCGTATCGTGACGAGCTGGACGCGCTCCGAGAGAAGGCCGTTAAAATCCATTCCCTGTTTTTGTTTTCGAAACTTGTGTTGGTTGATCCGATCGATTGTGCAATTGATTTTCGAACGCAAAGTGACAACCCTAATATATATATATATACACACACACACACACACACCTTCATAATGTATAATAATAATAATAATAAATACTTTCATTATACGGAAAACATACTAATTTTCTCTATTCAGCAAAATACAAAATGAGGTCGGAGTTTCATGATTGCGAGTAAATGACAAAATCAAATCGCTGATCAAGAAAAGCCTCAGGGATCCTGCATGTGTGTTTATTTCTCTCTCTGCTGTAACACTATCCTCCGGCAAACTCAATCTGAAGGGCAGAATGCTGAAAATGGCCCATGATGTGATGGATAAGAGCTCAAATCTATTTGCATTGATCATTTTCAGCCTCTGCCATGCCAGTGCAGAAAAAAACAAGAGACAAAACAGTAAATGACCGGCTTACACACACACACACACACACACACACACACACACACACACATACAAATAAAATAAAATTATGTCATGCAAATTGAGGTTATGACATCACAATCATCTGACCACCAACAATTAGCAACATATAAATATCATAACTGAGTCCATTTACATATAAATGTATTAAAGGTGCAGCAGCGATTCAGAAACAGGCAAAGGTCAGAGAGAGGCTGGGAAACGATCATGTAAAAGCTTCATTACTGCCTCAAGAAAACTTCATTAACATAAGTCATGTTAAATGTTAGGAAACATTTAGACTACTTGGTGATTCAAGACAGAAGCCAGTGTAATGCGATAACAACTGTTCTCTTAATGATCAAACAAAGACAGTAGGTTGTTAAAAGGTCTTTCAGAAAGCAGCTGAATCATCCAAAGGAGGTTTTCTGCCAAGTTCTTCAGCAGAACAGAAGTGAAACGCATCTGCTGCTTTATGTCTGTTTAAGCTTTGCCCTCGGCAGACACAAAAATCAGTGAGATGCAATCTAAACAGTCGGTCAATATGCAGATGAATTCAGCCCTCCAAAAATACATAGCTTATGCATATCAAAATAAAACATCATATTACAATATTTTTAACTGTAATACAATGAAATTCACATTAATGAAAATGGCAAATTCACTTTGCACATTAATGTCCAAAGAGTCCTAAGTCTCAAAATTGGTCAGTGCAATAGCTTTGTTTGAGAAACCGATCCAAATTTAAGATAATAATCCAATACTATACGCATTATAAAAATAGTAAAAAAAAAAATAAAAAAAAAAATAAAAAAATTATGACGGGCTTTGAATCTAATGGGAATCATTGGGAACGATGGATAAAAAAATAAATATAAAAAAAAATAAAATAAAAAAAATCGAGGATTTCAAGAATGAGTTAATTTCTTGTTTTTGAGGTAAAAAAATAAATAAATAAAAAACAAACATTTTAATAAAAAAAAAATACGTTTTTTTTTGAGAATTGCCTCAAAGCATGGTTTGGCACAGCTAGTCAAGTCAATTCAAAGGAATGTTTCCCACCTTCCACGATAAATTTAAACAATATTTTCAATCCAGCAACACTAAACACATAAACCCTACATATACATATAAAAATAAACCCTTACCTGAAGTTTATCCTCGGGGACATTGAGCCAGTGGTTGAACGCTTGAGAGAGTTTTGTTCTGACTTGTTTTCCTATCAAAACAGAGAAAAGGGGGAGAGAGAGATGACAAGAAATCAAGATTAGTTGCAGTCCAAACATGTAAAATAAGGGCTGATGTTTGTTTTATGGTTTTATTCCAAGTTGGAAACTTAACAGGAATTTACGGAAATTATTGGAATTTGTACAACTGTATAATACACAAACATAAAACATTTAGTTTGGTCACAAGCAGACATGCATGCAAACTAATACAGATGTTAATAATTACAGTTTTGACATTTATTCGTGCGTAGAACTTTAATCAATTCTTTCATTGAAAAACTAAAAAGAATGAATGTTGAATAAAAAAAACACAAAAAAACATTCCCAATGACAAATGTTTTAACCAAGGCTTTGCTGCATGATGTATTTTTCCAACTACATTTAAGTTCCAGTAAGGCTAACCTGCAATTTTCCAGTTCATTCCCATTAATTCCCATGGAAATTTTCCAATTCCTGGAATTTTGCAACCCTTATCATGACGCATGAAACAAGCAGCAAGTCTTAATACTGTTATAAATCAATAGAACCATTTTGCCTTTTAAAACACAAACTCGAAGGCTGAGGACTGACGAGTATATATGAATATCATTGATCTCACTTCATCTCCATTCATGAGCCTTTCCCCTCCAGCCTCCTGTAACTCGAGGCTTCACTGAGTGTGTTAGTGCAGGATACACTGATCTAATGACTGACTGGCAGCGGTGATCCACGCTTTCCCTTCATGAAGGATCTCCGTTTGCCCTTCACTAATGAAGATGGTCAGATGCGCATCACGGAATCCGTCAAGAACATGTCACACTTCTCGTTTTGGATTATTGAGGGCTAAATGAATCTGACATTATGAATGAGCATATTTTTTGTGCATTACAGTAATAATAAGGGGATTTTGGTCCATCTAAGCATTTAAGAATGGGAGAAATCGTAACACTCAATATGGCAAACCGGTTTAAGGCGAGACACTACAGGTGAATAGGGTAACATTTTTAACTAGCAGATATCACCATGAAACTTTACCAGTTGATTACCTACATTAAGATGAGAAAAAAAAAAATATACAAGTTTTCTGTAATTTAATGTTTAAATATGCAAATTAGGCAATATCTAATTAAATGTGCTAATTTGCATATATTAAAAAAAACTAAATCTGAGAATGGATAAAGCCAGTTAAAAATAATTTCATTGTGTTCACATATTAGATGGGAAAAAAATTACAGAGGGATTTATAGATATCTACTTTTGTTATCCTGTAAATCACAATATACTGTCAATAGCCTTAACAAAAAAATTTGTTTGCGCCATGCTTTTTGTAGTAAATTATTATATAAATCAGGTAGAGACACCACTAAAGTGATTAGTTGAACGTTTGAGGATTACTGAGACTGATTTGCACTCACTGACTCTGAAGGAGAAGTATAGACTGTAAGATCTCTGATCTCTTCTGCATATCCACATGGAAGACGGCTGCAGGCCTTGACCCGAGACATGAGTCTTTCCGGTGTGTTTGTGAGTAATCACATTTTTTTAGGACAGTCTGTGGCAAAAATGAATGCATACTTTGATTTACTCGAGGTAGATAATTTGTAAAGTAACATCAGTTTGGAAGTTCAAATTCACCTGTTGTAATAGTTTTAGGTTGTCATTCATGCATTCTTCCAGCTGATGAATTTGTTGGCATACATGTGACCCACTTAGATCGCCGTTGGCGGGATCTGTTTGAGTGTGCTGGATTATTGTCAGCTTGATGCTCTTATCTGCCCGCCGCCTTCCTTTAATGCTACAGAATGGAGGATTGTGTTTGACTTCAGCCACCTGTTGCAGAAGGATAACTATATACCTTGGGGCAGGGCTAGAGGGGAGGGACGGGGCAGTAGGTTGAGAGAGGACAGTTAGTGACACCTTATTGCTTCCTCACTAATCCTTCAAGATGTTCAAACCCTTACCATGGAGCACCCAATTTTAGTTCATCCTAAAGATTACATTTTCCCTTCATTCTTTTTCTGAGTAATCATGTGATTAAACTGATTTAAATGTAGAATTGCATGCTCCTAATGCACTTCCTGCCACATTGGAAGGTAATGTGTGATTGGTGGAGCGATATTTTGCAAATGAGCAGTAACATACAAGGAAGCCAATGTAGATGATAATGTTATTTTAAAGTGATAATTTCCTCCCCGAGAGATCAGAAATGACTCAAAAACTTTTTATGTCATAGCATGAAATCTGACAACAGAAAATTACTTTCTAGTAATGGTTTCTAGAGTGTAATCATTTGTGTACTGTACGATTTGAATGAATAGTCAGAGTCAGACTCTCCCAACCAATCCGGTTTCAAATGTGTTCAATATAGTCATCTTGAAATTTCGAATAAATTCCATCAGGTGCTGAGAATTTGTTTCTGAGCAATACTCACACACGCATAATATTTTATTTAAAAGTTATTTGCATTTTTTCATTGACAGTGAAAACAGAGAAACGTGAAGGCCCTGTTTTCATTTAATTTTTAAAAGAAGCAGAATGGAATTATTTATTTTTCATTGACAGGCATAATGGACAGTGACATTTATTTCTTTGATCACGTCAAATAATTGATAGCTGGGAAGTTTTGCCTATGAGTGAGTGAGGAAAAATTTAGAGAGAGAGAGAGAGAGAGAGAGAGAGAGAGAGAGAGAGAGAGAGAGAGAGAGAGAGAATTCTGCAAGATAGTAGAAAACGGAAGTTGTGGCAACCAAAGGTTTTCCTTCATTGACAGAATTTTTAAAACATTAATGCACAATTTAATATGAAGCCATTAAAGTATTCAGATAGTAAAGAGGGTTACACTATTTTAAGGTGTCAGTGTTACAATATATTTAAGTACTAAGTAATATTAAGCAACTATATATAGGGTTAGGTATTGGTTGAGGGATAGTTGCATGTAATTATGCATAATTTACAGTTATTGCTATGCAAGTACATGTAACAAGGTCAGTGTAAAATAGTGTTACCGTAAAGGGTGACTTTTTTTCATGGTAACATGAACTCACTCTTCCAAAGCCATCACCATTCAAAATGTCCTTTGCCAAATTGGAAATATAAGCTTACAACATTATAGTAAATAGTAAAAAAGGACACATAAGGTGGATGGAACAAAACCAATCACAAATAGTCCTTTAACTATCAGATTCTGTGAGAGTCACATCTGTTGTTCATGTGTCGCTGGTTCTTGCTTCACGAGACGACAGCAGGAGTTAATAATAGACACATGATACTGTCATTCGTTGTGCATTGTGCTGACTGCAGACTTCCTGAACGCTGAGCTCTTCTGACTTACACGATGATGATGCTTATACCACAAAATGGGTAGTTGACAAGAAATGTCAAGCAGTGACAGCAGCTTCCGGCGATGTGACACGCTGTTTTCCATCTATACCTGACCTCTCATATTACTCAGAGACTTCATGAGATATATTGCAGATTCAAATGTCATTGTTTCACAAGGGATACAGTGATCATTTTTTTTTTTAAATTTACAAAAATTAATGAGATGGGAGAAAAAAAATTCGATTAAAAAAATAGATTGAAGTTGAATTTGCTCAGCGAGTTACTCTGACGTCGAATAATGATGCTCATTAAATATGCCCCTCGATCTGAGCTGCACCAATCACATCGGGTTATCTGATATAGGCGGAGCTAAACAGAAGACGACAGCGCTGTGACGAAGTCATTAGTAAACATTGCAAGATGGCTATGGATGAACACCAGTTGTTTGAAACGGCTTTGGCCACAACAATGAATGAGTCAGACTTGGCTTTTTATCTAAAAGAGGAACAGAAGACGCCGCTCGAGTCGTTCCTTTGCATGAAAGGATGTTTTTGCTGTTTTGCCGACCGGATACGGTAAGAGTCTAATCTACCAGTTAGCTCCGCTGGAAGCGTATGGGGCTTGTTGTGATTGGTCGTAGTGTTATCCAATTGCGTGCAGTGAGATTTTCAAATGCATGCTTGGTGCCGCCCCTCGAGCTGGCCGAGTTTCATTAGTCGACGCCAGACCATTATTCTTTCAGATTTAGTTCTGGATTTCCAGGCTAGGGTTTCACAGAAGAACGTGTGAAATGACAGAGATGCACGATTCTGGACACATTTACTAGAGGTTCTGACTAGATGTTAATTGCTAGAGTCTATTTAAAATGTTTAATTAATCTGAATGAATTAGATATATTTTTAAAACTGTTTGAGTGAATGATTCAATGACTCCCTTCGCTTGTTTCTTCACTGGATGATTGAACAAATCGTTTGAGTGAATGATTCAATGACAAATATATTAGTTTAAAAGTCTTGTCTCCACCTACTGGTGTAACGACGTAATTGATAAAATCATTGAAGTGCCATGCTACTTTCAAAAGGTAATTTACTCTTATTTTGATCGCTTACCGTAAACAGTGTTTGATAAAAGCATCGATGTATTCAGTAATCCATATACATTATTAGATCGGTCGGCTTGACGTTGACGACAAAATCCATAATTCATAGCAAATGTTGCGTCATCAATCTACGCCTTTGTTATTGTAAATAGGTTAGCGACCCCTAGTGGAGAAAAAAATCCCATACTGTACGTTTAATCCTAGTACTTCTGTGATGATATGACTATTTGTAACAGATATAACGATACTGTGTGGTTGAAAAGGCTGTTTGTGAAGCTGTTTCATACCTATACATGACTAAACTGCTCTCCTTGTCAAAGGTTTAGAGCAACACCAAAGCACTTTCCCTCTTCGGTCGGAAGGTTGGAAGCGGGTTGGAAGCGGGAAACAGGTTGGAAGCGGAATTGTCCATTACCGCCGTCGTAAATAATTTAGCCTACCGTCGCACGCACGCTATTTGTTTATCCAGCACCGGCTTTGGAAATAACGATGTCCACAGACACGGTAGAGTATGTTGCATGATTTTATCAAGTATGAGTATTGCGACATCAGCAACGGCCATTTTTTTTATATAGGCTCCACCTATAGGCTATCCACCTTATTCCTGACGAGCTTACTGCGTTTTGAATTATGGGAGGCACTCGCGGTTTGGGGAATTCCATTCAAAAAGGTTGAAACGAATCATTTCAAATCATAAGGTTACCCTACAAATAAAGCTGATCGTCAGTTTGACTGGATGAGCTGTTGATTTTCCTTCATGATTTATTTTCAGACATCATGAGAATAACGTTATACTTGGTATTTTAACGTGACATGTTATAACAAGAATATATATGGCAAGAGCTCTTTTCAGTTGCTGCTTCTTTTCCTCGTGAGTTTTTTGCTTTTTTCCCCCCTTTGCAATCCGCAGTAAAAGTATGAAATAGGACAGCATATTCTGCACATTTGTGGTCTGTTCTCCCAATTTAATTTACAATATATTCCATTAGTAATTCACTGGAATGCACGAAGAATCTCTTGTTGTTCTCCTCAAATCCTCACGTCTCTTTCCAGGTTTGTTTTCACAGGTAAATCAAGTTTATAATCAGTCAAAATGACAGAAATCAATTTGAAATAGTATCACGTAATGCTGAAGTTAATGAACATTTTTGATTAAGGTAACATAAGTTACATAATACAGATATAGATATAGATATATACACACACACACACACACACACCTTCCGCTTATCCGGGGCCGGGTCGCGGGGGCAGCAGTCTAAGCAGAGACGCCCAGACTTCACTCTCCCTAGACACTTCCTCCAGCTCTTCCGGGGGGACACCGAGGCGTTCCCAGGCCAGCCGGGAGACATAGTCTCTCCAGCGTGTCCTAGGTCTTCCCCGGGGTCTCCTCCCAGTGGGACGCGCCCGGAACACCTTCCCGGGAAGGCGTCCAGGAGGCATCCGGAACAGATGCCCGAGCCACCTCAGCTGACCCCTCTCGATGTGGAGGAGCAGCGGCTCTACTCTGAGCTCCTCCCGAGTGACCGAGCTTCTCACCCTATCTCTAAGGGATCGCCCAGCCACCCTGCGGAGAAAGCTCATTTCGGCCACTTGTATCCGGGATCTTGTCCTTTCGGTCATGACCCAAAGCTCATGACCATAGGTGAGAGTAGGAACGTAGATTGACCGGTAAATCGAGAGCTTCGCCCTGCGGCTCAGCTCTTTCTTCACCACGACAGACCGGTACATCGACAGCATTACTGCAGAAGCTGCACCGATCCGTCTGTCAATCTCCCGTTCCATCCTTCCCTCACTCGTGAACAAAACCCCAAGATACTTAAACTCCTCCACTTGAGGCAGGAACTCTCCACCAACCTGAAGTAGGCAAGCCACCTTTTTCCGACTGAGGACCATGGCCTCGGATTTGGAGGTGCTGATTCTCAGAGGCCTTACGACCACAGCTCCGAGTGGCCGCGTTGACAATGGAGGTGGAGAACATGGTCCACTCGGACTCAATATCTCCAGACTCCCTCGGGATCTGGTCGAAGCTCTGCTTTAGGTGGGAGTTGAAGATCTCTCTGACAGGAGACTCTGCCAAACGTTCCCAGCAGACCCTCACAGTACGTTTGGGTCTGCCGAGTCTGTCCAGCTTCCTCCCCCGCCATCGGATCCAACTCACCACCAGGTGGTGATCAGTTGACAGCTCTGCCCCTCTCTTTACCCGAGTGTCCAAGACATACGGCTGCAGGTCAGATGAAACGACCACAAAGTCGATCATCGACCTACGGCCTAGGGTGTCCTGGTGCCACGTGCAGTGATATTTAACCCGTCCGTTATTGCTGTGGAAAGACTCGCACTTTTGGGGTTGTTTGGTCTGTTGAAAGTACCTTGTGAGCTTTTACACTTTTAAATTTCCTTTTAATGTTCGATGGTTGAAGGGTGAGTAGATTAATGTCATCTCATTGTGACACTTTTTTAACATTGCATTCATAGAGCGAGCGTTTTACTGATTGTTTACAGCTTAACGGAAGTTACACCCATAAGTCGCGCAAAGCGTCATGGGGCGTAGGAATAAGGTGGATAGTAAAGCTTGCCGTAAAGCAAGTCAAATTTGTAGTTTCTCATGTCTCATTTGAACTACAGATCCGCTACCCGATCTGGCAAACTTGCATAGTGCGGTTATAGCCCATAGAGGGTCGCGAAGCGAATGCAGAAGTGCCGTTCGCCGGTTTATACGATTTATACTTCTGCGTCACTGTCCGTGTTGACGCGCAATTACTCGTGCAGAGGGACCATGTGAAACCCGAGGGAGGGGTTCTAGCAGACCAATCACAGCGCTTGCGTCCGCGTAGAATTGATGTGTTGTTACATTTTTGGAGAGGTGCGCGTCAGGGTACGCGTGCTAAACACAGCCTACGACGTAGCTACGGCGTAAGTTCGACGCAGAAGTATAAATTGGGCTTTTACGAGTTGATGAACCACTGAAACGATTCTGGAGACATATTTGGCCAATATTTAGTGTTGCTTTAATAGACACAGGCGAATCATTGTCATTTAGGAATGAGATCGCGTACACGTGTGTTTGAATCGAGATCGCCATCTTTTAACGATTAATCGTGCAGTTCTACAATGACATGAGTAAAAGATGACATAGTTAATTTTTGGGTGATCTTTTCCATTAATCAAAACTTAACTTAAGCATTTTAAACATGTTGCTCAATTTCGTTTGACAACAAGGCCTGTAAATCATACAGGCTGTATTTTCACTTAGCTACGTTAAATTAGAGCAGCTCTCTCCAGCTGTTAGTGATTCCACAGGAATGCATTTGCCAAATATGTTGACAGAAACGCTTTGCACAAAGAGTTCTGTTCAATTTAAAAAGAGTAAATCAATATTCCTTAAATTATTCCGGTTAAGCAGGTCAAAATAAAGTCATGCAAAATGTGCGCTTATAAATGTGGAAATATTTCAGCAAACGTTATTTGTTTCATTTAGGACCGCTGCATAATTCTGTAATAAATTAGTGTAGCGCACCGTACTAGAACTGCATTATACCGTCCCACTGAAACTCCCTTCATCTCAATAAAGCACTTTTCCTACAGCCATGATATATACCTCTTATAAAACCCTTTAAACTAGATTTTAGACCAAGTTCAATATATCCAACTATTAATATCTCTATGACATTCATCCACATTTAAAGCAATAATTCCCTTAAAAATGAAAAACCTAATTTCCTCGTTCTCATGTTGTTCCATATCCATATGACTGACTCTCTTCTGTGAAAGCAGAACAGTAAAGGAAAAACTAAAGAATATTCCCATATCCTAGATCCTTTCCATACAACAACAGTTCATAAAGAACACAGATATCAATGTCTATATGGCTATAATAAATCATAACAGTCATTCATACTTGTTATATACAATTATTTATATTTATGGAAGTCAATGGGGTCCATCAACTGTTTGGTTACCAATAATCTTTAAAATATCTTTCCTTTTTTATGTGTGTTCAAACCGATCAGAGAAACTGTTTGGGTGAACAATCCCTTTAATTTTTGTGTTAAACTATTAAATAACTTATAATTCACTCACACTCAGGCACTGCTTGACTGCCATGATCACCATGTTGTTGATGGGAAAAAGATAAGAGAAGTTTTTCACCGTAGACAGCCTCATGAATGACATGAAAGTGATGAATAAATGTATTTTTCTATTTTCTGTGATCTATTTCTTCAGCGCCATTGAACATGCGGACAAAAATAAACGACACATGTAATGCCTTACCTGGCAGCTGTAACAAGTACTTGTACGGTTCCAGAAGAATCCTTTCAGAAGTTGCTCTTTTTTCTCCATCCATCCCTTCGTTTCAACAAAGAAACCTGCAGAGAGAGAGAGAGTTTGAGCAAGTGTGTGTGTGTGTAAAACAGCCCACAATAAACTCTAAATGCCAGACGCACAGCCAATTATTCTTGGCTGAGTTGTTATTAATTCAATTGGCTTTACTTCCTGGTAAACTCCAAACATTATGCATGCACTGTTGGGACACTTTGGGGTTTTCCCACAGTAAGCAGGGCATGATTTGTTCTAGAACAACATGTGCAATCCTATTTTAAAGGGTAAGTTCACCCAAAAAAGTCCTCACCATCATGTTGTTCCAACCCCGTAAGACTTTCGTTCATCTTCGGAACACAAATTAAGATATTTTTGATTAAATCTGAGAGCTGTCTCACTCCTCCACAGCGCTTCTGGGTTGTACGTCAGAACGTAGGCTCACTATTGGCCAGCATCACACACATGACCAGCGTCGGCCAATAGTGAGCCTCCGTTCTGACGTACAACCCAGAAGCGCTGCGCTGTTACACTACGTGAACTCACTCTGAGAAACACAGAAGAACATGAAGAGTTTAATAAAATCTTTATTTTTGTTTGTTTTTTGCACACAGAAAGTATTCTCGTCGCTTGATAAACTTAAGGTTGAGCCACTGTAGACACTTGGGACTATTTTAAACATTGAATTTACTAACTTTCTTGACCGGCAAGTTTCACTAACATAGAAGCCTATGGAGGAGTGAGACAGGTCTCAGATTTAATCAAAAATATCTTAATTTGTGTTCTGAAGATGAACGAGTCTTACGGGGTTGAACAACATGAGGGAGAGTAATTACTGACAGAACTTTCCTTTTTGGGTGAACTAACCTTTTAATACAACTCAATCTAATTTACCTTTGAAAGAAATGTTTAATGTTTCATTAAAGTATAATAAATGTGTACAAAATGCAATATCCTTAGTACTGTACAAAAGTTTGGGATCATTAATATTTTTTTTCCCCCTCAAACATGGTAATCTAGTGAAATATTACTACAAATTAAAATAATTGTATTCTATTTGAATATTTTTTTATGTGAATTTTCAGCATCATTACTCCAGTCTTCAGTGTCACATGATCCTCCAAATCTTTCTAATATGATGATTTGCAGAACAAGAAACATGTATGATTATTATCAGTGCTGAAAACAGTCGTGATGCTTCAGATTTTTATGGAAAATGTGATATTTTATTTTTCAGGATTCTTTATAGTTCAAAATAACAGCATTTATTTGTAACAGAAATCTTTCGTGACATTATAAATGTCTTTACTGTCACATTTAATTAATTTTATGCATCCTTACGGACCCCAAACTTTTGAATAATAGTGCACATACACACATAAATGCATACATTATATACACACATTCAAAACAGAATTCAACATTTTGACCTAAAGCGTTATTCTTAAATGCTCAATTGTTTATTCTGCTTATTATGATTTTAAAAAAGTAGCTGTTTATTGAACACTGGTGTTTTATTGATGTTGCTGCCATTGAATAAAAGCAATTATGCACTCAAGTGATATTACAAAGATTTAGGACAATTCAGCACTAAAGACACTCCTAAACCACGGCTAAAATTACCTTAACACAACACAATCATTGGCTTACTGCTTTATTAATTACTCGTTTTTAAATGAATAACCTTACATGATGACCAGATAAAATGTAGCCATTTATAACATCAGGTTTTAAATGTTCATGCATATTAAATCAATGCATGACCAATGAAGCGTCAAAAACAGTCAAATATCTATAAATCATTCTGATCGATATCCAAGAACTCAAACTCACTGACAATTGGATCTAGTATTGCAATTCTTCAGAATGAATCTAATTAGGTCATTTAGAGAAAAACACTTCATTCGATCAGTTACATCTCAGCAACTGGAGTGACAACAGTAGATGAGAGCTCGAGCATCAACAGGGACAGTTTATTATAGCATGTCGTGGTCATGGAAGTGCAGCACTGACTCATAAACAATTTCATGGACACGACAGAGACAAGCTTCTGCAGTCGCAGCCCATCACTCACACCGACATGATCACACACCAGGACGAGGAATACACACACCAGGACAGGGAACACACACACACACCAGGACGGGGAACACACACCAGGACGGGGAACACACACCAGGACGGGGAACACACACCAGGACGGGGAACACACACCAGGACGGGGAACACACACCAGGACGGGGAACACACACCAGGACGGGGAACACACACCAGGACGGGGAACACACACCAGGACGGGGAACACACACCAGGACGGGGAACACACACCAGGACGGGGAACACACACCAGGACGGGGAACACACACCAGGACGGGGAACACACACCAGGACGGGGAACACACACCAGGACGGGGAACACACACCAGGACGGGGAACACACACCAGGACGGGGAACACACACCAGGACGGGGAACACACACCAGGACGGGGAACACACACCAGGACGGGGAACACACACCAGGACGGGGAACACACACCAGGACGGGGAACACACACCAGGACGGGGAACACACACCAGGACGGGGAACACACACCAGGACGGGGAACACACACCAGGACGGGGAACACACACCAGGACGGGGAACACACACCAGGACGGGGAACACACACCAGGACGGGGAACACACACCAGGACGGGGAACACACACCAGGACGGGGAACACACACCAGGACGGGGAACACACACCAGGACGGGGAACACACACCAGGACGGGGAACACACACCAGGACGGGGAACACACACCAGGACGGGGAACACACACCAGGACGGGGAACACACACCAGGACGGGGAACACACACCAGGACGGGGAACACACACCAGGACGGGGAACACACACCAGGACGGGGAACACACACCAGGACGGGGAACACACACCAGGACGGGGAACACACACCAGGACGGGGAACACACACCAGGACGGGGAACACACACCAGGACGGGGAACACACACCAGGACGGGGAACACACACCAGGACGGGGAACACACACCAGGACGGGGAACACACACCAGGACGGGGAACACACACCAGGACGGGGAACACACACCAGGACGGGGAACACACACCAGGACGGGGAACACACACCAGGACGGGGAACACACACCAGGACGGGGAACACACACCAGGACGGGGAACACACACCAGGACGGGGAACACACACCAGGACGGGATTTTTCATGCATGATAAAACAAATCAAATAGATTTTCTGTAATTATACCCTGGGTGAACTCCAGCTCTGCCGTCATCTATCTTTATAAAGAAAATTGTGTGAACTCGACATCTTGGGTCACGTGATCATAAACGGTAAAATCACTTCCCTTTATGTTAAGTTAAGTTGCACACCTCCCCTTCCCTTCAGGAGCAAAAACGCTGTTTGTAATTCGCCATGTGATGATATGTCAACTTCTGATTCAACCAATGAGATGAGTTTGGGGCGGGACTATCAATTTGACTGACCTGTGTTAGTTAGTCTGAGTGTTTAGATAGCTTGAAGTTAGGGATGCACGATATATCGGCCACCATATCGGTATCGGCCGATATCGGTTCATTTTTGATGTTATCAATATCGGCCTGATAAGAAAATTTGTCCAATATATTAAAGCCAATAAATAATGTATTATTTCCTTCAGCTGAGACACTTCAGATGCTTAATGTTCAACATGATGGTTATGAATTGCTTGAAATATGATTGGAATCACTTCAAAAAAGGAAAAAAAGTGAAGTGATACAGTAAAGTGATACAAGTCTGTCATATCGGCTACATAAAATGTTGGGACATGGTTTTTCTGGTGAGAATTTGGTTTTTGACTCTCAAAAATTATATAAAAATGTGGATTTAGATTTATCTGCCAATATATCGGTTATCGGCTTTCAAACATAAGAATTATCGGTTATCGGTATCGGCCAAAATATTAATATCGGTGCATCCCTACTTTAAGACCAAAAAGCCACATAATATGACTGACATTACAGGGTACAATTCAAATGTGCAAATGATTTTCATGTACAAGTTTACTTCTTTATCAAGTTTGATTTGGTGGGATCTGTTGGGGAATGAATGATGTTATGACATTTCTCCTTAAACCTGTTACTTCCAGACCTTTTGATATCTTTATACTGCTGTCAATTTTTGCCAACTGTGTGGCCTTAGCTGTTTACATCCCCTTCCTGAAGATGACTCCAACTCAACTAATCATGATTTGGTGAGTATTGTGGCATCTCTTCTGACTTCTCATTGGCTGTGTCGTGGGATTTGTTTCTGCTAATTGAGATTAGATGAGTGAATTAAAGTGGAATTACATGAGCACAAAGGCAAATTTGCAAACACTCAAAAGCGGTTCATTTGCTCTGTTGTTGTCTTTTGTAGCTCAGTTGCATCTCATAGACCTAGATTTCAAACCTGGTCCAGAACTGCACATCTAAATGCCCTAAACACTCCACAATGAGATTAAAAGGAGATCAAATAGATACTTTTGCTGAAGTCCTTCAAACAATTTCACTTATTATAATCCTAACTAAATATTAACAAATGCACATCTAATAATAATAATAAAAATATAATAAATGAAATAACGTCTTCATTACCATTAAATTTACATGTATAATAATAATTAACAATAACATTTATTATGATTATTATTATTATTCATGTACATTAGGTAAAATTAGATAGTATGGTAACAAAGTAAAATAAAAGCCCCACCCACCTTTTCGATCGAAAAATCTGGATCCTCGCACTTCCGCTTTCGTAATCCAGCGGTCACGCTTCCGCTTTCAATTTTTTTTCACTCGCAGCCAGCTCGCTAGCATTAGCCAGTTAGCCAAAGACGGTAATTTAACTCCACTTCGATTCACAACCCATTTAGAACGCGATCAAGACGGCACCTCATCATCTTTAGTACACTAATATCCCGCTATATGTAAAAAGAATAGATATTTAAGACGCGCCAGAGACCCTTCAGTTGATCTGTCATGTCTGAGTTTGACAGGAAGCTCACTCATCCCCGCTGCTCGCGCTTAAATACGCCATGGAGTACACAGAGCGCATGCGCAGAAAGTGGGTGGGGCCTTTTTCCCCTGACGCCGCATTGAACTATGGTAGATGTAGTAATAGGGTAAGATGCCACCCTTAAGAATAATGTGCGTTTACTTTTAATCTGTAACATATTTAGATATAAGTTTAGCATGTGCAGATGATGATGATGCATCAGCCACTGTGTTATTATAGGAAATAAATAGAAACATTTGCTAATTTAGTTGTTATAGAACAAAATGTACAATTATTCAAAGACTACATCTTACCCCACTACTGGGGTAAATATATATATGCACAAAATATAAATAACTGTAGAAAAGAATTTGATATTTTGAAATATTGTCTTTATGACTCTGAGTATTTTGTGCATATGTAGTGTAAGTTTGTGAATGACACTAAATGTTGTTGTTGTTTTTGTTGTTGTTATTTTTACATTTTTCGCAAAATGTCATTTTAAAAACATGCAAGTCCCACTAGCTTTGAAATTTCTATTCAATTATTATTTTAACGATAACAAACAATGTTCTGTTGTAGTGCCTCAGGAAAATCCCTAAATATTAAATCAGAACATAAATACAACAACGCTGAAACTTGAAAGGTTAGTTATTTTATTCAAATAAGCATTTAGACATTTGTATTGCTTTTAAAGAATTACTACTACAGTACATTGAATAAACAAAAATAAGAAAAGTACATAAAACAGTGACAAACTTAAAAGTTAAATAAAAACATGAAAATTGTTTTTTAAACAATGTTATATTTATGTAGTAAAAACAAAGGCTTATTTTTTTCTTTAATTACCTTTATGAATACTAAAATTAGCTAAAAGAAGTAACCGATTAATTAAGTAATTTTCCTTAAGATAAGATTTGTCATAGGATAAAAAACAAAACAAATAAAAGCACAGTTGAAAGCTGGGCATGATGTGAGCATTAATAAAAGAACAGAAATCTGACCAAAAACAAACGGAATGAGAACAACAACAACAACAACAAAAAAAAGATTAAATGTTTCAACATGCAAACCACAAAATGTACTAAAGTGTTTAGACTTTTCCTCAGATTTAACTGTGCTCAAAGCGCATGCGCGTGAAGGTGGGCGGAGCCTGGACATATTTCCCCACTCGCTGTTGAACTCTGGGAACTGTAGTTTACGTCATCATTGTGTGTTCCATCGTCCCAGTGACGATATAACGCGGGTGTCATGTTCAAAACATACAAATCCCGAGTATCTTTGCGATTAAAGTATCGCAGAGACGTTTTCCCCCGATTTCACCATCCAATAGGAAACGAGCTGGGCGGTTAGTGCGCGCGCAGCAGCCAATGAGCGCGCGCGGTGTCCACAGTGGGCGGTTTGTGTGTATCCTTCAGTCCGTTACAGACGCGAAGAGGAGGAGGATTAACACAGAGAAACGAGTGCGATTGCGGAGCTATTTCGTCGGATTCGCATCCCGACACCTTTCCCTACATATTCGGACGACGTTTCCAGCATTGATCGTCGATGATTTCCCTCGATTGTCCAATGGATTACTAATTTAACGGAGGAACATCGCGATCCGTCGGATACATCAGGTAGGACATTATGTTGACCAGATAAAGTCTTAATGGAGACGGAGATCGAAAGAAAACTACGCTGCGTCGAGCTTCAACGTTTAACTAAATGATCTCTTGTTAACATTATTACGCGACTGCATTTGAATCGTTTACTTCTATTTTGACAGCGAGATTTAAAGCGCTGTCGATTCAGAGGTTTTGTTAACCTTGTTTTCTCGCTGGCTGGAAGGTTTACGGCGTAAATAGTGCATCTAGACAGCGGGAGACTTTTTGTTCGCCTTTATTAGTTTGTTAATAGTCGATGTAAGTTAGCAGACTGGGCAACTTCGGGCTTCACTTGTATCGCCGTCAGCAGATGTTGTGTTGGAATTCGCGAAAAGACTTGAACACTTTCTTTTTTGGCTGCTCGGCATCAAATAAGCTCATGGGGGGGAAACACTGCCTTGCTGGATCCCTTACGTAAGGCTTTGTGCGATCGAAAGAGTTATTAAGACTAAAAGCGTTAAAATCTCTGAGTGCATGAATTGGGATTATGTGCACAATAATCGTAGCGAATTGGAATCGTTCACGCGCTCTTTAAAAACTCTCGCGCACGATCTCTTCGAATGAATCAACAATCTTGCAGTTTTCAATCCCGAACGTTCGATCATCGCCGTATCGCCTATTTTCTGGAAATTATGTGTTTATTACGAGCTCTAACCTTTCTAAGGATCATCCTCGTCGATCTACGGACCTTTTTTGAGCGTGAGCAGAAATGGCTGGCGACGAGGAAGGCTAGTTTTCCAGCAAGCAGATTTCCATCTCTTACCGTCGGGTAGTTGTCAAGCTAATTGTTATATATAATCGGTTGTGTTTCGACGGTTAGTCGGAACGCGACGTTATTGTTTGAACTGACATTGTCGTTAGGCTCACGCGCAGCGACGCATTTGTTTTCCATTCAGTTGATGTCGAAAGAAAACAAGTCCGATTTCCCCCCGATCGCAAGCAAGTTGTAACGTTACAAACCCTGTTTTGGCTTGACCTTGTACGGAAAGCTATTAGATCGTTCATTGTGTTACACATAAACCCGTCAGCATTTTGTTAGCCGAGCTTTGTCGCCTCCACGAAAGCTGTCTCGTGTCAGTTTCTTTGTGATTTAGCGAACTGTCTATTTTCTCTCCATTCGGCTTTATTCGATATATAGCAATGTCGCTGTCGTCCCACTTCATGAAGTCAACAACACGGCTTGCAGTATTAAAGAGTGGGGGCGACAGATTCCGTTCCCTTTGTATGTTCAAACCTGGTCTGGACGTCGCAATGATAAGAATGTCGATGTCAAGCGACTGCAGTTGTGTGTGGCTCAGAAATGGCGTCATAATGCTGTAGCGCAGTCGACATTATACGTGCACACACATACGGACTAACTGTAAAGCTACCTCACTCGTTTAACTTTCTCTAGTAGTTTAACTTTAGCTGCTAGTTGTTTTACTCAATTGTAATGCTGACGGCTCAACTCCGTTCGCCTGTAGAAGCGCTTCTGTGGTAAAAAAAATGAATTAATAAAATCACGTTGATTTCGAAGTGACACGCGGTCATTATATAAACGGCTGAAACACTTATGGCTTAAGGGTTTTTTAAGCAACTACCACAAATAAAATGTCCGCTTTATCACTGAATATGTGTCTTTACAAATCACAACTCTCTGTGACAGCCACAGGCTCTGTAAACAGCTAAAGGAGTCAGGGGAGCGGTCCGTCCTGGTCTTAGCCAATAAGAAACGTGCTTTGTCCGTCAATCATTTTGTGCTGACATTGCTGGCATGTATGTGGAGGGCGGGGTTTCGTTGAGAGGGCGTGGTTTTGATGTGAGGGGGGTGGGGTGTTAATTCAGTGACCAAGTGTGTTGGAAGTTAGCAAATACCTGACATCGTTTACAGCACTTTTAAACCGTAAAGGGTTATTTCACACGAAAATGGAAATTATCCCATAAATTACTCACCCTCAAGCTATTCTAGGTGTGTATATGACATGATATATATATGGCTATTCCAAGCTGTATAATGGGAGTGAATGGTACCCAAAAAAGGGTCATCCATCCATCATAAAAGTAATCCATTTTGACTCCAGGGGTTAATAAAGGCCTTCTGAAGCGATGCGTTTTTGTACGAAAATGTCCATATTTATAACTTTGTGACTATAATCACTAGCTTCCGGTAATGGCCTTACACAAGTCTAGTTCTGGCGGAAGAGTGACCTCTGAACTGACGCATGATGTGTTGACGAACGTGGAAGCGCAGAGGATAGAGCAAAACACTGGTCACAAATTAGTTTGAACGGCGAGAGGCCCCATAATCACTCTGATTATTTTCGTTTGACAAAAGAAAGTCTTGTACACCTAGGATGGCTTGAGGATGAGTAAATTGTGGGATAATTTCCATTTTCGGGTGAACTAACCCTTTAAATGACCAATTAGACTAGATTTTTTTCAATGTTTTTTTAGAATTGCAAATGCAGGGACTGTTTTCAAACAGGTTTCCACTGAACACTTCTCCTGTCTGCCATTGGTTGACAAATAAATAGTTATATCCTTTAACCATGAAAATGTTGGGTTGGTGTTGATGTGTTCAAAGTAGACTTCAGGGCTGTAGTAAAGTATGACTGTTATTTCTGTTACTATTACAAGAACACAATGGTGATTTACCTGCAAACCTTTCCGTAACCAGATCAGCATCCACTAAGCTTTATTACCTCTTCTTTGCAAACATGCAAACCTTAAGCTAATTTATAACAATAAACAATATTATTTTGTGAATAAACTTTCAACAATAAAACCCTTTTCAACAGTTGTGTTCATATTACTTTGTGATGTTCATCAATGAACTGCAAAATGTCTGCATTAAAATGTAAAGGTAACGCTTTACAGTAAGGTCTTATTTATTAATTTAGTTAAAGGTATAGCGGAGGATCTTTCCGAATTTTGGATAAGACCCGCCCTCTCCACTTTTTGAAAAGTTTGATTGCTTCACCAGAATGATTGACAATTAGGAGGACCAATAGTATAGGCATTCCACCAAATCCTCCGCTATACCTTTAATGCACTAACTAACATGAACAACAATGAATGAACAATATATTTTTACACTTTATTAACCTTTGTTAATGTTAGTTAATAAAAAATGTTCATGCTAGTAAGCCTACACAGTACATTTACTAATGTAACAGATAGCTACAACTTTTAATCTAAAAAAATGTTATTAGTAAATGTTGAGATTACCATTAAGATTAATATATGCCATATGTTATATTGTTATACTAACATTGTTAGTTCATGTTAACTAATGTAGTTATAACTAATATCAACAAATTACAACTTATTGTAAAGTGTTATCAATGAATAATATAAATTAGACTAAGCTATATCTTTATCTTAAATCAAATCACCAATATTGATTTGATTGTTATAGTAATTAATTATCATGATGACTGATGAGTTTTGTAATTGATTTGAAAATATAATGCTGCACGCTAGACTTGAATGTTTCTTGTTGGTCTATATTGTCTGCACTACTTCTGAAAATGTAAATTATAGTCTCAAATGTATTCAATTTTGAGGTTGAATAAAAGTGTGTTAAAAGCGGCTTACATACAGCATAATGATCTGGACCTCCAGCATGAAGTGTGTTATCTGCAGCTGCAGGTGTCTGTGTCTCCCGGTTAACAACACACTCTGAAGCTCAGTGTGATTTCACTGCACAAATACAAACATGTGGCTCCAATCAACTGCTTGCAAATAATAAAAAGTCATTTATTTCAGACTTTTATCACTAACTTGAAATACTAGGGATGTAACAATATATCGTGTCACAATATATCGCAATACAAAAATGCAACAATATCGTGTTGTGGATAGTTCACCCAAAATATTTGTGTAAAAAGAGCTTCAGAATCATGAATATTGTTATCTGGTGTCTCTATTGTCCTGTACTTTGGGTTTCAGCACCAAGTCCAAGACTATTCATTTACACACACAATGTAAAATCAAATTTAGAATTTTAATCAACAGCACATTTATTGTTAACCTTTTATCATATGTCTTGGAGTATCGCAATAATATCGCATCGTGAGTTCAGTATCGTGATATGTATCGAATCGTGACATGAGGGAATAGTTACACCCCTATTTAGCTGCAGTCAACTGGTTGCATAACTAATAATTAGTCGTTTATTTGAGACTTTAATTCATGAAATACTCTTATTACAGTGACAGTCTCTGAAATAACCTGACGTTAAGTGTTTTCATCAGTGGTTATAGCTAATGGACTAACCATCTCAACCATTTGATTACCATCTCAGGTTTTCAACCACTAAACTTTACGTTAAAACGTACAAATATTTTGCGTAACAAATCCGAACCATTTGTTTTCACTTTCTTACTATTTAGCACAATTTAGGGGAATATGGTTGTGCGTTTGTGTTTCAGTGTAAATCTAAAGTTATTCACATTTCTCAGTAACAAACATCCTAGTATGATGGATAAAATGTTATTGATTGTTTTCTGTGTACTTTCCGTGGCCGCATTCCGGAATCGGATATTTCCTTGTCAATGCGAATCGTACGTCATTGGAAAAGCGACAGTGGCGAATGACTCGGACACCAACCATGATCACATGACTCTTTTCAATGGCGGACGAAAGCTGAACCCAATTGTTTTGCTGACCTTTAAAGATGGTGTGGAAAGACAAAAGCTTGTATTGTCATTTCATCTGCGTCCATTGCAAATCCAAATCTTCCAAAGGTTTTCCGGGTCAGTGGTTTCACCAAGTTTATAGTGTAAATGCAGATATCGGACATGGGTCACTTTTAAAAGAAGATGTAAGCTGGTCATCAAAAAAATCAGATATGGTCCACAAATCAGAATTGGGCATTGAGACCTGTGGTGTAAATGCAGCCTTAGTTTTATTTTGGCCGATCTCTCTTCAGGACAACAAACTGCATTGCAGTAATGGCTGCATGATATTGGAAAAAAAAATGTGCAGCCCTTATTGGCTTTATTGGCAGACATTTCAATGTTTTGATTTTCTGCAATATATATTGATATGAAAATGATTTATTACTTGAATAATACTTGAATAGCCCTTGAATATGACTAACCCTAACCCTAACCCTTTATTTGGGAAGAATAAATCATTCTAGAATGGTTGGAGTAATTCTGCATAGAAAATAATAAACAAATTACAAGCATAGATAAATACAATGGAACAAGATGCAAATGAAATAAGCAGTGCTTTATGTTTTTCAGGCAAGTCTAACAATATTCAGGTAAAGAAATTGAATTATCACATGTAAAATAACACTGCAGCATAGTCTTGTTAATATAACAAGCTAAATATAGTTAATCTTTGTTACAGCTTCAAAAGTGATTTTCTCTTTATTTTGTTGTTTGATTAACATTAATGACACAGACGGCTGCAGGTTTATTAGGCTGCTGTCACTTTAAGAGCTAATGCACAGATCTCCTAATCATCCCCATATACTGATTGGCTTCATCGCTCTGTCTCCTCTCCACCAGTAAGCTGGTGTGTGGTGGGCGTTCTGGCGCAATATGGCTGCCGTCGCATCATCCAAGTGGATGCTGCACATTGGTGGTGGTTGAGGAGATTCCCCCCTTCTATGTAAAGCGCTTTGAGTGTCGAGAAAAGCGCTATATAAATGTAATGAATTATTATTATTATTATTATCTAATATAATGATTCGCATCCGTATTCTTTCTCAGTTGTTTACGTTCAGGTTAGCCATAAGCAACTGTGTAAACAAGGATACTTTCTTTTCCTCTTACTGCGGTAAAAAGTAGTGTTTATAAGCGCAGTTTTTGTTTTGTGCAGGTGTCCTATCTGAAGCATGATTTCACAAATCTAAAGTTAGACTATTCTGTTTTTGTTTTAAATCTTAAATTATACAATCGAATTCAAATCCAAAACAACTGCATGTGTGCAGCATCTTTGTGTGATTGTGATTAACAAAGAATCTCTGTAGCCATTGGAAATTAGAGGCGACCACTGCATTTTAAAGTCTTGGTTTGCCTGTTACAGAGCAAAATAAATGAGCTTTTACAAAGAAAAAAAATCTGTCCTACTTAATGTCAGATCAAACATGCCAAAGCAGTCTTTTGACTCATGTGTTCAGTGTCTAGCTCTCGTTCTCATTATAAATATGTGTTCATGTGTTTCAGCTGAAGACCTGAAAGTGAGTTCACTCAAGAGGATCACCGTCACCGTGGACGGAGTGAAGGTAATGCTCATGAACTTTAGAGCCACTGTATGAAGATGAAATGGTGAAGGTCAGATGAAGCATTGCCGAGTTGACTTGTCTATAGACATTGGTTTACATCACAGCACGACAAAACCATGGTTTTCTACTTGCTTTTGTCATTTGGTTGCAGTTTGTATTGCGAGAGACATTCTCATTTACCTGGACAATTTGTAGTTTTGTGTTTGTAAGTGCGTGCATTAGGTCATTAGTATTCTTGATCTGTTTTCCTGGAGGTGGAAGACGTGGATGTATGCTAAGTTGTGTTTTGTCGATTTTTGATAAATGCTGCAAGCTTGAAATCTGATTTCATGGGCTTTATAAGATGCTCAATGCTTGTTTTTAAAGTTTAAGCCTTAGTTTAAAAGTTTGTTTTGGTAATGTATTTTTAATAACATTTTTATTGGGTGTCGATCTGTGTCTGCTGTTTTTGTTTATACACTCTTTCCTATGTGTAGCTCTGAATCTATTTTAATGGTCACAGTGTTGCAAACATGTTCCCACAGACGCGCTGCTCGGCACGGAAAACATGAACGCTTTGTTTCCTGATTTTCTTTTGGTCTATTTCTATCTATAAATTCATCATTGTAGGAAATTTAATACCAGTCGGCTCTTAAGTTGTTTTCATTTATGCTTTTGTTTCCATGGTTACTAGCGACCAGATCATTACCTGTAAATTTAAAGTGAGGTCCTGTAAGTGTACTTAATGTATATCATATTATTAAACTAGGTTAAATAACAAGGGTCAGTATAAGGAAGAGAATAGTCCAGTGGATGGCAAAGGCAATATTGACGTTAAAGCATGCTTTGTCAGGGCAAGAATTTAAGGGCTTGTTTACTAGGGCTGGGAGTCTTTAGGAATCTCACAATTAGATTCAAATCTATTCTTGGGGTCATTATTCGATAGAAAAAACAAACTGATTTTAGATTTTGAATTGAATTTTGATTCAATGTGTGCATTAATCTGAGCACCTGATCAATGAACTGCACACGGATCCTCACAGAAACAGCTGATCTAAAATAGACCCTTTGTCCTTGAAGCCCCCTCCGTATATAATATATCTGTATATCAGAATATATTAGATGCTGTCACTTTAAGAGAGGCACGGATCCAATACACTGATACACAAGTGTTTTATTTCTCAACTGTTTACGTTCATTTAAGACATAACTGACTGTTACAAAGATACTTGCCAAGACGGGCATTACAAACTCTGAATTGAATTGACAAAAAAAAGACAAGTAAACAAGTAATAAAGTAAGAACAAATAAACATTACAAACGATAGCACAAGTAAATAAAATGGAATAAAGATACAAATTAAATAAACAGTCATTTAAGTGTTTCCGGTAGGTCTAACAGTAGTATTCAGGTTAGAAATAAATCAAATGTAAATAAAATCAAATGTAAAATATACACTGCATAGTCTTCACTGAGTAAATACATACAGATTGATCTTTACAATTAAAGTTACAAAAGTGATTCAGTCAAGAGCAGAGAGTGATTTTCTCTTTGTCTTTTGTTGTTTGACTAACATTAATGACAGACGCCAGCTGCTTTATTAGGTTCCTTTCACTTTAAGACCGAATGCATGGATCCAATATACTGTTACACATGATTTTTATTTCTCAACTGTTTACATTCGCTTAAGACATAACTTAATGTGAGAGAAGAAAGAGCCCAGCTGGTATTGGTGTATCGAGTACTGAGCACTGGGACTATTTCAGATATTTTTGACAACCTAAAGTGCTTCATGCAGCATAAGTTAATAGCAGGTCACGGGTGTAAACGGGGCCTAAAAGCCCGCTGTGTGCATGCATTACGCAGGGTACTGGCTTCAGTCTTCAACAACGCTGTGATAAAAATGAATGGCAGGGACATGGAGGTGCAGTGGGCACTGAGTCACGCACCATTAGCAAACTCCAACACTTTCAGCTTCCACCCCTGTAACATATGGTCATGCCCAGCAGCTAGGACGCCAGCATGAAGATTATCACAGAGATCCATCATGCACTAGTGGTAAGTCGGTGGCAGCACTCGGATTCTCTGTTGGCTGTGGTTGCTGTTATCTGTTATTTGAATGACCGTGTGTGTGTGGTACAATGAGATTTAACCATCTGCTCCATTGATTGACTGTGAGTTTGAGGACTAACCTGAGACTCTTATTATTCACATTGTTCATCAAGCTGCTCATGTAACTGTGAACTTTTACTGCTCTTTTAGTTTTAGTATTGTTAAATCTGGGAAGAGAAAGCCATCTAATTGTCTTGCTTACATAGTTTCTCACACACTAGAGAGTATAGTCTGAGTACATTAGCAGCAACAACACTTGTGTTCAGTGTCACGGCCAGCTCGTTTCAAGCCACAACATAAGAGGGATCATACTAGATATGGATATTTGAGGGCCGATGCCAATACTGATATTAGGGAGTAAAAAAAGCCTGATATCGATACATTGGCCGATATTATTTGTGTGTATATTTGAATACAGTAGCAAAATTATTTATGTGTATATTATAGTACAGTTACAGTACCAGTCAAAAATCTGCACACACTTTCCCATTCATGTGTACAAACTTTTGACTGGTACTGTATATAGAATACAGTATACATAACAGAATATATAAACATTTTTTGCAATGATCACTCAAATGTGGTGATCAAACACTTGTGTGACAAAGATATGTAATGGAGGCAGGGTGAATGATAGAATGAGAATGATACATTTGAGCTATAACCAAGTTTGCATTGCATGTCCAATTCTATATTATATTCTAAATACCGCTGCATTATCTTCAATTCGTCTTTTAATTTAGTCACGTTATATAAAATTACAATTATTCTGTGTTGTTACGCGTGATTATAAATGGATGATCGTCACCTTCAACAGCGGACTCGGCGACGGTTGATGCGCGCATCTTTAATGGTAACATAATACACTGATTAATGAGTGCTGCTTTTAAATGAACATTTCTTTAAAACAAAATTTATTTGACAGATTTTCCTTTTCTTAATGGCATAAACAAGCTTTACTACCTTGAAACTTAAACTGGAATGTCACTGCGACATCCCGAACAGGCGAGCACACGCACACACACGCGCACAAATCACTTTTGAAGTAAAATTTAAAATTGAGGATGCAGTGCATCGTGATGCATCGCGATATCGAATTGAACTGAATCGATGACATGATAATCGTAATCGAACCGAACCGTGAGACCAGTGTCGGTTCACACCCCTATTACATAGTACAGTACTTTTAGTTAAATACTATTTTAAATAATGTAAAAAAATGTACTACACGTGAAGCTACTCATTATGCAAATTGGCCCTGTATAAAGTGTATGATTATAAGTTATTGGAATATTGCTTGATGTTGTAACGTAGCGTCATAGGCTGTAATGGGCTGACACCGTGTCTACACCGGACGCGGTCGCAACAGTAAAAGCTGTTTACCCTGAACGCGACAAAGCACCCGTTACAAAGCATTTGTCCTTCGCGTCAGTGCGTCACAAATAGAATGAGGCATCAGTCGGAGATTTGTCGCTCGCGTCGCGCCGCATCCAGTGTAGACAGCATCACTGATTATAATGGGTTCAACTGTCTTTTGTCGCATTGCGCCACTTGCGTCCGGTGTCTTGTTCAGGCAGCAGCAGACAAGCGGCGTCTTAAAGGTACTATCCCACAGAGAGTGAAATCATGAAATAATCCAGTTCATGACCCCTTTAAACCAGACAGCACGTGAACTCCGAATTCCCGTCTCTTCCGCCTCTGTTTGTACTTGAACAGAAAAATACACACAAAATGATGTCAAAATGCCTGCCTCCGCAAACATCCTCAAGACACACTCAAAGAAAAGGGATGTGTATCATTATATTGGATCCGTACATTAGCTCTTAAAGTGACAGCAAGATTCATTATATTTATTTGCGTTATTTTACATTTGATTATTCTATTTCTATACCTGAATATTGTTAGACTTACCTGAAAAACATAAAGCACTGCTTATTTCATTTGCATCCTTGTTTTATTGTATTTATCTGTGCTCGTAATTTATTATTCTCTATGCAGATTCACTGCCCACAAAATCACCCCAATCATTCTAGAATGAGTAATTATTTCCAAATAGAGCTATTAAAGAGCTATGCAAGTTTTTTTCCAATATCATGCATCCCTAATTCAAATGTAATACAGATTATTTCACAGACTCAGAAACAGATATAAAATGTAAACACACCTTCATTTTCAGGCCGACTGTTACGTCCCTGGACTCCTGAAAGTTGCATAGCTGGCAATTCAAGCCGTTTAAATCCACTATGCATCAGATATTTAGACTGGGCGTTTCACTGGTGTGCCACCAGACCATTAATGGCAGTAGGAAATGACTGGACAGCAGACTGTCTAAAACTCAATGAGATCTCTGGCCAGTTTAGTGAGCACGACTGGTTGTTGTTGCATGTAATTATATCACATTACATCACATCCTCAGTCATTTGAACGCTGTGAGGAAGACATGGTGTGTGTGTGTGTGCTAATTTTGAGATGGTCATATCAGACACTTCCCACCCTCTGACACAATAATACAAAAGAAATGGCAGACAAGACCGCTGTTTATCTCACTTTATACTCCGTAGAGTGTGTTAACATCCGTCTGGATGCGTTGACGTCTCCAATCTCCATTCTGAGAAGCGTTTCATTTCACCTTGTGGTAAGAAATGCTGACATCGAAGTTCCCTCAACGAAACCGCCAGCGCCGCGGAGAAATGATGACTGCAAATGGTGTATTTAACGCTTTTTGGCTCTCAGGTATGCAAATGAAAATAAAACATCTCAGGACTATTAAAAAACGTTCTTTGTGTGTGTGTATCAAGCAGAACGCCTGCAGGAGAGACAAGAGGTTTGGCTGAACTGCAGTTCCTGAAAACAAATGGATTTTGGATTGTAATATTTTACTTTAGTATTATTTATATAAAGTTAATTTACTATTATTTATTTCCTCTTAAGGTATTCATATTTTGAATTAGCTTTTATTTTAATTTTATTGTAAGTTTTAGTAATTGTGGTGTTTTTTTTTCTTTATATGCATTTTCTTATTTTAGTATTTCTATTTAGCTTCTTTATATGCATTTTCTTGTTTTAGTATTCTATTTAGCTTTAATTTATATTAATTTCAGCAATTTTAGTACTTTTATTTCACTTGGTCGCCTACTCAACATTGCTCATTTTTAATTAAATTTTTTCATTGAAGTTAGATTTGTATTTCAGCTTTATTTCAATTATCAAAAGATATTTGTTTGCTATTAGTTTTTAGTTGTAGTTTTAGTTCACAATAACAGCACTAATAGAAATGGCTCAGATCTCTTTTTATGTCTGTGCAATTTTGTTTTTCATTGATCTCCAGACACAAATTGTCTGATCATTTAGAATGTAACAGCTGACTTTTAAAATAGAAACACCCAAACCTCTTTCTCCTGCACGGTAAGCTAGGTCAGCAATAGCTCAGACTAGTTCTCCAGTTTAAAGTATTGAACGGCACGACAAAGAGAGGCTTAAAAGCCGAGCTATTTTCTACTGTTTGTTCTTGAAGAAGCTTAATTCTTCTTTATTCCCCTCGATGTCTTATTGCTTGGAATAAGCCATGGTTTTGTTTGGTTCTTGCTTTGAGAGTTTGTCCCTGGCTGAGATTGCAGTGCTCTAGTGATTGCATTGGCGAGGTTTGTCTGAGGTCGACGTCGCTCCTAGTCTCTTGTGTGCGGCTCGATCCATCAGATTGACCTATTTTGAGGAGGGTGATTTAGGGTTGGTGGAGAGACGGACATCTCTTGGCTGTTTCTATTTATAAAGTATGACACAGAAGACTGCCAGCGATGAAGACTAAGACCAGAGCGACCTGTTCCTAACCCTTCCTCTGTGACGACTGACACCCGTCTCAAATCCAGCGCTTACAAGCCACACGATCAAAACCAGTTTGAGTGACCAAAGGATATATATTCCAGCAATATTCTGCTCGGAGAACTAGTGAGGTATTGTTTATCTGGATTTTTCTAGCATTGTTTATACAATATTTAGTTATTATAACATTACAGTTATTTTAGTATTATTTTTTATAATATATAGATATATAGATTTTATCTTTATATTTTTTGCTTTATTTCAATTTTAGTTTAAGTTTTAGTAATTTTGTTGTATTTTTTATTTTTTTATTTAGTATTAAGAATTAAGCTTTTAATTTAGCTTTATTTCAGTTTTAGTTAATACTGAACTAGGGATGCACGATATATCGGCCACCATATCGGTATCAGGCGATATATGTTAAGTTTTAATGTTATCTTAACGGCCCGAAAAGAAAATTTGGCCGATATATGTATATATATATATTTAAGCCGATAAATAATGGATTTCCTTCAGCTGAGACACTTCAGATGTTCACCATAATGGTTTTGAATTGCTTGAAATATGATTGTAATCACTTCAAAAAGGAAAATACAGTTGAGTGCAACATGTGCTGTCATATAGGCTACATAAAATGATAATGAGAATATTATAATTGTGTGTTTGGGCCATGGCTTTTAATGGTTAGACTTTTTAGTTTTTTTTAATCAGGCTCTCAAAAATAATATAAAAATTTGGATTTAGATTTATCAGCCAATATATCGGTTATCGGCTTTCAAATATAAAGACTTATCGGTATCGGCCAAAATTTTTATATTGGTGCATCCCTAATGAAAATATTTACTTTCTATTATGCCATATTGCATTTTGTCTTCTCACTATAGTACTTTACCGTTAGATAGATTATTTATTTTAATCAAATGTATTAATTAGTTTTTGTTGTTCTCTAAGCTTTTCCACAGACCCCAGTTTGAAAACCTCTTGCATTATTGGACTTTGCTTCTCTTGATCTTAAGCCTCTATTTTCCCTGTATTTCTGTCTGTGTACGTGCATGATTTACCTCCGTTACTCGGGTTACTATTGTTCATCATGTGTGCGTTAGCTCTTCGAGAGAACCGTTAGCATGAGCAGTGTTGAGCTGCGGCAAGAACCGGCAGATCTGAGAGTTCATTTCTCTTGCCAACGTTTGTACTGGATCCCTTCTCATTCTAACAGGCTTATTGTTCATCACGGCTTCAGTTTGTTCAGTCTTCTGTTCATTCTTGCACCAGAGCAACACCTGATATTGTTGGATGCTTTGAAGAGCTTTCTGTTCTTTTATTCCAAGATGTTAAACTGGTTCAGGGTTTTAGTGTCACATGTTCAGGAGATTATAATAGTAAAGTTGTTGTTCACCCAAAGCTGATATATATTACCATTGTAAAATAAGAAAATTAAGAAAAGGAATATAATAATTTATTTTACATTACAACTGTAAAATTGCAGTACTCAAATGTATAGCCGTCCTAATTTCTTAATTTTCAAGCATTAAACATTTATTTTGATGGTAAACTGCAGAGATCCCGTAAATCTGCTTTTTTTGTTAAGTGTTTCTTCTCATTACAAATATGTGATGATGTTTGATCCATGAGTGCTGAGTTATTGATTTGGCATCAAGTTAAAATGTAATGATTGAGTAATAGTGCATAAGCAACTGAATTTGAGCAAAACATTGTTACATAACGGATAAAAATGGTAATTTCTGCCCACGTGTTTTAAATCTCTGGTGTATTTGTGTCACTTGTCTGGTGTTTTTGCCCCCAGCCCTGGTGAATTAACCCTTCCCTCCAGCGCTGTTGATCAAACACTGATGAGTGCATGTGATGAGGCGTCCCGCTGATACAGAGCGTCTGCTGGTAATATCAACCTCTGGGAGATGAGGTCGTGATTCATGGAAACTGAACAGATTTTATATGTTTGGTTGTGATGGTGGGAGGCATATTTGACAGATTTTGTGGTTCAAAGCAAGCTGTCTGGCCTTGAGTACTTGTTAATCGTCATGTTTGATGTTGAAGCCAGAGGCAGACTTAAGCGAACTCAACGGTGGATTATTGAAGCAGCCCAACACCGTTCCCGCATGGTCATGATGACAACACTTCTCTCTTTTCTTTTCTATTCTGACTTTAGAAAAGGACATTCAAGATCCAGAATTTTGTAACTAAGCTTTATACAACCAGTAGTTCAGACTATGGACGAACCGTGGCCAATAGCCGCGTTTCCACTGTCACTTCCAGGGCTTGATCGGGCCTCAACGGCCAGGGTTTTCTGGCCCGCCGAATACCTTGGTCCACAGCGGACCGGCTCGGGCTAGAGGCGGAGTTTATCTGAGTCGGGACATGGATGGATGATTCCATATACTAGCTAACATCAGCATTAAAGACTTTTAAATTATTTACCTCAAGACTCACTTTCATGTTTGATTGCCTTCTGTTTGTGATCCCATGTGGATTCTGATCACCGTATAAGGTAGACATATTTATATGCGATGCACAAGACTATGCACGCTAACCATTACTATAGTAAACATGGTAAATATGAACGCTTGAAGAAATCAGACAGATCATAATGGCTATCACAATCATGTTTTTATTTGATTTGTCAGTAGCTTACCGTGTCTTTATACCGGACTATCATAAAATAAAGCAACTTTTTTTCGGGAGCTTCCTCTGTTTCTCTGACTGAAAATATAACTGGGAGAGAGTGCTAAAGCTCCTCAGGTCGTATTTTTGGTGGCATATTTATAGAAATTATCATTCTTTCTAAATGTGATGTAAATATGTCCTGTAACAACCAAATAAACAGAAACAGACGCGACTGAATAAGTCTGTCCTCTTTCTTTTTTTTAAATAGACCTAACGGTAAGCCACTTTATTTCTGTGTGGCTAATGTGCAATTTTGACACAAATTAATTATGATCAGTGTATCACTTTTTATTGTAAACCGCTTGGATTCAATAAAAGCTGTTTTCGGACTAATAAGTTTTGAGTTCTGAAACGTGACCTCTTACGTGTCAAAAGATCAAGGACATTTTGATTTCTCAATTCATGGCCACTTTCATTTTAGGGGGTTTTCGTAGCAATGCCATAGAAGAACTATTTTGGTTCCCCAAAGAACCTTTAAGTGAACAGTTCTTAAAGTCCCCCTGTGGTGAAAATCCAGCTTTTAATGTTGTTTATGTGTCTATGTGGTGTTTTTAATATGCTTTAAGACAAACCATGTGTAAGTTCATAAGTCGACAGCATTGCTGAGTATTTTCTCCTTAAAACTGCAGTGAACCAAAGACAGTCTCAAAAACACGCTTTGAAATCGCTGGTGTTTCTGACGTCACAAACTACCTTGTAACCAATCAGATCAACGTGTGATCGTCAACCAGTGGATCTCTGAGCTGAGCGAGTGAGTGGAGGCGGGCTCATTTGCATATTCATAGAACCGCGTATACTAAATGAAGAAAGGGTGTCGAGTTACATTCAAGATATTTAAAGGCATGAAGATTTTTTTTCAAGGAAAAACGCTTAAATATGTAATTTTGGTGATCAAAGGTGAGTTTTAAGGGACAAAATTTTTTATTTATCTTAAAGCATATTAAAAACACCACATAAACAACATTAAAAACTTTCACCACATGGGGACTTTAATACATTTAACTACTTACTAATACTTTTATGTATTATGTTTATAGTGCTTTGAGTATAAGGTGCATTATATATAGAATTAAATTTTTTATTTTGGTGCCATTTATTGATTTGCTGTTGGTGCCATTTTCCACATGAGCAAAAACATGGCGTTATTTTTTACTTCAAAAGCAGATTTTTTTGTTTGTTAAAAGCTTTTTACAATTCCATTAAAAAAAAAGTGTTCATTTTGGACAGTTTTATTTCTTTATTTTTTGGGCTAATTGTCCACTACATTATGATGTTGGTGTTTTGGTGTGTTTTATTTTAGTAGTATCTCTTCACTCTGTGATTGTTGACCTGCTACAGGAAAGATCAGTTTAATGCGCTCGCTCTACTCTGGCCGACGGAAACACGTGTGTTTAATCAGGCGATGGACGGCAGGGGAGAATTTTCCACCTCAGCAGAGGTAGGTGAATCGAGAAGCTGTAAAACAGCCAACGTGAGGAACTGTTTTCCCCCTTGCATAAAGTCGCCAATATTGCAATAGCTTTTCTGGTGTTTCAGCGTGGGTTATATAACCTTCACTCCAGTGGAGTTTTAATAATGTTGGCAATGCAGTGCAGGATTTTGAAGTCATTACCCTGCTGGCCAAAGTTCCTACAGCCCAATGCAAATCGCACCGTTGAGGAATCGCACTCTCCTGCCTTTGAGGCGAGTCTGGCTGCGCTTTCCAGAAAACAAATGAGTGCCGTTCTTTGTTAGCTATTGTAGAGTAATGCATGCTCGCTCTGCAAAGGCGTGACTCATGAAAGTATGACGGTGCTGATGTTGTTGTTGAGAGCAAAGCCAATTGAAATTACTGCATTGAAAACCTCTTTTTTTCATCCCAGGTGAAACGGGTAAACACTGATAGATATCACCGCACTTCCCCAGTTGATTAATCACAATGCATTAAGACGAGTTTTCTCAAATGTTATATTTAAATATGCAAATAAGGCATTGACTGACTAAATATGCACTGATTTGCATACACTCCCAGAACAGAAATATGAACATTTGGATTGAGCCAGATTCAAAATCCTTGTTTCATTTTGTTGACGTATTCATTTATAGTATCTTTTCGGGTATCTGGATCTCGCTGTGACACACTACATTATGATTCTGCATGGGATGTCTTGCATCGTTAGTTTTGTTATTCTGAGAGTTAATGATTTGAACAAGACCAAATCCTAAGTGTCTGGCACTGTTTGTGCTATGGACATAAATTCTACTTCAAATCATACAGCATATTGTGTAGCATATTGAAGGAGAGAAAGGTGTGCTTTATTATTCATTTATATTTCATTTATATTTCAATTATTATTATTATATTTCATACTTTTTTTAATGAAACTAACTAACCCTCAATCAAGTGTCATGAATCTAGAAAAAAAATAAAAAATGTTATCTTTCTTTTGAGATATTGCATGTTCATATATTTATACAACAAAATATTCTGGGGATCATAAAAGTTTTGTGAAAATTATCAAAAATTCTGCCCCTGGCTGGCAACATTTTTAGAAACACTGGCAGGGAAAGAGTTAAGCCATCAGTCTTTGTGCATGGCAGATGCTGAAAGAGTTAGGAAAAAAAGGCCATATACTTAATTTAAAGAAGTCTAGAGACTAGAATCGCTGGATATATCAGTCTGTCATTACCAACATCATAATCTGATTTCTGTTTTGAGAGGTCAGTTTATTTAAAGGTTCAGAGAAGCTGTTTCACGTCACAGTGCTTTCGAGTGCCGTTCTTCCTTTTGTATTTGTTTCATCACAATTGAATTGAAGGAAATGAGTCAGTAACTCTTTGTTATAGTTTATTTTTTTTGATGGGTTATGGTAAGAAATTACAGTCATATCTTGCCAAAGAACTCAAAAACATCAAGGAAAATAGTTCGAGTCGGGATAGGAGAAGCGTTTTGTGTGTTGAGGTTGTGTGTCGTCTTACATTTTGTTCCAGACCACTCCAACCCTGTTGTAGCAGAACAGAATAGATCCATCACTCTTTCGGTTCACTCTGGTCTTGAAGAGCTTGCCAAACCCAAACTTTTCCTCATGTCTTAATATCAATCCGCAATTTTGCAGTGTGAAAAGGCAAGGGAGGGGTTCGTGAAACCACAGCCGAACAGATTCCAGCACTGTCTCGTATTGCCAAGGGATGGTCATGTAAACATTCTGCAGCCGCGTCGTTCCCAGGCGAGGAGGCTCTGCGAACTAATGAGGTGTTTATGTTGGAGAGAAGCGCCTGCGACTCCCTCTTCCACTGACTTCATCTGCCACTATTGACTAATTGCCATGAATAAAGTCACACACTTACCTAAAGAGCTTCCACCATGACGCTCATCGTTTCAGACGCGTCACGTTGAATGCAATCCTTCAAAGCTACAGTATTCATGCATCTCCATTGAAAAGTAAAGATAATATTGTAATACGGATAGTTCTGACATCAAATTCTGATTGGAACATTAGTTCTGGAATAGCTGATAAATGCATCGCTATGAGGGCACATAAATTCTCTGGTAATGTGACAAGTTGTAAACAACTAAACTCCGCTTCACATTTTGCCTAACAAATTGCTCAACAGAAGTTCTTTCTTATTTTGTTGGGACACGTCTCAATCTGTGTTTTTAGATTGTTTACATTTTACATTGATAACTACTGGTTGACACATTTCCACCATTGCAGTGCCTCCTCTCTGAATTTATTTAGGGTTTATGTTTCACCACCAGATGTGTTGGTGTGGTAGGAAATGACCTAATGCAGTGTATTAAAGTGGTTACATTTGGTTTCAGCCGTCTTTGTAGGTGTTAATATGCAATATAGTCAACATTTGAAGTGGATCAAAACCTTTCATCAAAGTTATACATGCATTTTGAACACAACCCGTTCTTGAAGGGACGACTTTGATGAACTTTTTTTGATCCACTTCAAATGTCGACTGCTGTAGTTTGAATGTGATGTTCTGTCTTTTGCTTCTATCAATTCACTTGCACAAAACGATTGATAGTTTGTTTATGAAGAATATCAGGGCTCCATATTGCGACCAAATGATCACATTTTACAACCTTTTTTCCTGCTGGTGCGACTAAATAGTTTTAGAGGTCGCACTGGTGCCACCATCAAGCTGCCAAACTAAGAGCTGCCATTTCTGTTTCATATGAGAACCACAGTATTAATAACATCGCTGCAAGATCTAGTGAGAAGCATTCAAACTCTGTGCATAAATCTCTGTTATAAACCAGATCAGATCATCAAAACCAGAAACATTGTGCCATGAAAGTTATATTAGGCTTTTCAGTTCACAAATCACCAACATACACCATTGATTTAATGATAACGCTAACTGTTACCATGGTATTGTGGCAGAAATAGTCCAATGTTTTTACATTATTCATGTCAGGGTTCTTACAACCTTTTGACAGTGAAATATCTTAAAATATTGAAGGAATAATACAAAAATCGAAATTGTCCTCATTTTCTTACCATCATGCTATTCCAAACCTAAATGCTGTTTTGAAGATACTTTGTGCATCTGTTTCCATAAAACAACAGGTCAATTTACTTGTGCAATTTATTCTTCACACAAATCTATGGCTGTATGACTTCAGAAGAATATAGCACGCAAGCTAATCGAGTACTGTCATGGTGTCTTTCTTTTTTTGTGTGTTTAAACATATAAAAGAAATGAAAGTCATACAAGTTTGGAATGACATGAGAGTGAAGGTGTTCATTTTTGTGTGAACTATCCCTTTATGTTCATGTTCCCCTTTTGAAGTGATTATAGGCTGTAAACCGAAAGCCTATGTAACGCTCATGAACTCCGCAGATTATTATACCCATAAAAACACAGATTTAGATGCTCAACTCCATGCATTTTATCTGCATGCGTCACTAAAGGGGATTCAGAGGATTTTTTGAAAGTTAATCTGCTGAAAGGAACTCTTCTTGAAGTTGAGGGTCGCTCTGATCACGCATGAGCTGAAAACACCTTACGGGCTCTGGATATATGAAGCCAAGAGTAATAAGTGTGTTTGCTCGAGGCTTCCTGACCTTCAGATCTCGCACATCTCCAGTTGGTCACCATCTGTGTCCGAATTTGCTGAAATGGGTTTCTAAGGCTGAGTATCTCTCACCATCCTTTATTAAGAACAACAGATGAAACCCTGAAAGACTGAAAAACTTAAAATATGCACTTTATAATCTGTTTTATTTCCATTTAATGAATGAAATACTAGTTTGCTGTTTTTAAAAAAGTAGTAGTGCTATAATGGTACTAGTTTGCATCATACACAGTGTATGCAAATTAACATTTAAACAAGTATCATTAAAGTAGCTTCATTGTTTATAAATGGAAGTCATGTTGAGCACATTGCATTGTGGGATGCACGATTGCACATAGTGTGCTCTGGTTGCACATTTTGGCACTTGTTAGTAGGTCATCTGGGTATTACATGCATATAGATAATTCCCACTCTGTGCCCAGTATGGAAATAACACTCTTCACCTTTAAATTTGGGAGTGATTTCTGTTCTCAGAGTGTTTTGTGGCTGTTTTCTGTCAGTATGTCTTGCTTCACTGGAGAGTGACGGCGTCCGTAGCGCTGACTGTTGTTTCTCTGTTTCTCGGGAGCGCGTGAGGAGGACTGATGCAGTCATCTAAGAGCAGATTGTCAGGGCTGTTTGTGTGATGTTAATGAACATCTGTGGCGTGTCTGCTGATGCCCCGTCAGGCTGAGAGCCACAGGATGGGCAGCGGAGCAGAGCATGCTGGGTACTTCACTCTTTGGCAGCGCCACGTTCCTTCTGGAGACTGAGAGAGCTTGTGACCATCTAGCTGGGAACTTTAACAGAAGTGAAATGTGGCATACGTGTTTAGGAAATTGTATGTTTAATGTAATATCAGCTGGTTTATTCATGCTTACTGAAAATTAATTAAAAAATAGATTTCATTGTACAGAAGAAAAGTGTTCACAAACAGTCAAAGTGGCAAATCTCAGCTATTCTAAATCAGAACAATACAGATCGAAGTGGTTTTCATGCCGTTCATTAGTTCCATTAATTGTCCTCAATCGTGAATTTTAATACCGAACTCCATACTAAAATACTATTCATTCCAACACTGCTACTGGATCTATTACATGAAACATATAGCGATCAGTGTATTCCAAACCTCAAATGATTGATTCTTATGAATCATTTACTTATTTTTAATGAATCAAGAACTTGAATCAGTCTGAACAGTTACGGAATTATTCTTATTCAGAACCGTTTCTAATTTGCATGCCGTTCAGTTCAATTTTTTGCTCTAAATTGTTAATTTTACTACCGAACGCCACACTAAAACAGTAAAATACTCAGTCCATTCAGTCGAACACTCTACTGAATCTGTAACATGAAAGGTATAGTGATCAGTGTAGATCTAATCCCAAATGAATGATCATTTGGTTATTTTTAATGAATCAAAAACACTTGAATCACTCAGATCGTTTACTGAATTATTCCGCCTCATTAATTTAACTGCATTCGCCATGTTTCACTCCAGATGAACTAAACCCCATTGCTGTGTTATGTTGTATTTAAAGCTTTTGTCACTAACATCAGTGTTACTGTGACTCTTTCCGTGCCATTGACAGAATTTTGGGGATTTTTGTGATTCCATTGTTATACGGTAGTGCTTTTTCTGAAAGAGCACAGAATCTTCAGATCAAAAAAGATCCAGAAACAAGCAATAAAAACATTGCTTTTGCATGTTTTTCTGCTTTTTTGTTCAAAATGTTGCTTTTTTATGAAACTTACCCACAAGTGTTGATAAAAAAAGTAAGAAAGCTTGAAGCTAGAATAAAATGTTTCATGAAATTTTCATGAAAATGATCAAAAACGCTGGCGGTGTTTTGCAACTTTTTATTTTATTTATTTTTTTAAAGAAACGCTAGTGGGGAAAAAGTTTATATGCACATTTTTTTAATAAAATATGTAAGTGGTAAACGTTGTTTTTGTATTTTTATGTAGTTTATATAAATTACACCATTTAAAAGGTACTTTGTACATTTTATATCTGTGAAAAGTCAGTAAAAGTCTGTGTTAAAACACCATTAAAACACCTTTTGTAAAAAGTACTGAAAGAATCGCTAATGGAAATGTAAAATGAAAAGAGAATTATAAAAATACAATTTCCATCTCTATTCATCACTCTGGTCTAGATTTTGACCAATCACTTTGGGCTTTTGGATAAGTGCTAAATGTTTGCATATTGCAGTGAGTGTTGGTCACAGGGCTAATAACATTGTGAAGTTAAAGAGAGAAATGAGACGAGGGTGTGTGAGAGCTCTGGCTTCATGAGTTTGATAGTACGGCAGGGTATTGATTATAGCAGAAAGGACTCATAAAGCCGCCACAAGTGAGCGTAACTTATAGATGTGACCCCTACACCAGAGGTCATGAATATGGCCGATTGACCAGTTCATTAGGTTTTTAAAACATTTCTGACCAATCTTACCGTACCAAACTTTCTCAATCTCAATTCTTCATTTTGCATATTCAAAATGGCATTAGATGAGAACAAATCTTTGACAATATCCAACGGCGGTTGCATATTGTCAAAGATTTGTTCTCATCTAATGCCATTTTGAATATGCAAAATGAAGAATTGAGATTGAGAAAGTCTGCCAGTAGGTCATTAATCACATTTAAGTGGGCAAATCTCATTAAACCATGTTCAGGCCACATTTCACCCCAGAATCTGAAGAATTTAGATTTCTCATTACTGCAATACAGTCGTTTTATTCTTGGTGTGTTTTATTATTATTATTATTATTATTATTAAGTCCTTTTTGTTCGGATGGGTTTTAAACTGAATTCTACAGAAATTATACAACAATATGGTGAAATGCTTTCGTTAAGGTCCTTGTAATGTGTACTACTGATGCTGTTCATTTACATATCAAGTTCTTTGTAGAGTGCCAACGATCACGAAATCAAGTTCTGTTTGTTGTTATTGGTATTCAATGAAGCTTCTCTTGTTTTAGTCGACTGTGAGTCAGTCCTCTCTCCATTATGCTTTCCTTTGCCAAATTTCATGCTGAGGAAACTGTTTTATTGACTAGATTGAAAGAATGCGTTAGCAGCTCAGATTGACCAATGTACTTTTTGGTTTTCCTTTCTTTTCTTCCATGGCCATTCCAGTGCATTTAGGGCAGCACTGTTTGCCTAAGTGTTCTTGCATCTGTTAAACAGCACAAAACATGCTTTCCTGTACATAATCATGGTGTGATCATCATGTGATCCTCAGAAACATCAGCTCTTATTGTGGTTGCCTGTTGGTTAATGCACTTGTCATCTGGCAGTCAGTGGTTTGTTTAAGCTGGAAATTTAAATGTAGCAGCTGTGTTTAATTTCCTGACGCTTTAGAGCTAGCATGATGGTTTTCCCTGTTCACTTTCTCTGCTTTCAGTTGCACAAAAAGACTGAGAGCATCTTGTCACAGTTAGTGAAACAGAGTTCAGGGAGTCACAATGCAATTGCAAAACAATTCTTAATGCTTCTCTGTTTTTTAAGCAATGATTCGATAAACTAATTGGTAACACTTCACAATAAGGTCCTTTTAGTTTTTAATATTAGTTAATGCATTAACCAGTGATGAGCAATACATTTGTTCCAGTATTTATTAATCTTTGTCAAAGGTACACTATGTAACTTTTGGCCTCTAATGGTTAAAAAACAAAACATGCATATTGCGGAAGGATATTGTATTGGTTGTGCTTCGGCTCTGTGCGGATGAATATTGTTCTCCTACTGCTCATAAAACATTCACTACTTAAGAGATATAGCCAGTTTAGATTGAAAGGATCTCAAGCTGACTAGGTGAAGACGATACTGTAGTTTTACCCATAAATAGACACGGTACTTCCTTGAAAATAAATTCCAGCACTGCACTGCAACAACCTTAATGAAATTTCACAATAAATAATGATTTACAGTGTTTATCTGTTAAATAAAAAAAACAAATCAAAAACACAATAAAAACACCATCATATCCGTGTCGCTTTTACAACATTTCAAATTCTTCAGTTCTCGCCGTCTCCGAAAAGTCAAACTAATGTTGATTCTTGTTTTATTACGAGCTCTGTCACATTCTGTTTTTGCCAGCAGATTCTCCTCTGGTCAGCGTTTGATTCCCCGGAGATTTAGCGGCTCCATGTCAATCTTTCTCGCTCGTTGTGACAACTAACCCCTGCCTCACACACACACACACACACTCCCACTCCCCCACCAGACATGTGTCAAAGCAGCCGGAGCAACTTTACTCTATTTACAGATATGACTAGACTCACACGGGCGAGTGACACATGATGCAATTTCCCGCCAAAACCATCCCGTCAGGTCTCAAATATAAACCGTTATAACAGGCTTACCGTGGTGAATCAGGGAAGGACAAAACACGTTTTGGAAGAAGGCTTCTTTTTTTTTGTAACATTACCTTTAACAGTAGTAAAAAAAAAATAAAAAAAAAAGTCCATTGTTAGTTCATGTTAGCTCAGGTTTTTTTTTTGTAACATTACCTTTAACAGTAGTAAAAAAAAAAAAAAAAATTGTCCATTGTTAGTTCATGTTAGCTCAGGTCCATTTAAATAGTGTTAACAGATACAACTTTTGATATTCATAATGTGTAAGTTAATGTTGAAATGAACATACAAGTATATTTAAGCAATAAGCCCCTGAAGCCGTGTTTTACAGTGGATTTAGAGCAGCTAAGGGGCGTTGCTAGCTACGACGCGGAGCGGAGTTACAACTTAGCTGTTCTAATCCACAAAGCTTATTGCTTTTATAAAACGGTTACTCCATAAAATATTCATTTTAATTTTAATTTTATTCATAAAATAAACACCAGCAACAAGAAATATAACGTTATAACACATGTATTCCTCCGCCAAGCAATGTAGTTCCAAAGAGGTTGCCAAGCAACACATGCAGCAACAACGAATCACAAACGGCAGCTGCGCAGTAACACTAATGTAATGCCCTCACAGGTGTGTGTTTGTTGAGTAATTTACAACGGCTTTGAACGCGGCTCAACCAATCAGAATCAAGGACTGGAACTATCCTTTTATAATTCATTGTTAGTTCATGTTAACTAATGTGGTTAACTAATGTTATTAAATGGAACCTTGTAAACCTTTAAATTGAAAGTGGTACCAACCAATTATTGAGGAGTTAATGGAAAAACCGCAGTACGGTCACATTTGCTAAAATACACTGTAAAACAAAAAAATGCGGTTTCTTTATGATCGGGATTGAGATTTACTAGCAATAAAATTTACTAGCAATAGCAATTTTGAAAATTGCGTCATAAGTGTAGCTCATTCTGATGCTTGTCCATGATTAAGGTTCTTTGACTGTTTGGTTAAACTACTGGCTGTTGTTTGCAGAAACCAATCATCCCGATGACTAATCTCTAATTCTTTGGGTTATGAAGAAACCTGGAGCTTTTAGCCGTGGTCCCACTGGCTGGTTTAAGCTGTGAAGTCTCCACGTCATGTTCTTGTGGGTGTCTGGAGGTCTAAAGACACAATCAGTAGCCTTGGGAACCCTCGTGTCTGTGTTGGTTAAGATGTTATGTGAGTGGGTGGGTGGGTCGGTTATCTCTCGGCCTGTTCGACTCTTCAAACGAGAGAGACGGGTCGTCAGGGTCCGGAACACAGAGCCGATCCACCTACACATGCTATTCCTGCTCTTACTGTCTTCTTAAGATAAATAAAGAATGAAGCGTAATGTAAGCTCAGAGCTGAAATGTGCTGGCCGGCTGTCAGTGCATGTAAGGTTCAATATACTTTAATCACAGATTATGAGAGAGATACCGCCATAACTGGAGCGTTAATGGTGTGTTCACATGGAGATTAATCTCTTCAAGTCTTCAATTATTTTTCTCAGTACAACTAAATACATGCGGCCTGAACTGCATGGTGCAATCTGTGAATAACTTTCATTTGCTCAGGTTAATTAAATTAATTAAAGTTGATTTGGTGATTCAAATGGATGGCAAAAGTCTACTATAAATACGACATCTGTATGTTTGCATACACTGTTTTTAGTTTAACAATTTTGTTAAAAAAAAAAAAAAAAAAAAAAAAATATAAAAACGGCAGTGCAAATGATTCAAACAATTTTCTGAATCGGAAGGTTCCACCACCAGGTCATCGTCTAACAACTCGTTAAAAAAAAAATCTATTCTAACACATCCTCAGATTTGTACTGCTGTTTTTTTTACATACTCATGCTCTTTCGTGTTTTGCGCTATGGTCAAAAACTTTGCATCCGTTCGTTTTCATGCGTAGTTTTCAATGCATTGCGTTTGTTAAATATAAAGAAACGAAATTGGTTATTAAAAACACCAATCACTATGTTTATTGGTTGAGTTGATGACCGTTTGGACGAATCTGGGCATGGGGGTGGGACTAAGCATCAACAATCGTTCCTGTTTGGCTCAGAGAAAGAAACCACACATGTTTCCTTGACGAATCACTGCTGCAGATTTTGATGACGCAAACACCGGCACTACGAAGCCACTGAATGACCAATAGAGACAAGAGTGATAACACAGGAAAGCTGAGAATCTCATCTTTACGGTGCATTTTAAAGCATACAGATTGGATTAGCGACTCAAAAGTTATTAAACATTTTAGAACGATAGTTATTTTATGCCGCGGGCGGCTGTATCGGTCTTTAAGGGTTAAGTCCTGGTTTTGCTGTATTTTTGTGAAAGCGGTACATGTGGCTTTGAACGGCGCCACGTGTCAAAAAAGTGGCAAAGCATTCTGCTACGCCACACGGAAATCTAAAGTTAGCTAGATTTCTGTGTATGCTCAAATGACGAACAAATGCAGTAATTGAAGCTGTGGTGAAATTACAGTGCTTGCATGAGTAATTCATTTTGATGGCAAGCTAACTGGTTATACTCCTAGTGCTAGCTAGAGGTGGGAATCTTTAGTCACCCCACGATCCGATTCCGATTCTGAAGGTCACGATCGATTCCAGATCGATTCTTTATCTACTTTCCCCCCCCTTATTAATTCATTAGTTTACATAAGAAATTAAGTACTTTTTAAAAAAATAATTACAAATTTTAAAAAATTATTAAAACAGTTGTATTTTAAGAATTTTAAACTTGTATAACTTCAAACCATACAAGCAAGTAGCAAATAATAAAGAGGAGCATAGAAACATGACAAACAACAAACAAAGAGTGCTTTCAGTATTTAAGATTATCTGAACATTTTCCATTCAAGAACTGTGAGTGATTTTTCTTCATCGTACTTTTGTATTTTACTATGACATAGACTGCGGGAGATCTATTAATCTGCATTCACGTTCGTATCTCTTTTGAAATATAAGAAGTAATGTGGTTTGTCCTGTCCGTTTAATCCCTTAAGACATAACTGGCTGTGTTTATGTTCATTTTGCACAAGTATATTAAACCACTTACACGGAGTCGCACAGCCGCTTGCTCACGAGCAGTCTCGTACACAAACAAAGCGCATTTAAAATTGAAAGCAGCCTACTGATTCATATTTTAAATATATAAGTCCACTGCATTCCAAACCACATAAATTATGACTTCGTAGAGCATTTGTAAGGAAAATACAGACGGGCGAGACAGCACACTTTAAGTGTAACATCAAAACAAGCGCACGTCTCTCACAGCGCATCCTGTGCAATGAAGCCTGTGAATGTCCTTGTAATTCGCTTCAACCTTTCCGAACTTTATGAAAGATTATTTTACGGAAGGTTCGAGTTGTGTACGTGTGTGAGGAATTGTTAGCAAGCAGAAGACGGGTGTTCCTAAAGCAAACTCAGCGTCATCGCACATCTGGTAAAAAACTAAGCTCAGAATCGATTCTGAAATTCTCAGAATCGATCCAGAATCGTTGGAGAGAGAATCGCGATGCATCGATGGATCGATTTTTTCTCCCACCACTACCCAGTGCTTTTTAGAGTGTAATTATATGAAGCAAATACAAACATTAAGTAAAAGTGAAAGTGAATGAGACAGATCTCTCTCTTTACTGACTCATAAGAGCCAAAGCATCTCAAGAGAAGAAGAGAAGAAAAGTGTCCAAAGATCCATGAAAGTATATCTTGTATTTGCATTGAAGAGTAGAAGTGGAAGAGAAACGTCTCGGTTACGGATGTAACCCTCGTTCCCTGAGTGGGAACGGAGACGTTACGTCGGATGACGACGATTGGGGTTTCGCTTAGAAGCCTATCACCTTCGAGTATATAAAACGAGCCAATGGCAATGAAATGCCATGGGTCTGCGGAATTTGCATAGCGTAACTCACGTGGTGATCCAAAGGTAGCTTGTCGGGCATAGCGACAGTAACTAAGGAGGGCGGGTCTTTGCGATCAGATCGATGAAGGAGATGACGTATGCTTCGAGTGTTGTTCTTTGCTCCGGTTTAAAACGAAAACGGTAAGTTTAAATCGCTCAAAACAGACCACGGCGGCATCCATCTTTGTAACGAAATCTCCTTCAGCGTCGCTGCGCTATCGTCATCATGTAAATCCCTCCCAAACGTTTCTGATTGGTGCCGCGATTTCGGCGCACAGAAATGAGTTTGAATGGGCTCTTCTCCAGACTATCCTGGAGAGAGAATTAGAATTCGCCGGAAGTAGTCTGGGTTTTCCCAGGCTACCTCTCAGGCAAAAAGTTAAAGAAATCAACACAAAGACGAAAACAAAATGAATACAATCACAAGACAAAGCCTTGTGTAAAGAAATGTAAATTTGAGTAATAGTACTACTGATTATTCACGGAGCTTTTCTGTCACTGATGAGTCAGAATTTCAAGTGCTGCAGCTGCTTTCGCACTTTTTCCCAAAGATTCTAGAGCTTTCTAGACTGGGCAAACCCCGCCCACTCTGCCGGTGCTTTGATTTGACTCTGCCGGTGCCCTGCAGCTCAGACTGGAAACTATCCCTTTTATCTCTCCTGCTTCCGGAAAAAAAAAAGATAAAACTTAGGTTGTAAAATAAAAATCCCATGGTACGTAATTATGAGTTAAAAGAAAGATATGATAAAAAAAGGAAAAATACAGTAGTTTACTATTTACAGTACTATAGTGGCTATACTGTGATTTCAACTGTAATGCTTAGACTACTGTGATTTTTAAGGTTTAACTGTAAATTGTACAATATTCTACTGTAAAAAACATATACAGTAATGTTACTGTGAAATCTAAAGTAAATAACTGTAGATTTCACAGCCATTTTTTACAGTGTAATAAAGACAAAAATAACCATAATTAATAGTCTGCAAACACACATAATTAGTTTGCACACAATCATAGGAAAAATAGAGAAAGGGAAATTCCTGACTGCTCAGTCACCTACGCATGTATTGTGGGCCCATAGTCTACGTGTTGCCTCAGCAAACTTGAGATTCGAGCCACTAGATTCTTATTGCAGACCCATAATCTACGTGCTGCCTCTGCAAACTCGAGATCTGAACCACTAGATTCTTATTGCAGCTCTTTAATCTACGCGTTTAACGGTTGCTCTGTAGTGAAGGCGCGAAGACAACGATGAAGGATGTCAAGATAAGATCAATTTAATAAACCATTAGGAGTACAGACAACAACCAAAAATATAGAAGAAAGCCAACTGGAGCGGAGATAAAACTCTTGATAGTGCATATTTTATGCCCTCTTTTACTAGAGCTGCCGAAAAGACCGCACTATATCTTTATATGACATTCCTAATTTAAAGTAAACTGTTATTTCTTCTGTCATCTCCATCTCTGCTGTTGCCCAGTCTATGCTATGGTACGGTTACAGTATTGGCCGCTGTGGCTCCCTCAACTCGTGGCCACGACAAATAGATGTCGTTCTCTCAAAATATGAAGTCGTGGCCACGAGAAAAATATATCGTTCCCTCAACATATGATCTCGAGGCCACGACTTTGCATCGCGTGGCCACGACATAATGATGTCGTTACCTCAACAAAATGATCTCGTGGCCACGACTTAATATGACGTTCCCACGAGATATTATGACGTTCCCACGACTTAATATCACGTTCCCACGAGTTTATATGTTGTGGCCACGACAAAAATAAGTGAACCGAACATGTCCCCTCCCGGTCACCGTAGTATATGACTAATAGAACTGATCTGCCTACATTGACATGAATTGGGGCTCAGGTCAGGAAGCAGACAGACTGGCTAAACTGACTGTCTGCTAGCTGTCTCACGTCACTGAGGTCAGATAAATCCTATCACACAGAGACTCTTTCATCTAGATATCATCATATAGAGACTGTGTCTGTTCCCCGAATTAGGAAATACAAAAAAACTCCCAAACTCATTTAAAGGTAAAAATAAAATAGATGTCAACAAATAAAAAAAAATATATATATATTACAGAGAACAATTGATAAAGCTCGGGTTGCTGAATATTCGATCCCTTACTTCAAAAGCACTTATTGTTAATTAATATGATTACAGATTATAACCTAGACGTGTTGTGTTTGACGGAAACCTGGCTAAAACCAGACAATTACATTACTTAAAAAAATTCTGCATCAGAGCGATGACATCTCAGATCATAGTCTTGTGTATACTCCATCTAGCCAAGGTTGCAAAGATGACTCTGTGTTACAAATATGTTTGAACTATCACTGCTACCACAAAAGATTGCTTTATTAATAATATTCCTGATCAGTTTTTTTTTTTTTAAACAGATAAAACAAAGAACAAAAAAAATGATCATGCATGTGAACTGGTCCCCAAAGAAGCTATCTAAAGCTTATACTCGGGGGCAGTGACAAACAAGGATGAAAGAAAATGAAAGATGTGTGGCCTACATATAATACATTTCATACATCTCATTCATACAACAAATAGTAGGAGGTCCCATTTAACAGATACAATTTTGTTTAACAGTTTACCTTGAGATTGAAAGATTAATACTGAAATACAAGCAGAGTGAGAAATAATACATACATCAGGAAGATGTATACAGGCTTAGTAATTGTTTCTTAAGGTTTTGTTTAAAAGAAAAAATAGAGCTTGAGTTTTTCAAATTTTCATCCAGCTCGTTCCAAATCCGCGGTCCCCGGCACACTACACTCATACCAGTGCTTTTTAATCTCCGTTTTTAGATTAATACTGAAATACAAGCAGAGTGAGAAATAATACATACATCAGGAAGATGTATACATGCTTAGTAATTGTTTCTTGAGATTTTGTTTAAAAGAAAAAAAAGAACTTGAGTTTTTCAAATTTTCATCCAGCTCGTTCCAAATCCGTGGTCCCCGGCACACTACACTCATACCAGTGCTTTTTGATCTCAGTTTTTTACCAGTAATGATGTGCAGGTTTCTAGTGAGGTAAGTGTGCCGGGGATAGCGGATGGGAACAAGCTCACATAAACTGTTATCAAACCAAAGACCACCTGATACATAGTACATGCATGTGAAATATATTATATTCAGTAAGTCTTAAAAAACCGTACCAGTACACCAACGACGAAGTATGGGCCCTTGTAGGAAGGCAGGAACTTTCGCACTTTATTCTGTACACTCTTTGTGCCTTTGACCAAGAGCCATACTGCATCACCGACTTTGTGTTGGACTCTGCAAACGTTTTTATCGTACTGTCGTTTAGCACGCTCAACAGATTTTCCCAGCGCCTCTCGGGCCAACTGGTGAGATAGCTCGAGTCGTTTCCTGAGCTGTACAACATAAGATGGAGGGGTAGTAGTATTGTCTAGGTCAGGTGGCAGCCCAGCAACAAGATCCACTGGCTCTGTAATTTCCCATCCGAACAACATCATATTAGGCGTCAGGCCCGTGGAGCTGTGTTTGGTAGCGCGGTAAGCCATGACTGCATATGGTGTCATAATGTCCCAGTCCCAATGACATCGTTCTGCAGTGGTGGCTATGATTTTCTGCAGGGTGGCATTGAAACGCTCTACTTGGCCATCTGACTGTGGGCGTGGTCCGTGTCTTGTCGATTCCCAGCAACTCACACATTTCCTGGAACACAGCTGATTCTAAATTGGTACCTTGGTCACTATGTAGGCACTGTGGAGCTCCGTACCTACACACCCACTCGGAAACAATCTTTTCAGCCACTGTCGTTGCTTGTTCGTTGGGAACAGGATAGGCTTCCACCCATTTGCTAAAGTAGTCCTGTACTACTATTATGTAGCGGTTGTGCCTTTCAGTTTCATTTAATGGTCCCATTAAATCAACTGCGATCCATTCAAAGGGGGCACCAACTCGCACTGTGCCCATGGTGGCTTGAGGTGTTTTCTTGGGGCGGGCTTTTGCAGCACAGCTGGTGCCAGTACGGCACCACAGGGTGACGTCATCTCTCATATTGTACCAGTAGTACCGGGCCTTGAGACGTGCAAGGGTCCTTCTCCTCCAAAATGGCCACCGACTGGGCCATCATGAATTGTTCTATCACTGAGATGCGGTACTCTTGAGGCGCAGGATCTGTGGATAGAACACCCTTCCATCCGTACAGTAAAACGTTCTTAACAAAACTTCGTCTTTCTGGTAGAGCCTTTTCCACTGCGACCAGTAGGCTTTGGTGGCAGGGCTGTAGGGTGCTATGTCAACCCAGGATGGCCGGCCCATCCCTTTGTCCATCCACTTCCTCACTGGTGCTATATCTGGGTCAGCTTTTTGGGCACTGATTAACTCCTCCCTGGTCCAACCACCGAACAGGTTGGTTTGGGCTGGCTCACTGACCCTGTAGACACCTGGACGGAACGAAGAGCCAGCTTGATTGTCACTGACAGCTTCCACTACCCCCACTGGAAGATACTTAGGCTCGACTGCAGGGCTGCCTCCATAGCTACCTTCGGGCAACACTACCCCCACTGGAGATTGCTCTGCAGGAGTTTCCCCAGCATCCTCTGCAGCTGGACTCTCTGCCATGTTGCACTGAATCCCTTTATGCTGAAGCTGGTTATGAAGGCTAGGCTCTGGCACTGTGCATGGGCAGGACATCCCGCAGGGTCTTCTGGAGAGCGCGTCTGCATTTTGGTGGTGTCTCCCTGGACGATGGATCACCTGGAAGTCGTACTCTGCCAGTTTTTCCAGCCAGCGAGCGAGTTGGCCCTCAGGCTCCCTCATCCGAGTCAACCAGCGCAGGCTGCTGTGGTCAGTCCATATGATGAATGATCTCCCTAGCAGGTACTGCCGGAAATGAGAGGTGAATTCGACAGCTGCCAGAAGTTCTCGTCTGGTGGTGCAATAGTTTTGCTCAGTGGCTGACAATCTCCTGCTCCCATAAGCGAGTACCCTCTCCTCACCTTCTTGCACTTGGGAGAGGACTGCCCCAACTCCCCAGTCACTGGCATCCGTGTCGAGGAGCAACTGGCCACTGTCGAGGGGATAGCCCAGCACGGGTGCTGACGTCAGACGGCTTTTCAGCTGTTCAAACGCCTCCTGGCATTCGTCCGTCCATTAAAACGTGCTTACTTTTTGGTCAGTTCATGGAGGGCTTGGCAACGGAGGCGAAATCTTTAACGAAGCGTCGGTAATACGATGCCAGGCCGATAAACTGACGCACTTCAGATACGTTTTGGGGTGCGGGCCACCCAGCCACTTTTTGGATCTTTTGGGGGTCGGTGGCAACACCTTTGGCGGAGACAATGTACCCCAAGTAAGCCACTTGCTCTCGGAACAGGACACTCTTTGACGGTTTAAGTTTCAGGTTGGCTGCGCATAGTCTGCCGAACACTTGACTCAGCCGCTCCAACATTTCGGTTCCGTCCCGCCCCAGGACAATGATGTCATCAAGATAGACCAAACAGGTCTCCCACTGCAGCCCCACCAGGACACGGTCCATGAGCCTCTGGTACGTGGCCGGCGCGTTGCACAGTCCGAAAGGCATCACATTCCATTCAAACAGGCCCTTACGGGTGCAGAAAGCTGCGGCCTTTCGGGCTCTCGTCGTCATCTCCACCTGCCAGTACCCTGATGTTAAATCTAGCGTGCTGAAGTACCTGGCAGTGGACAGTGTGTCTAAGGTGTCCTGGATGCGGGGCAGTGGATAAGCATCCTTTATGGTTCTCTCGTTTAGGGGCCTGTAGTCGACACATAACCGCAAGGTCTCGTCCTTCTTTCTGACCATAATGATCGGTGCAGCCCAGCTGCTGTTGCTGGGTTGGGCCACACCAGTGTCCAGGCTCTGCTGCACCTGCTGGTCTGCTGCAGTTTGTTTGTCTCTAGCCATCCTGTGTGGTTGCTGTTTCACAGGCGGACCCAGGGTGGTGAGGATATCATGCTGCACGAGTCCCGTACGGCCAAGGTCAGTGGGCCCCGAGGAAAAGACGTCACTGTAAGACCGTAGCAGGCGGGCCAACCTCTACTGGTCGCCCTTGGACAGATTACCACAGCTCTCGTTATACAGGACCTGCAGGTGGCTAGGTAAAGAAGCACAGACAGAGTTAGTAGGTTCAAGGGCCGGTGGGGCCAAGGGTGGTGGGGCTCCACCTTCCCCAACACCGTGGCTGGCTGTAGATCCGCGCCACAGCATCTCTCTTCAAAGTGACAGGTAAGGTACCAGGGTTAAAGACTCTGATGGGCACATTGGTTGACCGCTGCGCCTGTACGACGATGTGAGCCACAAGAACGTGGTGCTTTTCTATGAAACCCTTGGTTGGGCTCAGCATCAGGTCTCCCTCAGTAGCATGGCGCAGGTGGGCGGTGCCAGGCACTACATACTCAAACCCAGACTCCAACACTGTTGTGCGGGCCACTCTGACAATGTGCACCCGGGACTGATGGCTTGGGTTAAAACGAGGTACCTTTTCACCGAAGAGGGTTATCTCACGGCGACCATAGTCCAGCTGGGCACTTGTCTGATGGAGGAAAGGGTGCCCCAGAATAACCTCTGTGTTCTCTGTTGTGTCGGCAATAATAAAGTTCACATTGGTAGCTCTGCTCCCAACTTGTACTGGTAGGTTGACTTCCCCCAGCACTGCCAAACCACTGGGGCCGATACCCTGCAGGACCTGTGCGACAGATGGCTTTATTGGGGTTCTGGACTCTGTGGGAATGGAGTTAAAGACATGGAGGGGCAACACATTCCTCCGAGCACCAGAGTCAAGCAGAGCACACATTTCCAGTTCATATATCAATATTTTAACACACATGTCATCTTCCTGACTGGCAGTACAGGTGACCACTTTACCTGTGTCGGGTGCTGTGTTCTTATTGACTGTCCAGCCTTGCTGTCTGGGTCGACGGGGGGAAGGGCAGTTCCTTCGGATATGCCCCAGACCGGAGCAGTTGTGGCATTGAACATCTCCCATAGGCATTTTGACATTTGTGTTCTCTCTTCTGGCGCCACTGCTGATTACATCTTGGAGCCCTCTCTGGCGAGTCAATGGACCAAACAGCTACCCCCACTGGCTCCACGCAAGCTGGCCTGCTGTTATTCTCACGTACTGTGGCGGCCCTGGCTCTCTGATTTACAAGACCACGTTGGCCAGGCTGCATTACTGTGTGACCGATTTGGCGACACTCTTGGTAGTCTCGTACTGTGTGCGATGTCATACGCTCTAGATAGGGTGTGCGGCTGCTTCTCCAGTAGTTTTTGCACCACTTCAGGGTCGGCCAGGGCGTTGGTGAAGACCTCCACACTGATGGCGTCCTGCTCCAGCTCTGTACGGTCCGCATACACAATGGACACTTTCTCGTATATGTCATCCCTTAATAGGTGTAAGGCTTCGTTTTGCCCCCTAACCCTCTGTCTCAGTTCAATGCCGATGGCTGCTGCATGGTCAGAGCGCGGCCCGTAGGCGGTCTCTATTTCAGTCACAATCCGGCGGTAGCTCCTGCGGTCAGATCTGGGGTTTTTATGGACGATAGCTCCAGCCGCGCCAGTCAGGCTGAATCTCAGTTGAACCGCCATTGTCATTTCTGACCAATGGTTTGCCCTTGCACAGCTTTCAAACCGGTGAATAAAGTCTTTCCAGGAGCCCGTTCCATCAAAATGGCCTGGCTTTAATATTGGAATTCTCTCTTTATGCCCATAATACTCATCATCACTAGTGTCCATTATTTCAACATCTGGCTCTTTGTGTGATATACGTGGCGCCGACTTGGCATCGATCACGGTGTGAGGCATAGTCATCATCATAGTTTATTACTCCGCTACGTTCCACAGGCCGGGGCATGCAGGGTGGAAAAGGTGTCGAAGTGATCTGGGAGAGCAATGCGTGGGCTGGGGAAAATGGGTTTTGTGCCGTAAAGTTCATGGAAGTGAACGGGTTAGCTAGCTGGTTAGCACTGCGAAGGGCAAACGTTGGAGTGGGGCTATTTTTCAAACTGTACGGTAGAGCTGCAGCTGAGCTGGATGTCATACGTTTTGAACAGTCACATGTTTGCTGATAAAAGTATGTGGACTCACCATCTGTTTTATTCTGAGGATCCACGGGCATTAGGAACAGGTTAGTCAACCGTGATGACGGTGGTGTGGGGGGCGAAGCTACGTTGAATGACGGCATCCGGCCGTAAACATCGCGCCGTCCGCGGCTAACGTTCGTTCTGTGCCAGCCGCAAAGGGTTGGTGCTGTCGGCGTATCGGCCGTTCCCGTGATTAACTGGGTCCATATTAATGTCTCTTATATCCGTTAAAAACGGGTTGGTGCTTTCATTTGGGGTTTCCATCTCAACAGACCTCGTAGTCCCACACTAGCGTCTGATAAATTATTATTATTATTATTTTTTTTTCTCTTTCTTAGTTACTTCTTGCTTGTTAGAATCCCGGACGAGCCCCCAGTGTAACCTTTACAGCTTTCACGCTCCGAACCGTAGTTGGGAGCGAGCTGGTCTCAACATAATAATTTGGCTCGTGGCAGGTAACTTGCGTCTAGTGATCCGGGCTAACAGAGCCGAAGCACAAAACAATGATGTGTCGGTTGATTTCAGCAATGAACTCGGGCTTTATTACTCACAGTGGTACACATTCACAGCATAGTGGCACTTTGCTACTGTAGTAGACGGTTGCATAGTTATAGTTTTGTCCCTGATATTATCAATCTTATAAGTGAAGAAGTTCATAAAGTCATTACTGCTGTGTTGCTTGGAAACTTCTGGGCTTGAAGATTTATTTTTGGTTAGTTTAGCCACCGTTTCAAATAAGTACCTAGGATTATGTTTATTTTCTTCTAATAGGGTTGAAAAATAAGCAGATCTAGCAGCTTTTAAAGCCTCTCTGTAAGTAATCGAGCTCTCTTTCCATGAAATGCGAAATACCTCTAGTTTCGTTTTCTTCCAGTTGCGCTCCATTTTTCTGGCTGCTCTCTTAATGGCCCGAGTGTGCTCGTTGTACCACGGTGTTGGACTATTTTCTTTAATCTTCTTTAAGCGCAACGGAGCTACTGTGTCTAAAGTGCTGGAAAAGAGAGAGTTAAAAGTTTCTGTTGCCATATCAAGTTCTTCTAAGCTATCCGGGATGCTGAGATGATGAAACTGATCAGGAAGATTATTAATAAAGGAATCTTTAGTAGCAGAAGTGATAGGTCTCACATATTTGAAACACGGAGTCGGCTTTGAAGCCTTGGCTAAATGTAATTTACACGAGACTAGATAATGATCTGAGATGTCATCGCTCTGCTGCAGAATTTCAATGGCATCAACATCTATTCCATGTGATAATATTAGATCTAGAGTATGATTACGACGATGAGTAGGTCCTGACACGTGTTGTCTAACTCCAATTGAGTTTACAATGTCTTTAAATGCCAAACTCAATGCATCTTTTTCAATATCGATGTGTATATTAAAATCACCAACAATTAGTATTTTATTTGCAGTCAATATTAATTCTGATAGAAAGTCCGCAAATTCTTTGATAAAATCTTTATGGTAGCCTGGTCCTGCTCGAGTTGTCCTTGCGATGGAGGTTCGGGTTGAATAACTAGTTCTTCCAGTGTTTCATCATCGGACTCGGGCTCGCATTGATATGGTAAAATCGACTTCATTGTTCGTTACTGTCTTCAGTTTACAGTGTAGGAAGCCTCAGGACAGCTGACATTGTAATGGCAATGGGTGTTTTTGTTTTCGACGCACACGCTGTACACGGTAAACCAATCACAACAGACTGAGCTGTCTGGCCAATCAGACCAGAGTAGCTTGCGGAAAGGCGGGATTTAGAGAGATTGATTCATTTGAAGAGTCGTTTGAAAATCATTGAGAATGTGGTGATGTGCAAATGTATAATATGAGGAAATTAAACAGTTTTTTTTTACCTTTGATGCATGTAAACCTGTTGTAGGAGACTCCAAAACAACATTAGGAAACTTTAAAATAGCATAATAAATTTAAGTTAAATGTAAATGTTCTCAGTAATGTTAATATATGTTCATTCAAAGTTACCTGGTCTTTAATATGCCTGCTGTTTTAAACCACTAGCACATTATTTATACATTGTTCATGAAACACTTTTTATTTCTGAAATGTTTTGTCTGAAATGTTTTTGTCTAAACGTCTGACATTTTGAACGTTTAGAGAATATTCAGAAATAATGTTTTCATAATTTGATGAGAACATAAAAAAAACATACTTAAAACATATTTTTGTTAGCTGGGACAGGTTTTTATTAGAAATCATTTGAAAATGATTGGTATCTAGATTTGTTTTCCAAATCATTACACAAAACAAACATTTTACAGGTGAAAACGTCTCAGGTTACGACTGTAACCTATGTTCCCTGAGAACAGGGAACGAGACACTGCGTCGATGACGCTTTGGGGGGAACGCCTCAGGCGTGACAGGTGTCTGAAATCACTATCAAATCACGGCAATCACATTGACCGGCGACAGCCCGAGAATCATTAACGTGAATGATTAACGTGCGACCTGCAAGTATAAAAGGGCGCCTTGCCAACATGACAAACATCCTATCGTCTGAAGGGACTGTTGCAGGCAGGCCCCGAGGCATGGCAGGAAGACGTAGTGTCTCGTTCCCTGTTCTCAGGGAACATAGGTTACAGTCGTAACCTGAGACGTTCCCTTTCGAAAGGGAACTCTACACTACGTCAGAATGACGCTATGGGGAACGATATACCAACGCCACCATGCTAAGGGGAGTGCATGCCCAATGGCAGTGACAACTGTCAGAACCAGCAAATTCAAATGAAACGCTAGAACCACTCACCCTCAGGTCCAGTTTGCTAAAACATCATCATTTATTCACACACGCGATTTAAATTTAAACTGTCTTTGCCAGCTGTGGTAAACAGCGCGCATCTCTGCCGTTTATTCATTCATAAACAGCAACCCACGTGAAGAAATTCACGTGAGAAGGAAAAAACTTACTAGTATTCCTCAGCTCGCTCCTCGATATACCCGCACTTCTGAGGGACATTTTCCATTAGTATTATTCCTCACAGCGCTGCAAGACGGTGTAAACAAGTAATGATCTAAATCAACTTGTGTCTTTTCTCGAGCTGATGGGTGCGTTCACAGGATTGCCTCAGCCATTTGCGTTTGAATAGCGCGCGCTCTCCGTGGGCGGAGTCACATTACATCTGAATTAGCTGTAATTAGGTCGACTGGAATCGCTCTCTTTTAATACAGATTTCACAAGATGAGAATATTAGTTTTTTATATAAATTACTTCATTTAAAAGAAGAGAATTCAAGCTTCATGCCTGTGTGTCTGTATGCCTGTTTGACTGAGTATTCGCTGAGTTATGGTTCATTTTCGGACGCGTTTCAGAATGGACTTCACTGACAGAGAGGAGGCAGAACTCGCAACATGTTTATTTTTCTTTATTTGGCAAAAAGCACAATACTTTGTTTTTATTGTGAGTATACACAAAAATAATACACACTTAACAGGATCGATTGATGTATAACACAAGCATATAAGATAAAAACAAATTATAATTTTTTTGCACTGATAAGGAAAAAAACGAGCCTATCGCGCCGGCACGATAGCCGACCTCAGGGGGTTAAATGAAAGGCCTACCTGGGCCTGCTCAGGGCCTGGAACCACAGCTTCCAATTAGAAGGGGTCCCTTCTAGGGAACCCCAGCCAGTCACTATTCAGGGGAACGTACTCACCCCGAAATGCCACCAGGACGGCCTGACCTGGCGTCAGTACGAAGACACTTAGTCTGGCCACTTCCTGTCTGTCCGAAGACAGAGCTCTGGACACTTGCCTTAGGTAAGGCATCCAACCCGAGGGACTGCGAAGCTGGCACTAAACACTCGGCCTGGATCTCAGAGACGGGATATCCCGGAGAGTATGACTCAGCATAGTGCTTTCCAACCCTTGCTAGCGAGGGGAGTTTCTCTACTCGATCCATGGATCTACCCAGTGATTGTATTTCAAAACACTGAGGAGGCCTGTGAAGGCCTAAGAGCTGATCTAACTGGGAGGCCTCACGAGAGGCCTACGAACGTCTGACCAGACTAAGGAGTCCGCATGCTCATAGTGACCCTCGGTGAGGGGAGCACATGGTCCGCCTGGTAGGCAAACCAGGCTGTAGGCGGAAAAGGAGGTTCTGGGAGGGAACCCAGTAGCAGAGAATGAACACTTTAGTCGAGCCAGGGTGCAAGCTCGCCTTCAGCAGCTGCCTGCTAAGGCCAGCTGAACTGATAGCAAGAGGCCACTAGCTTCCTGAACCCAGCACCGCTAGGAAACCACTCACAGGGAGGCCTGGTGAGGCCTACTAACTGATAGCCACAATATCTGAGAGCTCACATTCAGGGAGGCCCGGTGAGGCCTACTACCTGAGAATCACAGCATGTGAGACCTCCAGGGAGGCCTGGTGAGGCCTACTACCTGATAACCATCTTAAGTGGGAATTCACCTTCAGGGAGGCCTGAGGGACCTACTACCTGATAGCAACTGGAGTCCAGGTGATAGTTCCAAGGTGGCCTGCTAAGGCCAGCCAGCTGGGGACTCGCCTATCAGGGAGGCCTAGTTGGGCCTGCTAGCTGATAGCAAGTCAATACTGCTACAAAGGTACACTGTTGGGAACCATACTACCCAAACATAGCTATTGGGTCCAAGCACCTAGCTACTCCCACAATATTGGGACTAATGTCCAAGGAGGCCTGTTTAAGGCCTACTACCCATCAGTGAGTCAACTGCCCGAACCACCAAGGCCAACCACAGAAGTAAGCTGGCCTTCAGCGCCCTCTTGGGGGCTGCCCATTCAAGGGGCCTGCTGAGGCCTACTACCTAACGGCGCAGCCTTCGTTGCCAGATACGCTGTTTAAACAGTGCCTACAGCGTCCTGGTGCCTAATCACATTGCCCATGGCAGTGTACTTCAGCAAGAGAGCTAATACCCTTAAAACAAGGGGAGTACAACATACGCCACTCTGCCTCAACGGAGGCCCCAGTGTCAGGGGCCTACCATCTGTATGCATGGGTGTCAGCTCATGGCAATGCTCTTGCTTCAGGGGAGCGTACTTCGACTAAAAAGAAGTGAAGGCTAGACATTTCCGCTCGACCCGAGCCATAGTGGTGCGAGGTAGGATAATACAGAACTGAAAGTGAAGTACTCAGACCTACCCTGTATCACAGGGGAATACTCCCACCTCACCCTGAGGTTTACCAGGGTGCGGGCCTGCCAGCGGCTCTAGAGGTGACAGAAAATGTATATGTGGCCAACCTAGGGGAGTGGGGCTTGTTTGTGAGCCAAACCACCTACAACCCAACGCTCAAGCTGTAACTCAGCGAGGTAAGTGAGCCTAAACTGGCGGCCCAAGTCCGTACTAGTTCTGCACGGCAGGGTCGGGCAGACAGACCTAGTGTCTTCGTGAGATTTTTTCTATAAAGACATATTGTGCCGGGGAGGCCTAATTGAGGCCTACCCCAAATCTTTATAAACCATGCCTCTGCACCACGCTGCATTACTATTGTCGCCCCAGAATGCAGAGAAGAGGGCGGGCCTTGGCCTAACGACTCCCATGGGAGGAGGCTGTCATACAGGGATGATAGAAATCCATATTCACAAAGTGAAGGGTCAGAGGCAGAAATGCTTAAGCAGAAACGCCTCAACTATCCCTGGCATAGCCTAGGCCAGCTATAAAGGCGGACCTGGTGAGGGCCTGCCTGCAAGTATAGATCTACCTGAGGGCTCGGAGGAGCCATAGCCTTACTAGAAAAAATTGTTACATTTTATTACAAAGGGCTGCAGAATAGCGCAGCCCACTGAAAACCCAAACAGAGCTAAAGGGGCGATGTCCTCAGGAAAGAAGTTCAACGGACCCGTGGACCGGACATAAGATCTATCTGAAGCTCTAGCGTCAGTCAAAACTCAAGTAAAAAATTAAATGAGAGAGAGACCAACTACTCTTCCCTGAGGTGGCTAACAGCCCAAGGGCTAACACAGTTCACAACACATGAGAAGCCCATACAGCTGGTGCTTCTTCCTATCGTTCTAGCCACCTAGAGGGGAACTTCAGGGCCCTTACAAATCCAAAATTTACCTTACCTTATGACTTTGACATGACCCCATAGCTCTATACAGGAAACGAGGTCTGTAGAGAGATACATATTAGTATTTATTTTCACAAAAATTACTCTAAGGAAGACCAGTCAGCTCACCTGCGGCATGCGGAGTGAAGACTCGCCAGATAGTTCTTTATGAACCTGGGGTCCATCACTTTACATGCCTGAAAGAGGCGCTCTCACTAACCAAGCCTAGGCGGGCCATCAGAACATTGTTCTCTTCATAGGCCCCTCCCCAGGCTTGATGTAATGAACGCCTGGGGAGTCGGAAAAAGAGGAGAGGGCAGATTTCATGACCCTCTGAGGAGGTCATCCCTCATCGACGCTGTCGTTTGTTGTGGATGACCTCCCTCAAATCCCTCCTGTTGCGGGAGTCACGCCTCTTCTGCGCCCTGATCCTCCAAGGAGGGGGCGCCACGAGAGGTGACGCTGGCTCGCTGGCCCTGCCTACGATCCTCAGACCGAGAAGGGCCAGGTCCTCCCACCTGCCTGGGCGTGGATGCGGATCTCAGCGGTATACAGGTTTTAAACGCCGCTGAGCGCCCCTTCGCCTCCCTGAACTTCCCCACCACCGCCTCTACGGAGGTGCCGAAGAGTTCAGAGGGCGAAACCGGCGAATCGAGGAGAAAGGCCTTCTCTTTGTCCCCGATGTCGGCTAGATTTAGCCACAGATGTCTCTCCATGGCCACCATCGCTGCATCGATCGACCAATCGAAGCAGCGGTTTGTTTGGTGGCCCGGAGAGCAAATCTGTGGTCCGGCGCAGCTCAGCCACCGCCTCAGGGGACATTCCTGCCCCCTGGTCGAGATCCCCCAGCAGGTCGGCCTGGTACGCCTGCAGCACCGCCATGGTGTGCAGGGCAGCACCGGCCTGATCTGCTGCCGTGTACGCTCTACCATTCAAACGAGCAGTTGTTCTCAGCGGTTTGGATGGCAGGGTTGGAGCTCTCAGTGTCGATGCCCGCCCAGACACGAGATAGTTCGCAAACGTCTCGTCAATGGGCGGCATCGACACATACCCATGCTCTCCGATCCCCTCGACATCAGCGAAACTAGCCCGCTGATGTCGGTGGATACGGGCAGAGTATGGGTTCTTCCATGCCCTCTCGACCTCAGTGTGAAGGTCGGGGAGAAATGGAAGGCTCACCTGAGCTGGTGGTCTATGGCCGGGGAGAAAACGATCATCGAGCCTGCCGCGAGCGATCTCTCCCCTAGCGCGTTGCCATGGCAGCTGCAGCCTGCCGGCGGCGCGCTCCATTACATCCACCAGCTCTGCGTACACGGGACAGGGTGGCTGAGGGGGTTCAGGATCTACCTGATTATCAACCTCCTCAGCCATCTCCTGTTCGTCCAGAAGAGCACTAGCTGCAGGAATAGTAGGCGAAAAGTCTTCCTCATCGACCTGCAGCTCACCCTCGTCAGTCGTCGGATCATCTGAGAGGTTTACAGCCCTCTCAAGGTGATCGACGAGCTCCATCTGGGAGCCCCATGATGTAAGTCGCTGCTCTGCCTCGGCACGAGCGGGACCTGAACCACGAGGACCAGATGCTGAACCCTCTTCACTCGAGAAGAGAGTCAGACGAGAGCGGAGTGTTTTTAAAGAAAAACGCTCACAGTTTGCATCGAGGGCTCCCTCGAGAACCTCCCGTTCATGTGTGTCACCCCGGCATCAAAAACCTTGGGCACGGGTCGGCACACTTCCGAAAGCAATCGGCCTTCGTGTACGTTTCATAATTTTGTTTTCTTCACCGTATTCTTTGAAGCGTTCAACAGACAGTCCCTGAAGACGATAAGATGATCTGTCATGTTTGCAAGGCGCCCTTATATACTTGCAGGTCGCACGTTAATCATTCACGTTAATGATTCACGGGCTGTCGCCGGTCAATGTGATTGCCGTGATTTGATAGTGATTTCAGACACCTGTCACGCCTGAGGCGTTCCCCCCAAAGCGTCATCGACGCAGTGCGAGTTCCCTTTCGAAAGGGAACTCCAGATTTTGACAGTCATGTTCTCCTTTGAATAGTTCTGAAAGCCACAAGCTTGGTGTTTTGATCAGTAAATTTGGCCCATGAAAACATTCACTTCTCCTGCTGATTGTTTTCATGTTTGGATTTAAATTCAGCAGAATTTTTATTTTTATTTTATTTTAATTTTTTTGTCCTTTGGTTATCATATGAGGATGAAATGCATTTTTTAGTTTGCGAGCGACACAACTAAATGTAAACAGATTAATATTTGATCATTAAAGGGAAAGGGATCTCAAAGGGAATCGTCAATGTAACCCAATTTCATGACTTCTGAGCTACTGGATAAATAGAAGCACTGAAAATCAAGTCAGTGTGTTTGAGGAGAGAGATTCTGTTTAAAAGGCATGTAATATACACAATTAAAACTCTGATTCATTTGGCTTCTATTTACACTCATATTCATTGACTCAAAAATGAGGCCTGAAATAAGGCAGTGTGTGTGTTTGTGCATAATGATGTTCATGTGCTGCTGGTGAGTATTTAGGGTTCATACTGTGTTTTGTCTGATTAATGACTGAATCGTATTCAATATTCAGACTGAATCGATCACATCAGTTCTACATAACATCTCTTTCCTAAATGTCATTTCAAACCCATTGAATTTTACTCACTTTATTTCCATAGAATGACAGGAAGTGACCACATCTGTCAAGCTCTAAAAGGGAAATGAAAACTTGATAAAGATATCGTAGAAAAGTATCGTAGCAACTATATGTATATAATAGTCTTGTGACAGATTCTTGTGAAACAGACCCAAATGTCATGATTCACTCTTACATATAATCAGATATAGGGCCCTATTTTAACGATCTGAAACGCAAGTATCAAGCGCGAAACGCAAGTAACTTTGTGGGCGGGTCTTGGGCGCTGTTGCTATTATACCGGCGGGATAAATGACTCTTGCGCCCGACGCAAATCTAAAATGGGTTGGTCTGAAGTAGCTTCATTATTCATAGGTGTGGTTCGGGCGTAACGTGAAATAAACCAATCAGAGCGACATCTCACATACCCTTTAAGAGCAGGCACGCTTGTTCCATGGCAGATTCCTATTATAACGGCGGATTTGCCAGGAGCGGTTCACAGCCGAGGAGAC
>FLSR01000424.1:95867-122983 GCA_900092035.1 Leuciscus waleckii
GGGGCTTCATAGAACGCGGAAATCATCCGACCGTTTTTACAAGGAGGGACAGAGCAGTGTGGAATAATGGTTAAATATGTGAAAAATAATGCGAATTTTTAAAAACGAAGCATGAACACATGTTACAGTGCACCCCACAAACACAATCAAGCCTTTGAAAAAAGGCGTTTTACCACCCCTTTAATATCCTCAGTTTATTGTCTGTGCTCCAGTGAGATGAATCTGTCCATGAATATTGTTTATCATTTTGTTAAAAGCACAACATTCCCACTGTTTCTTTATTGTCAGAACTATGAAACGGTTTCAGTAGTAAGTAGTTTTAATAGTTCAGTAGTTCTACATTTACATTTATTCATTTAGCAAACGCTTTTATCCAGAGCGACTTACAAATGAGAACAATAGAAGCATTTAAAGTAACAGTAGGACAAAATATGCAGGTGCTGTGACCTTCCAGTTTAGTCTAATGCAGTACATGATTTTTGTTTTTTATAAATAGAAATTGAAATAGAATAGAAGAGAAAGTGTTAGTATTTATGGATCAAGTGTTGCTGAAAAAGATGTCTTCAGCCGTTTCTTGAGACTCAGCCGCTCTGGTTGAGTTAGATCATTCCTCCAACAGGGATCAGTCCAGGTGAAGGTCCGAGAAAGAGATTTAGTGCCTCTGTGAGATGATCAGCACCAGACGGCGTTCGCTTACAGAGCGCTGGGTTCTGGACGGCACATAAGTCTGGAGTGATGAGTTAGGTAGGAGGGAGCAGAGCCAGTGGTTGTTCTATAGGCAAACGTAAGTGACTTGAATTTGATGCGAGCGGCAACTGGCAACCAGTGCAGTGTAGTGAGGAGAGGAGTGACGTGTGTCTCTTCGGCTCGATGAACACACTCTGGCTGCAGCGTCTGGATCAGTTGCAGAGGTGTGACAGTGATGCTGGAAGGAGAGAGCATTACATTAGTCCAGTCTGGAGAGAACAAGAGCTTGGACCAGGAGTTGTGTAGCATGTTCTGATAGGAAGAGCTGATCCTCCTGATGTTGTACAAGGCAAATCTGCTGGACCGGGAAGTTCTAGCAATGTGGTCTGTGACGTTCAATTGATCATCACTCACAAATCCTGGCTGACCTTGAAGGAGTTATGGATGACGAGTCTAGCTGAATGGAGAAGTTGTGGTGTAGTGTTGGGTTGGCCAGGACCACAAGTAGCTCTGTCTTCACAAGGTTGAGTTGAAGGTGGTGGTCCTTCATCCAGCAGTAAATGTCTGTCGGGCCGAGATGCGAGTGGCTCCCGTCGGATCATCGGGCTGGAATGAGAGGTAGAGTTGTGTGTCGTCAGTGATGACATGTAGATGGTGAAGAGAAGCGGTCCCAGCACTGAGCCCTGAGGCACTCCAGTAGCTAGATGATAACAGTGATGGGATAAACCATGTTTCTGAATGACAGATCCTAGTGATGACATGTGATGGTGAAGAGAAGCGGCCCAGCACTGAGCCCTGAGGCACTCCAGTAGCTAGTCAGTTCTGTAGTCAGTAGTTTTATGAGTGGTCAAACACATCTGTGGGAAGGTTCTGAATGTCACACAGACAGAGGACAGTCTGAACTGATGCTGTAGTTAGTCTCTCACTCAATCCCTCTAGCGCAACCAACTGTCCGAAAGCATAGAAACAACTCTTTTTTCCTCCGATTCCTCGGTTGGAATGCACCCTATGATGTCAGTTTACGTCAAAAAAAATTATTCAGAAATTTCAAGCTCCTCCGAGACCATTGTTCAGATCATCTTCAGATGGAATTCAAGTTGCATCATCAAGACTCTGAGGCTATAACTCTGTAACGCTTATATTGACACCAAACTCTAAAATTTAATGACTAGTGATTCTATTGAAGATTTATCAGGCATTTCGACTACAATTCTCTGTAATGACTCGTTGCAGTTGCTGTGATGGTTTGTTGATCTGATGATCTGATGTGCTTTCCTGGAGCTCAAACAGTAGAGTGTTGGCGCTTGCAACGCCAAGGTCATGGGTTTGATTCCCAGGGAAAGCAAGAACTGATAAGAATGTAAATGTGTACTTGAAAATGAAATGTAAGTCGCTTTGGATAAAAGCATCTGCCAAATGCATAAATCTAAATGCAAATGTGATGATGATCTCAGTCATATCTCATGCCTGGTTTGTGTTCGGCCCCCTTATTTGCTGTTTGCAGCTTTATTTAATTCTGCATTCAGTTTTATTTGTTCGGTAGTCAGAACTATTAGTTTCATAACAGTTTTACTCTTATCTAACATAAAGACAAACAGGCCATAAACAGTAGCTGATGTAGAGATGTGAGTATCTCTGCTAATGACTCTCTGAATCCAGAACCTGAACGTGATTGTGTGTGTGCTGCTGTTTAAGGCCTGTTTCTGAAGGTGTGTGTGTGTGTGTTTAACCGGAGCTGGTGTGTGTGTGTGTGTGTGTAGGAGACGCTCGTCTGATAGTGATGGAAACACAACTGGTCAAGTGCGTCTTATCTTAATGAGTCTAACGAGAGCCGGCACACATCCGGCCTCCTGCAGGGACACAAATCCCTTTAGCATGCCTGCGCTCAGTGTGTGTGTGTGTGTGTGTTCTCAAGTGGGAGCTGACAGCCATGACTACGAACAGTAACATCAGTCGGCCCATATTCTCCTCTAACTGTGTGTGTGTGTGTGTGTGTGTGTGTTCTCAGGTGGGAGCTGACAGCCATGACTACGAACAGTAACATCAGTCGGCCCATATTCTCCTCTAACTGTGTGTGTGTGTGTGTGTGTGTGTGTTCTCAGGTGGGAGCTGACGGCCATGACCACGAACAGTAACATCAGTCGGCCCATATTCTCCTCTCACGGCTGACCCGTCGGAGTCTCTTCACGTGTGGATCCGGATCCCAGTTCTCCATCGGTCCTGCTGTGGCGAAGGCCTTTTCCCAGTTTGATTCGCCACTGTTGAACTTCTGTGGAGAAACGGACCTTCACGCTTTTAAACCAGTCCAATTATTCATCAGTGTTACAGTGTTTTAATGAGAATCTGGAGTGAAATGAAGGTCATTTAACCTGTAATCTGTCATTTCTCTGCTTGTGTGTTCAGATTACTGGTTTATATGCAAGACTTTCGTTACGCTCCGCACATATCAGAGGAGACACACACCATCCTTTCTGTTTACCCACAATGCTTCTGACAATAAAACTCCACAATCAATAGACAGGAGAAGATTCCCTCTGCATGCGTGCGTCCCTCAGGATCCGCACGTAAAAACTCTCCGTCTTTACAGACTCAAAGACATGATGTTGTGAAAGATTACAGTATGTTTTCTCATTTACTCAATGGCAGCGCAAGATGTTTCACTTCAGAGCAAATCGGCACGATCTAATAACACCTCGAGGGTTTTCAGCAAACGGGAATGAATCTGAATCTGAATCTTAATTTCTTCCACAAACCCAGCGTTGAAATGACAGTCTGGACGTCCTCAGCCTGCAAACATCCATCACATCTGGACTGTTGGATTGGTCTCAGTGTTGGTATTGATAGATATGATGGTGCCAAAGCTGAAGCTCATGCTTTATTCCCGTGGGACTCTCCGGCGTCTCGTCCAGTGCCTGATGTTCCTCTGGACACTCAGATCTTCACAAGCTCTCGAGTCGAAGCACACACAGGTTTAATGGCCTCTGCTCGGACTACATTTGAAATATGTTTTATTAGAGATTTTATTGTTTGAATATCCTACACCAATCTGTCATAATGAATATTGCAATGTTCCTCAACCGTTTCCCCTCGTCAGGAAGAATGACCTGGCGAAACCATGAAGTCCTAGTATCAAATCAAGTGCATTTTCACACTGATGTGTAGCTGACAGACGGGAATGGATGATGGGTTAGTGACGTGCTGCTTTAAAGAGTCATTCGGATCCACGATGGTGTTGCTAACATGCTAAAGTAGGAGCGAAGGAAAGCTTGTGTTGTGATCGGTGTAAACGCTGCGGCTCGGAGTCTTTCACTCCGGCTGTTGATGTTTGGAAACGACACATGATTCCTCAGTGGCGGATGAATCTTTTCCACAAGTCACGACTCGATCAATGTTGTAAACGGGTTTTCAATGGAATCTTTTGAATTTCCTAAACAATAAAGTTGATGATAATTTTGCCTTTTGTCTGCTTAAATGTACAGGAATAAGACAAGTGTGTCTATAATAAAAGCGCATCAAGAATTAGTTAAATCTGAACAATTTTGAGAAGAAGAGATTAAAGGGATAGTTCACTCAAAAATGAAAATTGTGTCATCCCTTACTCAACCTCGTGTTGTTCTAAACCTGTATGGGTTTCTCCGTTCTGTTGAACACAAGAGTAGGTAACCAAACAGTTGATGGACCCCATTGACTTCCATAGTGGGAAAAAAAAATCTATGGAAGCATCAATGTTTGGTTACCGACATTCTTCAAAATATCTTCTTTTGTGTTCAACAGAACAGAGAAAAGTCAATGGACACATCAACTGTTTGGTTACCGACATTCTTCAAAATATCTTCTTTTGTGTTCAACAGAACAGAGAAACCCATACAGGTTTAGAACAACACGAGGTTGGGCAAGTGATGACACAATTTTCATTTTTGAGTGAACTATACCTTTAAATAAAACTTATTTTTAAATGAACACTTATTCCTCTATAATAAAATAAAAAAAATTCTCAGATTCTCTTTTTTGAAGTTTACACGGAGATGATCACGTTTTTCAACATTTTTCACAACTTGCACCTTGGAGTGTGTGTTCTCGAGCACGAAACACTGTTGTTGTGTGAATGAACGGCCAGAACACATTAAAAGTTTCTGTTTTCTGTCGTGTTAGCGGCCCCTGAGTTAATCACTAATGATCTTTACAACAGAATAACTTAATGTTCAATAACTTTATTCTAGATCTGCTGTAGAGCCAAAACAATCTTATGTTACTGTAATCTCTTGTTATCACTGTAGAGCTGCTGTGAAACTCTATATTGTTAAAGCGCTGTATTTTGAAGGTGATTTGAGTGTGTTAATCCACAGAGTTTTAGTTTGGCCTTTTTGCAGGATCATCCTGGAAGTTTCTCCCAGTACAGACCCACTCCTCCGCCTGATGTCCAGCACAGACTCGTCTTCATCTCAGCACAGACTCGTCTTCATCTCAGCACAGACTCGTCTTCACCTCAGAGGTCCGTCATGATCAGGGTAAGGCTCTCAGTGACGTGTCTCTGCTCTCTCGTTCGAAGCGTGATTGATTTGGCTGATCTCTCGGTGGACGTGACCTTAATGGGCTTCTATTGAGCAGAGGTTGTGAGAGCTAAAGGTTAACAGCGTGAGGAACTGTGATCGGACGAAACACACCTGTTGGCCTCCTCGTTTTCACAGGACGCTTAAACTTGTGCTTCAGCTCGACGCTAATGGCCACGGGTCTCTGGGCTCAATCTTCTCTGGGGAGGAGCTTCTCCAGACCCAAACACAGCATTAAACTCATGTCGTGTCAGTAAAGCTAATGTCGTGTCATGAGCTCGGGTTGTTTTGACCTGAGCCGCTCGATGGAGGCCAACGCCAACGACTGATGATTCTCCTCTGACGGATCATTACTCCGGTCCGATCACTCAGTCTTTCCATGTATCGCAGCTTAGAATCTGTTTTTCTTTCATTCGAGATTCGTCTAACCCTAAATGGAAAGGAACTTGTTATAATTGAGACGTTGACAAACACATGAATATCTGATGATATCTAGATGAATATCTGATGCTCGACGTCACATTCGCTTCAGAACAAGTGCGTTCCGTCCATTAATATTCATACACTGCGAACAAAATCATCTTCTTCCTCAGTGTTTCTGTCTTGTTTTCCAGCACAAATATCTAAACATTCTTATATGTACAGTACTGTGCAAAAGGGTTCGGCATGTTATGCTCACTAAACCCAGAGCTCGATCAGTGCTCACTAAACCCAGAGCTCGATCAGTGCTCACTAAACACAGAGCTCGATCAGTGCTCACTAAACACAGAGCTCGATCAGTGCTCACTAAACACAGAGCTCGATCAGTGCTCACTAAACACAGAGCTCGATCAGTGCTCACTAAACACAGAGCTCGATCAGTGCTCACTAAACACAGAGCTCGATCAGTGCTCACTAAACACAGAGCTCGATCAGTGCTCACTAAACACAGAGCTCGATCAGTGCTCACTAAACACAGAGCTCGATCAGTGCTCACTAAACCCAGAGCTCGATCAGTGCTCACTAAACACAGAGCTCGATCAGTGCTCACTAAACACAGAGCTCGATCAGTGCTCACTAAACACAGAGCTCGATCAGTGCTCACTAAACACAGAGCTCGATCAGTGCTCACTAAACACAGAGCTCGATCAGTGCTCACTAAACACAGAGCTCGATCAGTGCTCACTAAACACAGAGCTCGATCAGTGCTCACTAAACACAGAGCTCGATCAGTGCTCACTAAACACAGAGCTCGATCAGTGCTCACTAAACCCAGAGCTCGATCAGTGCTCACTAAACACAGAGCTCGATCAGTGCTCACTAAACACAGAGCTCGATCAGTGCTCACTAAACACAGAGCTCGATCAGTGCTCACTAAACACAGAGCTCGATCAGTGCTCACTAAACACAGAGCTCGATCAGTGCTCACTAAACACAGAGCTCGATCAGTGCTCACTAAACACAGAGCTCGATCAGTGCTCACTAAACACAGAGCTCGATCAGTGCTCACTAAACACAGAGCTCGATCAGTGCTCACTAAACCCAGAGCTCGATCAGTGCTCACTAAACACAGAGCTCGATCAGTGCTCACTAAACACAGAGCTCGATCAGTGCTCACTAAACACAGAGCTCGATCAGTGCTCACTAAACACAGAGCTCGATCAGTGCTCACTAAACACAGAGCTCGATCAGTGCTCACTAAACACAGAGCTCGATCAGTGCTCACTAAACACAGAGCTCGATCAGTGCTCACTAAACACAGAGCTCGATCAGTGCTCACTAAACACAGAGCTCGATCAGTGCTCACTAAACCCAGAGCTCGATCAGTGCTCACTAAACACAGAGCTCGATCAGTGCTCACTAAACACAGAGCTCGATCAGTGCTCACTAAACACATGTGTGTGTGTGTGTGTTTATTGTGATGATGTCACTGGTTATTTTTACACTCTCGCGCTATAAATATCGGGTCAGTCCTCGTGTCGTCACGGCTGAGTGTGTCTCAGGTTTAGCTCGAGACTATATAAACACGAGAGACTCGCGGATCACACACACACACACACACACACATCTCTCTCTCAACACACACACTCAGCGGTCAGAGGTGAGGCGAGCTCTACAACTCTAACTCTATACTAACACTGACCTGTCATGGGGTTTGCATGTTATAGATGTTTTATTCAGCATCAATGAATGAACGAGAAATCTTTTTCCTCTGTTTCTCATGGGCTTTTCGCTCCAGATCTCGGTGAGGATGAGCGTCGCGAGCGTCAGACGGAGCCAACGCGCGTCTAAACGCTTCAGGTCAGTCTCGTGCACGCGCACCGTTATGATGCGTTCATATTTACATCTTGAGGAAATTGTGCTGCATGTAATGACGTCAGTGTAAGTTTCCTAGCTTACACAAATCTGTACTAGGAAAGTTTAGAAGTAATTTCTGAATGTTCTCTGAATGCTTTTTCTTGGTTATGTGAACGTGAGAGAAGAGAATAACGGAATGTTTAATTTGATCATGTTGCAAACATATGGGAGAGTTACTTTTGAATGTTTTCTGTAACAAGTAGTGAAACATTAGATGAACGTCGCACTAACATGTTTCAGAAAAACGTTCCATGAACGATGTATAAATAATGTGTGTGCGCTAACGCTTAGAGAACACGTATGTTCTATTAACTGGAAGAACGTTTGTTCATCATAACATTGAAAGAACCTTGACACAATGTTCCTGTTTGCTGGGTGAGTGTTTGTTGTACTTACAACTCAGTGAGCTTTAGGGAGTGTGTGTGTGTGTGTGTGAAAGAGAGAGAGAGAAAAAGTCTTGTTTTCTCTTTGAATAAAATTTATTTTTCTTACTTCATTGGCATATATTTGTTCTTGTTTTAAGCACAAAATCACTTTATTTTCGCTGTTTAGAGAAAGAGTGTATGTGTGTGTGTGTGTGTGTGAGAGAGAGAGAAAGTGAGTGTGTGTCATCAGTTCTCGTTCACAGAGACTCTAGGATTATTACAGATCCTTAATAATAATAATTAACTGCTGAAATCTGTGAGTTAATCCGAGGGGAAAGAAAAGTAACGAATGCGTGTTTTGTCATATTGATGGCCTGGTTCTTCTGAGAGGCTCTGAATGAGAAACTGTTGGTTACAGATGTTGTCTGACCGTGTGTGTGTGTGTGTGTGTTCTGCTGCAGGTCCACTAAAGGAGCGTCTAAAGCACGTCGGGATCTGATCAACGCTGAGATCCGGAGCCTTCGGGAGCTTCTTCCCATCGGATCCGAGGATCAGGAGCGTCTGTCGTACCTGCACTCCATGGCCCTTATCTGCACCTTCATCAGGAAGAGTGTTCTGCTCACAGGTACACACACACACACACACACACACACACACACACACACTCCCATCTCAGATCTGAGTCTGAATCTCTGCTTGATCTCAGATCTGAACATGATTGGTCTCTGCTTGATCCAGGTGTTGGTCCAGGTCCAGGTGTTGCTGAGGACATCGGTGGAGTTTCTGCTCTGAACGAGAGCTTTCTTCAAGCCTTGCCTGGATTTATTGTTGCTTTGACCAAAGAGGGGAAACTGCTGTATGTGTCGGAGAACGTGGAAGAATATCTCGGCCTGTCGATGGTGAGTTTCATATGCAGCTGAATGATCTGAATAATGATCTTCTGTAGAGCTGCTTTACACATGAATCAGAATTAGTCTCAGATTTAACGAAGTTTGCATGTTTATCACTGTGAAGCTGCTGTGAATCTGTCCTGTATGAAGCGCTGTAGAAATAAAGCTGACTCGACTCACACAGTATAGAGTTTCACAGCAGCTTTACAGTGATAACAGGAGATTACAGTAACAGAGATTAGGCTTTACAGCAGATCTAGAATAAAGTTATTGTCTAGATAAAGTTAGTTTTGATTGATTCACTTCCGTTGTTTAGATCATTATCTCTTCACTCTCAGTGGTTACGTTGAGTGTGTTTAAGGTGTGTGTTTTTCACAGGTGGATGTGCTTCAGGGAGACTCGTTCTGTGATATGATGGACAGTCGAGATGCAGAAGCACTGAAGCTGGTCCTGAGAGATCCGGACGACTCCACAGGTGTGTGTGTGTGTGTGTGTGTGTTTCGGATCCCAGCGTTCTCCTGCGTGTGTGTGTGTCGGATCCCAGCGTTCTCCTGCATGTGTGTGTGTGTGTTGGATCCCAGCGTTCTCCTGCGTGTGTGTGTGTGTGTGTGTGTATGTCGGATCCCAGCGTTCTCCTGCATGTGTGTCCTGATCCAGATCTGATGTGTGTGTGTGTGTGTCTCAGAGAGGAGTCTGGTGTGTCGGATGCGCTCCTCCAAGGCGTTCCGGCTCCGGCACGGCTGCGGCTCGATGCTGGTGAAGGGACGGTTCCTGAACTCCTGTGTGTTCGTGGCTCTGTGTTCGCCCACCGCCGACAGACTGCAGGATCTTCACACACTCCACACACTCCACCTGCCCGACATGAGCCTCGCGCACGCCCCCTACAGGTACATCACACACACCTCTTCTTCTTCCTCAGTGTTCCTCGTTTTCCAGCACAAATATCTAAACATTCTTAAATCAAGATACAAAATGACTGAAGATATTAAGACTTGTTTAATGAAAAATGAAGTGAGTTTGTGCTTAAAACAAGAACGAATGTCTGTCAGTGGAGTCAGAAAAGTAATCTCGTTTTCTCTTTGAATAAAGTTTATTTTTCTGACTCCATTGGCAGATATTTGTTCTTTTTTAAGCACAAAATCACTTTATTTTTCGGACACCAAGACGTCATTATTAAGACATGAGTGATTTGATGTGTTGAATGAAGGTTTATGTTTCCGCAGTGTCTTCTTCCACCTGGGTTTCTCAGCAGAGGAGCTGATTGGTCGATCGTGGTACAGCCTCCTGCACCCTGATGACATCACTCTCGCCGCCCGCTGCCACACGACACTCCGTGAGTCACACAAACAGGAAGAAACAAACACTTTTATTCTGCAAGGACGCTTAAATAGTCAAAAGTGACAGTAAACATTTATAATGTTACAAAAGATTCTGTTTCAAATAAATGCTGTTCTTTTGAACTTTCTATTCATCAAAGTATTCTGAAAAATAAAACATATGACGGTTTCCACAAAAATATGAATCATAATGATAATCATAAATGTTTCTTGATCATCAAATCCTCATATTAGATTTCTGAAGGATCATGTGACACTGAAAATTCAGCTTTGATCACAGGAATAAATTACACTTTACTATATAATCACATAGAGAACAGCTGATTTACAATGGAATAATATTTCAGTTTTTACTGCATTTTTGATCAAATAAATGAGCAGAAGAGACTTTTTCACAAACATTGAAGCCCAAAACCTTTGAGCCGCTGTGTTGTGATGATCAGCTGATGTTCTGACTGGATCTGGTTCTGCAGTGCGAGAGGAGGGCGACACACACACACAGATGCTGGTGCGACTGCAGCGCAAGGATCTGTCCTGGATCTGGATCTACGCGTGTGCAACTATAGGAGCAGCCAAAGAGTCGATCTCCTGCACGAACCACGTCATCAGGTGAACATCATCATCTTCATCTTCTCCTGCTCGCTTTACTCACACAGCTTTAGTTTAGTTTGTTTGTATAGCATGTTTAAAAACAACATGAGTTGGCCAAACTTCTTTCCATTAAAACAATATTCCAACAGCATAAATAGCCAAAAATACAAACAACATTATTACACGGCTCTATCGAATGCTTGATTCTGATTGGTCAATAGCGCCATCCAGTGGTAAGTGATTCCCAGATAACAGCCTCTGAGAACAGAAGCACAGGCTCATCCGGGTCACTGAGGTCATCAGCGCTACACACTCGCTAGGAACGGGTTTTTCTTCATGGAAGTTTTGCATTTGGTGAGCTAATAAAGTATTAAAACTCAATCAAATCAATATTTTGTGTACAGTTATTTAATTATGCCATCCAGTATCGTGGACTCGCTCTCTCTCGTTTCATACAAACGCAGCGACGGCCATTTTTGACTATATTTTGTTCACTGTTGGATTATGAGATAAAAACAGGTATGATTTTAAAACAGTTTAATCTGAAATCAATATCTCTGATCTCCATAATTATTTATGAGGTGAAATGCTGTGTAATAAGTGTTATGACTGTAAACCGTATGTCTTAAATGTTCGTCTAGTTTGAACTTGCCGCTGAAACTGCTCTCTCCGCGGAAGCTCTGCGTTTAAAGAGCTTATAAAATAATAGATCAATATTTTGTGTCTAATTATTTACTTATTGGCAAGTATCCGTGTAATAAGCGGGATAATGTACATCCAGCCGGTTGTTTATCTCAGAATAAACCCCTTCAGGTGTGTGTGTGTGTGTGTGAGATCTCAGAATAACCCCCCTTCTCCGCTTCGCGTCGGGGTCCCCATCAACCTGTCGGGTTAGTTAGAGAGAACCACCGGCTGGATGTACATTATCCCTAACTTAATCACCACACCAAACCAAAATACAGTTAAAATGCAAGACAACAGTAAAACGAGATACAGTGCATCCGGAAAGTTTTCACAGCGCTTCACTTTTTCCACATTTAGTTATATTAATAATATAACAAAATCTTATTTCAAAATGGATTAAAGTCATTATTTTCCTCAAAATTCTACAAGTAATATAATGAAAGTGGCCCTCATTTATCAAAAGTGCGTACACCAAATTTCCAGCGTACACCCAAAACCACGGTTATCAATATGGACGTTGGCGTACGGCACGCTCAAATCCTCCGCCAGCTCAGGAGGTGGTGTACGCACGTTTTGAGTTAGTGCGGGAATGCGCAGAAAAACAATTCCTAACACCACAAAACGCACTGACAAACTAAAAGATATGATATATTATGACCCACTGTAAAAAAACAACAACATAGTAATTATAAACTTCAGTGTTTATTTTTGTGCAACATGGACTTCAATGTTTAAGAAACTATCAACTAAACACAAATTATAGGCTATACGGAATTCATTATAAACAACATACAAACATCAAGCCAAAATTTTTTTATTTAAAGCAAATTATAATTATGGAAAAGCTACATTCAAGTTCACCCTGCTATAGTTTACTTCAGCGTTCCAAACCCAGAAATGTAATCCAAGATCCAGTTTTGCATTATAATACAGTGCATCCTGAAAGTATTCACAGCACTTCACTTTTTCCACAATTTGTTATGTTATAGCCTTATTCCAAAATGGATTAAATGAATTATTTTCCTTAACATTCTACAAGCAATACCCCATACTGACAACTTGAAAGAAGTTTGTTTGAAATCTTTGCAAATTTATAAAAAATGTTTTTAAAAAATCACATGTACATAAGTATTCACAGCCTTTGCCATGACACTCAAAATTGAGCTCAGGTGCATCTCCAGTTTTAACTTGTCATCCTTGAGATGTTTCTACAACTTGATTGGAGTCCACCTGTGGGAAACTCAGCTGATTGGACATGATTTGGAAAGGCACACACCTGTCTATATAAGGTCCCACAGTTAACGTGCAGTCAGAGCACAAACCAGGCCATGAAGTCCATAGAACTGTCCTCAGAGACAGGACTGTATCGAGGCCCAGATCTGAGGAAGGGTACAGACACATGTCTGCAGCGGTGAAGGTCCCCATGAGCACAGCGGCGTGTGTAACACAGAAGTGTGTGACCACCAGGACTCTTCCTAGAGCTGAGTGCCGGGGATTTCAAACAAACTTCTTTCACGTTGTCATTATAGGGTATTGTTTATAGAATTTTAGGAAAATAATGAATTTAATCCATTTTGGAATAAGGCTGTAACAAAACAAAATGTGGAAAAAGTGAAGCGCTGTGAATACGTTCCGGATGCACTGTACACTCAACTACTAGCTCAACCATAAGCCTGGGCAAGTACTAAATACACCCTCAAACGTGATTTAAAAACAGCCAGTGTAGTGCAACATCTAATATCCGGAGGCAGGTTATTCCAGAGGCGCTGCAGTAACTGAAGAGGCACGATCCCCTCTGGACTTTTGCTGAGATTTAGGGATCTTTAAAAGGGATGTTTGAGATGACAAATATATATAAATAAAAATTCTGTACCATCCATAGTTTAATTTCTCTCAAGTAATTCATCAAAGAATGTAATGCAGTGCCATCATCTGCCTTCAATGGAAGATAAAGCTGAGTATCATCTGCATAACAATGATACGCAACATTATATTTTTGACAAATAAAGCTGAGTGGTAACCTGTACAAAGAAAACAGTATAGGCCCCAGAACTGAACCCTGTGGAACCCCACAACTACTGATTACAGAATCTGAGAAATAATTACACAATTGCACTACAGAGCTTCTGTCCTGCAAGTAAGAAGAAATGTGAAAGATGTGATGTGAGATGTGTGTGTCTCAGTAACTCATGATCTTCCGTCTGCAGTGAAACGGAGGCCGTCTATCTCAAACACAAGCTGTACGGCAGCACTCCGGTGTCTCCGGGTCCGACGGCAGGAGAGATGCGGATCAAGACCGGGAGCAGCTCGGAGACCGGCTTCTTCCCACCCGCCCTACAGCCCCACTTCCTGCCACTCCTCTGACTTCCTGTCTGACGACTTCCTGTCCTCCGGCCTCAGTGCTCTGGAGCAGCTGGTGAGCGACTCGCGCTTCTGCCCGCCAGCGTTTGCTGCGTCTCATCCGTACGACGACGCCGTTCCTACCATGTGTGTGCCGGACTCTCACCAGGTGCCCATGTGTGTGCCGGACTCTCACCAGGTGCCTGTGTGTGTGCCGGACTCTCACCGGGTGCCCGTGTGTGTGCCTGCGCTGGACGCGAGCGAGATCCCGGAGCACTTCCTGTTCGGGCCGGATCTGACGCCGGAGCCCTCGCCCTCCGCGGACACACACACACACTTCCTCTACGGCCCGCCGGACTTCGGCACACTGGACACACATACACACTCGCTGGCCCATCAGATCCGCTCGCTGGACACACACTGGCCACTGCTGGACGAGACGGTGATCGACGGGATCCTGCGGGATCTGGACGCGATCAGACACTCTGGGTGTGTGTGTGACGGGCTTGCGGTCAGACACTCAGGGTGTGTGTGTGACGGCCCCTCGCAGCTCCAGCACTGCCTGTACGCCGCCATACAGTAGATCCGGTCATGTGACGCTTACGGAAGAATACACACTAACTGAAGTCCGTGACTTACTCTAGTAACCCAGTATGGCATATTGCCATGGCAACCAGTGTCTGGTTTCCGTGGAGATTTAATTAGGTGTTGGTGAGAACAGGTTTCTCGTCATTTCTCAAGAATTTCTCGTAATTTCTCAGCGTTTTATGTGAATTGTTTTAAGTCTTAATATTTACCACCATATCGCAAATGATTTGAAAAATATCTGCTTATTAAAGGTCCCATGACATGCTACTTTTTGTAGGCTTTAATATAGGCCTTAGTGGTCCCTAGTACTGTATCTGAAATCTCTTTCCAAAAATTCAGCCTCGGTGCAGAATTATAGCCACTTCAAGCCAGTCCCAGAATGAGCTTCCTTCAGACAGGCCGTTTCGGTGTCTGTAGCCTAATGATAATGAGGAGGAGAAAGGCGGTGCAAGGTGGAGGGTGGGTGTGGCCTTGACCATCTTGCGCAACGGTACCGTGGCGTGCATGTTTACGTTGGATATAGCAATGGCACGAAGACACGCAGTCTTTCAAGCATTTCAGTTTGACCCAGAATCTGATCCAGATGGAGAAGCAACGGATGAAGAAGTTGCAACTCAGCGGCTACAGCAGGACGTTTCCGAATGGTTAGTTAAAAAAATTATGTCTGGATACGGTACTTTATTCGGATGGTTTACAGTTATCATCATGTAGCTAACGCGAACCTACTGTTGCCTTTTCATGAGAGATCTGTAACGTCTGTAATTTATCTTATTACAATTACATCAAGCTCTGCAATCTTGAAGTTGACTTACTTGTCCGAGGTGTGTAGCTGAGCCAAAGAGAGTGATCCAGACTTTAGTTTCAGACGTTCAGCAAGCCCAGCTCTGTATTGACCATTCGATGTTCATTTGTACATCCAATTATTGAGCAATTGTTATGCTTCGCTCGCTCAAAAGCCATGATATCTCTCGTGGACAAACTAAAATCGCGCGCGCGTTCCTACTTCCTAGCGCATTTTCTCATGGGCGGAAAATATATTCTCTGGGCGGGCAAAGCAGAGAAGGGGGAGGTAACATTTCCTCCTTATGACGGCATAAGGAGGAGATTCAAGATCAGCGCGTATGAGCCTCCATTTTCTCAAAGGCAGAGAAAGATAGCAAAAGCTCGATTTACATCGATTGAAATTTCTAGAAACTTGGGGACCATATACAGGCTAGGGGAACTCAATAATGTTAAAAAACCTCAGAAAGTGAAAATTTCATGTCATGGGACCTTTAAGATTAAGATTAAGATATACTTTATTGTCCCCGAAGGGAAATTTGTTTTGGACTCTGTCCATTCCGTAGCTTTACAGAGACAACACAAAAGACAATTCACAAAAAGAATAAACATGTCCTTAGGACATCCTCTCCCGAACATTCTCTCATATACATTTAAATAGGTACGTATGTATAGTAGTAGACACATGCTTATGGGGTCATTAAAATAATCTTGATTTTGAAGTTTAATTTTCTGTCTCCATTGGCAGATATTTGTTCTTGTTTTAAACAGTTTTTCAAGACTTAATATCTTCAGTCATTCTGCTTCTCCAGTAAATGTATCTTGATTTAAGGATGTTTAAATATTGTTGTTGTAAACGATTCAATAATAAGCTGCACTTAACTGAATCTACCTCATCAAATCACTGTATTTATTTTCTGTACTTGAACAGAAGTCTCACTCCACAAATGAATGTAAAGTTTCTCTCGCCGACTGTCAGAATAATCTATAATGTTTAGAGCTTATTTATATATTCTTGCTCTGTTTCTATTTTTGTATGTAATGTAAATAAAGTTAAGAGAAGTAAAACTTCTGTAAAACGTGTTGTGTGTGTTGGTGGGTGTTGTGTGTGTTCGTGAGTGTTGTGTGTGTTCGTGAGTGTTGTGTGTGTTCGTGGGTGTTGCGTGTGTTCGTGGGTGTTGCTTGTGTTCGTGGCTGTTGCGTGTGTTTGTGGCTGTTGCGTGTGTTTGTGGCTGTTGCGTGTGTTCGTGGCTGTTGCGTGTGTTCGTGGGTGTTGTGTTGTGTATGTTCGTGGGTTGTGGTAGAGAGAGGGTGGTGGTAGAGAGCGGGTGGTGGTGGTAGTGAGAGGGTGGTGGTGGTAGTGAGAGGGTGGTGGTAGAGAGATGGTGGTGGTAGAGATGGTGGTGGTAGAGAGCGGGTGGTGGTAGAGAGAGGGTGGTGGTAGAGAGCGGGTGGTGGTGGTAGAGAGGGTGGTGGTAGAGAGCGGGTGGTGCGGGGGGGGCGGGGGGTGGTAGAGAGCGGGTGGTGGTAGAGAGGGGGTGGTGGTAGAGAGGGGGTGGTGGTAGAGAGCGGGTAGTGGTGGTAGAGAGCGGGTAGTGGTGGTAGAGCTGCTGTACGGCCAAGGCGGATTTACGGTACAGCAGACAGAGGGGTTCGGGATAGTGGCTTGACCGTTTATTCCACAGCACGGCATCTATAGCGTTGATAACATGAACTCAGCTTAAGTTTTAAACCCTGCTGTACCGTACATCCGCCTTGGCCGTAGAGCGGGTGGTGGTAGAGAGAGGGTGGTGGTAGAGAGCGGGTGGTGGTGGTAGAGAGCGGGTGGTGGTAGAGAGCGGGTGGTGGTAGAGAGGGGGTGGTGGTAGAGCGGGTGGTGGTGGAGAGGGAGTGGTGGTAGAGAGCGGGTAGTGGTGGTAGAGAGCGGGTAGTGGTGGTAGAGAGCGGGTAGTGAAGCGCGGGTGGTAGAGAGGGGGTGGTGGTAGAGAGGGGGTGGTGGTAGAGAGCGGGTGGTGGTAGAGAGTGGCGACACAGACACAGAGGGGTTCGGGATAGTGGCTTGACCGTTTATTCCACAGCACGGCATCTATAGAGTTGATAACAAGAACTGAACTTAAGTTTTAAACTAACAAAGTAAATTTCAATGTACATGCAATTCAATAGCAAGCTCGTTATATTATCATACATAGCTCAGCATTAGCCACCACGCATTAATCACATTTAAAAGGAAGAACAAAACATTTTAACTCTCCATATTACTCTGCATTTAGCAGAGTTGAAACACAAAATGTCTCAATAAACTGAACTTTCGTGCAATAACAACAAAGATATTTTACATTTCTATTTCCACTACCGGCTGGTTCGTTGTGGGGGACCTGAAGATGAGGTCCACTGGGAGCCTGGGATGTCTACCAAACATAAGGTAGTATGAGCTATATCCAGTGGAGTCATGTCGCGAGCAGTTATATTATGTATTATTATGTGAGTGTAAGACCATAAGTCTGAGTGGACATCCATGACATGCGGAGTCCCTCAAGGCTCAATTCTTGCGCCACTTCAGGTGCAGCTCTAGTGTTCCCAGCATGTTCATCAGGGTACGGTTGAATGTTTCGGTGGTCCCGTTGCCCTGGGGGTGGTATGGCGTAGTGTGGGTTTTAGTGATGCCAATACACTTGCATAGCTCCTTCACAATTGCACTTTCAAAGTTGTGCCCTTGATCTGCGTGTAATTTTGCAGGGAAACCAAAATGGCAGAAGAAATTCCTCAAGACCCTGGCCACTGTGCCTGCCTTTTAGTCCCTGGTGGGGTAGGCCTATGTGTAACGAACAAAGTGATCTGTAACAATGAGCACATTCTCCATACCACCATTGGACTTCTCCAGCTTTAAGAAGTCCACACAAACCAGTTACATGGGGGCACTGGTATGGATACTGATAAGGGGGCCCCTGACATTGACTGTGGGAGTTGGTAGTGCCTGACCGCTTTCAGGCTCCTCTGTGACAGCTGTGTCCTTGCCTGAGACCTCCCCAGGGTCCTGGGTGGTTTGTGCCTCCTCATGTCTCGGTCCACCAGTCCTCACCTGCTGCGGGCATGGCTGCAGGGTCTCCGCCACTTCCTGATTGGACACATGCGAGAGGGCGTCAGCGTTGGAGTTATCCTGTCCCCTCCGATACTGGATGTCAAAGTCAAATATGGACAGATGAGAAACCCATCGCTGACCTGTGTCGTTGAGTTTGGCTGAGGTCATTACATATTTCAGAGGGTTATTGTCGGTCAGAACAGAGAACTTGCGCCCGTAGAGGTGGTCATGGAACTTATCCGTCACGGCCCACTTGAGAGCGAAGATCTCAAGCTTATGTGCCGGATACCTCGTCTCAGGTGGGCTCAGGCCTCTGCTCACATACGCAATGACCCTTCCCACCCCATCTTGTACCTGCATCTTGCACCTGCATCTTGCATCGGTCTGCAGCAGAAAGGGTTGACTGTAGTCTGGATAGCCAAGCACTGGTGCATTTATCAGCTTATCTTTTAAAGACTGAAAGGCCTCCTCACAGTCGGCAGTCCACAGAAATGGCAGGTCAGGGCCTGGGCTTTTCTGGATCCCTCTTTTTTTTCTTTCTAGAGTCACCGGAGGTAAGGTGGTATAACGGAGCAGCCAAGTTAGAGTAGCCCTTAACATACCTCCTATAGTAACCGGCAAAACCCAAAACCGCAGCACTTCCATACGATTAGTAGGCCTCACCCAATCCTTGACCTTACTGATCTTCTCTGGGTCTGTCCTGATGCCCTCTGCTGACACCCAGTGACCCAAGTACTGCACTTCCTTCCTTACAAGCTGGCACTTGGAGGGTTTCAATTTTAAACCATGCTCCCTAAGTCTATCAAACGCCAGCTGGAGCCTCTCTAGATGCTCATTAAAGGACTTCGAGAAAATTATAATATCGTCAAGGTAGATAAGTAGATGGGTGAAATTTAAGTCCCCAAAACAGGATGTCATCAGCCTTTGAAAGGTGGAGGGTGCGTTTTGCAGCCCAAAAGGCATTCTATTGGCCTCAAACAGACCCATGGGAGTGCTGAATGCTGTCTTGTACTTAGCATGTTCTGCGACCTCTACCTGCCAGTAGCCCAATGTAAGGTCTAGGGTGGAAAAGTACTTTGCTTGCCCTAAAGCCTCTAGAGCTTCCTCTATCCTTGGCAGAGGGAATGCGTCTCGGGTGCTGCAGGCGTTGAGCTTCCGGTAGTCGATACATAATCGAAGTGATCCATCCTTCTTGGTCACCACCACCACAGGGGATGCATACGGACTTTTACTGGGGCGAACGACTCCTGCTGTCTCCATGTCCATCAATAACCGCCTCACATCTTGCCACTGGGAGGGGGGTATTTTGCGGTACGGCAGACGGAAAGGCCTCGGGTCAACCAGCGGAATCTCATGCTGTACAGTTGTGGTGTGACCATAGTCCATGGGATGCTGGGAGAACACATCTGCATTTTTGTCCAGCAGATCCTTGAGTAGAGCACGTTGGTCCTCACTTTCAACCGCTGCTTCACTTAGGTCAACCCTGCAGCTAGCCACCACTTGGTCCAGACTTAGACATGCCCCTCTGTTCCCAGCTTCGCCATGCTTTTTACCTGGGAACTCCACCACCTTGTCCACAAGAACTGCGCTGGCCAGATTTGTGTGTCTTTTGATTGTAATGACTCGCTGGGAAAGATTCATCACTCTAACTGGAGCACAACCTCTTTTCACATTTGCAAGCACTTTGGCCACCAGGATGTCCTGGGGGAGCGGCAAGGAGGGATGGCCTTCTATCAGGGCTGTATAAATCTTCCTTTGGGGACCAGTTTTAATCCTACACATTAAATCCATCTCTTTTCCACCAGGGATGTTTATTGTACGGCCAGTGTAAACAGCAGGGCCTACAACGTCATGCATTTCACTTTGCTCGGTGCTTCCCACCCTCAGTAAGGCTGTGTACCACTCTGGATGCTTCTCTTTGACCTGGTACAGAAATTGCGGGCCATAAGCTGCTTGAAGATGGCTTCGGGAGGCTCGAATGACATTGGTTCCCACCAACAGAGGGACTGAAGAGCGATAGTCGGAATCAGGAACAACAAAGGTAGGTACAGCCCTGAGCTCTTTCCCCAGCACCTTCAGGTCGATGTGTAGGACACCATGATAGGGCACTGTCTGACCTGCAGCACCCTCTATTGGAATTTTATAAGGCTGTAGCTTCTTCTTCTGCAGCACTGGGTGGCTCTGCCAGTAGTTGTGTGTAATACTGGTGATCTGTGAGCCAGAGTCAATTAGAGCCCTGCATGCCTTTCCGTTGACTTCTACATCACCTTCGTTCCTGGGTCCCACAAGGGGTGTTTCCTCTCCTTCAGTGCAAATCCTCTTGATAGGTGGGTGGGGCCCTTGCAGTGTACCCATGGATGCCCCAGCTGCCATGGGTACTAAGCGTTTAAATGTTGAGCGGAGTGCATGTGTCCGTCGGCAGGAACCTTAGGCTGCTGGGCTTCAGCTAGGCTCGGATCCGGAAGCACTGCTCGACACATTCTGGCCGTGTGGCCTGGCTCTCCACAACGGTAACAGACAAAGCTTGGACTCTGGCTTGCTTTTCCCTTTGCTGGCTGGACAGCTATTGGGGAGGAAAGGGGGGGAGAGGTCATTCTCAACTCTAGCTGTGACAGTTTTGCCATTTGTTCTTCTTGAATGAGAGCTAACTTCTTAACCATTTCTGTCAGCTCTGATATTTCAGATGTGTGTTTTGACCTATCTATTTTGGTGTTTCCACCCCCTCCTGATGTTACATGCACCTGAGCATACGTTTTCTTTGCTGTACTCCGTGTCTGAAACTTCCTAGTTTCTCTAGTTAGACTTCGGAGCTCTGCCTGCAGCTCTCGGAAGCTCAGGAGCCTGGGCGCCATTGGTGCGATTCTGGTGTACACCTCCTCGTCAGAAAGGCCTCTCATGAACTGCCGTGTTAGTTTGCTATCTCGATCCAGGAATGGCTTACCTCCTCTTTGCTTCTCCTCTACTGTTCTCAACTTTGCCTCCAGTGCTATAGCATAAGAACAGGCAGACTCCCCTGAATACTGGCTCCGCTCATAGAAGTCAGCCAGAGGGTCTAGGGAGCCTCGTGTGTCGCTGTATTCGGCCCTCAGTTCTTCCAACGCTTTCTCAGGGGTCTGATCATGTGGAGGTAGGTTAAGGATGAGATTTCGGGCTTCACCTCCCAGGTGTCGCACAACAGTGGAGAAGCGAAGGTGCATTGGGAGCTCTATTGCCTCCAAGAGATATTGCATGTCGCGAATCCAGTCTTCCACCAGTATCTTACAGTCTGGATTTCCCGTGAAGACTTGAACATTTTTCACTTGATGAGTTTGCATGAAACCTCCATAGGCTGACATAGGAAGGCACTGGTTGGCAACTGCACGAGCAGGAGGCCTGAATGGTGTCATGTGTGTGTGGGCAGACTGGCTGGCAGATGCAGGCGGAGGAGGGACTGGAGAGGGAGTGTCAACATGCATGTTGAGGTGGGAAGGATGAGCATCAGCGTCTGCCTGGTCTAACACTACCTGAGGGCTGTGTGGAGTTATGTTGGGAGCCCATGCATTAGCAAATGGGGGTAACGGAGTGGCTCCACCATAGCCTGAAACTTGAGCGGTGAGAAATGCGGCCTCGGGGGAATGCACTTGAAAGGCCTGCTCAGCAGCTACATGCTTAACTGTAGTATTCGGCCCTGGTGGGCTTTGAAGACTCAGCGCGGGCACAGTAGGGGGATGCGAATAACTAGAGTAAACCTGGGGGCCGGGCCTAATGGGCGGGGCTGGATGTGGCGCGGCAACTGGATAGGGTTTGAGCGACTGCTGCACTACTGGCATCTCAACGAAAACATGATGTGTAGAAATATGACCATAAATGACGGATTTTTTTAAGTTTATGTTGCTGCTATGTGAAAAAAATCCAGCAAAACGCGTGGGCGCGTTTCTCGACCTCAGAGGGTTAATAGCTTTTCTTTTAAAGACTGAAAGGCCTCCTCACAGTCGGCAGTCCACAGAAATGGCAGGTCAGGGCCTGGGCTTTTCTGGATCCCTCTTTTTTTTCTTTCTAGAGTCACCGGAGGTAAGGTGGTATAACGGAGCAGCCAAGTTAGAGTAGCCCTTAACATACCTCCTATAGTACCCCGCAAACCCCAAAAACCGGAGCACTTCCATACGATTAGTAGGCCTCACCCAATCCTTGACCTTACTGATCTTCTCTGGGTCTGTCCTGATGCCCTCCGCAGACACACAATGACCTAAGTACTGCACTTCCTCCCTCACAAGCTGGCACTTGGAGGGTTTCAGTTTTATACCATGCTCCTATCCATAGCCAGCTGGAGCCTCTCTAGATGTTCATTAAAGGACTTAGAGAAAATAATAATATCATCAAGGTAAATAAGGAGATGGGTGAAATTTAAGTTCCCAAAACAGGAGGCCATCAGCATTTGAAAGGTGGAGGGTGCGTTTTGCAGCCCAAAAGGCATTCTATTGGCCTCAAACAGCCCTATGGGAGTGCTGAATGCTGTCTTGTTGTGCTCCACAATCTCTAACTGCCAGTCTCCCGATGTAAGGTCAAGGGTGGAGAAGTACTTTGCTTGCCCTAAAGCCTCTAGAGCTTCCTCTATCCTTGGCAGGGGTAATGCATCTCGGTTGCTGCAGGAGTTGAGCTTCCGGTAGTCGATACACAATCGAAGTGATCCATCCTTCTTGGTCACAACCACCACAGGGGATGCATACGGACTTTTATGTGTATTGTACAATCAGTGTAAACAGCTGGACCTACAACGTCATGCATTTCACTTTGCTCGGCGCTCTCCACCTTCAGTAAAGCTGTGTACCACTCTGGATGCTTCTCTTTGACCTGGTACAGAAACTGCGGGCCATGCTGCTTGAAGGTGGGTTCGGGAAGCTTGAATGACATTGTTTCCCACCAGCAGGGGGACATGTGCATGTGTCCGTCAGCAGGAATCTTAGGCTGCTGGGCTTCAGCTAGGCTTGGATCCGGAAGCACTGCTCGGCACACTCTGGTTGTGTTGCCTGGCTCGCCACACCAGTAACAGGCAAAGCTTGGACTCTGGCTTGCTTTTCCCTTTGCTCAGGTCATTCTCAACTCCAGTTGTGACAGCTTTGTCATTTTATCCGCCTGAAGCCCACCGCTAGCCTAGCTTAGCACAAAGACTGGATGTAAAAGGATAAGGTAGCCATTTTTAATCGTATAAATACTGGGAACTATATTCTCACTAGGCGTAGGAGCACAGCTACTTGGGCGGAGTGGCTACTTGGGCGGAGTGATTAGCGCAGCACACGAGACGCCCTGTTGATGCTTCCGTAAACAAAACAAACGAACTCTCTGCTCCTCACCACAGGGCGTCTCGTGTGCTGCGCTAATCACTCCGCCCAAGTAGCCACTCCGCCCAAGTAGCTGTGCTCCTACGCCTAGTGAGAATATAGTTCCCAGTATTTATACGATTAAAAATGTCTCTGTCTCATATAGCCTTGTTATTTGTACACGCTGTGACTATACAGATCACAACACATAAATAGGAAAATGTTTGCATTATTTTGTCCCTTATTGGGATTAGTATGCTACCTTATCCATTTACATCCAGTCTTTGTGCTAAGCTAGGCTAGCGGTGGGTGCGTCAAATAACACTTACAGAACGCACAGAAATGAAAAAGGTATGTATGGACTTCTCTAACTCTGGGGGATACTGTGAATAAGCTAAAGTCCCAAAAAGTCGGAGTGTTCCTTTAACTTTAACTCTGATTCAGAGTTACTTTAACACTCTTTAGATAGGGAACAAATGTTCTCCAAGCAGATTGTATACACATTTATACCTTGCGATGCTTTAAAACATGTCTTTTACTCATTTTTATCATTTGTTGAATTCAATAACTGAAATAAACTTGAATAAATGTATCTGTGGACATTCAAGGTTTTTTAAATATATCCTGGTGTGATTGTTCTTAAATTCTTGTTCATTTAAATAAGCCAAATAATGTAAGACCACACACAAGGATGAATGTGTTGCTTTAATCCAAATTGTACTTATGTTATGTTTAATTACAAAATTGTTTGGACAAAAGTGTATAAATAACATTTGGTACAGCTAGGCTACTGTAATTAGAAAAACACTTCACATTCTTTTACAGAATAGAATAAGCTTTATTGATGTTCACAAAAATTAAATATAGGTACAGGCAAAATAATGTAACAACATTTCTTCTTTTTTTTATGTTTTGATTGCAAAGTGTGCTTGTGCTGGTTTCAATATAATACTATATACGCTACTGTTCAAAAGTTTGGGGGCATTGTGAATTTTTTAAACCATTAAGAAATGGTAAACTCCGTAGTTTGTTATTTTGGTGTCCCATTTGCCCCAAAAGAAATTGACATAGGCCCTATAATATTGAGTTTCTGTGGATCTTGAATTGAAAATGTTGTTTTTTTAATTGTTTATTATTCTTTTGATGTGTTTATTAACCAGAATTGAGAGTTTGATGTGGTTGTTCATTTGTCCTTTCTTGTTTTGAAGATGTTTGGAATGGGTGGTATGCTATCTGGGTTATTTTTCTTAAAATATCGACAGTGTTACCCCTGTCTGGCACACAAATGAATTAACCATATGCAAAACTAAATCATTTTGTTGGTTTTGAATTTATTTATCGGGCCACCACCGTCAAAACTGTGCAAGAATTTGATATTCATTGGGATATTCTGGGTCCAGTATGCGTGCACCACGAAAGATGTTTGTTTTAGGTGTTGCTTGCACCATCCCTTCTTTATGTACTTTAAAGCATGGCCTCGTAATCCTGATTCCCGGTGAATGAATTCCTTAACAGTAGCTGCCTTTCCAACCCATATGAAGGGTAAGGGTTGTCAGATGTCATCAAATGGATCAAATGTCATCAAATGGCCAGTTTGCAGTCTTCTTTTGAAGAGCTGGTTTGAGTTCATTAGTCAAGGACAGGCACGTTGACTTAACCCAATCAGTGTCACAGTAATAGTGCATTGTTATATTCCAAAAAACATCCCCATGATCGTTCCCACTATTTTAAATACTGTGTTAATCTGTTTATGCCACTTCTGGGGCCTGTTTCAGAAAGGAGGTTCAACCAACTCTGAGTTAAAACTTGAACTCTGAGTTGACTTACCCTGAGATGGGAAACTCTGAGTTTTCAGTTACAGAACAGCTGAAATGAGTTAGTTCAATCAACTCTGAGTTGACTGACTCTGAGTTAAGCGCGTGCACCACAACTATAAAAAGCCATTATCAATGGAGCGCAGATATTATGAGTCACCATGGCAACAGCGCCAGACAAAAAGAGGTCTGCACGTTTCTCACCTTTACATTTTAATTAGTTATACAGTGTTGGGTGTAATTAATTACCAAGTAATCTAAATACTGCAATTTAATTAAAGGGATTACTCTTAATTCTTCTGTAATTTAAAGTAAAATCTGATGTAATTGCATTAGACTATAGAACAATTCTGTATATTTAACATACATTTTTAAAAGGTATATTTTTTATGTAACCTTCGCCCTCTACACACTTTGGTCAATTCAAGAATAATCCATGCAATTGTATATTGTTTATTTGAAAGCATTAAAAGTGCAGTTTCTTGTCTCTCCTTGTATTGTTCAAGTGGTTGAGGTTGATATGGGATTTATTAATAAGTAGACCAATACTTTCTAAAGATAGTCATTATTACATGAATCTAATTACACGGTTGAAGATGTCATTTGTAGTTAGTAATTAATAACTATTTTAGAGTAACTTACCCAACTGTTATAATATCAGAGGTGAAACTGGAAGAACAGTATGTTATTCAACCTAATTTTAATTTTCATGGGTGCAATCCTGCAGGTATTAAAAGAACATGGCAGCAGCTGAAAATTAAATATAAGAACATAATTCAATCAGGTAAGGTTTGAGCATATCATGGGTGTAGGCTACCTGAATTTACAAATATTTGACATATTAAATAACTAAATAGCATCCCAGTGTCTAGCAGTGTATCATTTTTTTTGGCTGGGGGAATTCCTGGAGGGACTTCAGAGCCAGTCACTCCCGAAGATCCAAGGGCCTTCATAAAATGTAAGAGGTTTACATATGTGTTATTTCTTATATAGGCTATTTTTGATATTTCCATTTATTTTACTTTGGGTTGGGTTTTTTGTTGGTCCCAACAGATTCCGATGGTAATATCTGTCTTTTGGAGCCTCCTGTCCCAACAAAACCTGCAGGCAGTTGTAAGTAGCCTACTCAATACACCAGAAATTATGACAAATAGTGTTATAAAGTGTACTCATCTTCACAGGACGATGGGGATAATGTTATGTGTCACATCAAACAATCTACACATTCAGATTTTTTCACATTTTTATGTGGAGTAGAATCTAAGTTTAAAACAAAGTATAAATGGGTAGTCTTATCCCTCCCCCCGCCCCCAAAGTGGAAGAACAGCAGGAGGACGGTCCATCAACTTCTGTTGCACAGATGAACAGAGTTCAGTGATTTTCAGTAAATGCCACAGTTTAATTCTGTAGAATTTGTTTAGAACTAAATTATGTAACTCTAATCTACTACTGTATATTCAGTTGCCAGTTAAGGAGTTAATAGACTTCATCTTATTTAAAACATAAAAAAAAAAATAAAAAAAAGTAAAAATAGCAATATTGTATTTATTAATTAAAGATTAATTTTATTAATAAAAATGTACTGAAAGAATGAATGAGGTGTTTAAACACAACTTCCTCTTTAAAAAAGTGGAGGAGACCGAAAGAAACTCTGGGTTTACCGAAGAAAACCTGCTCCCGACCAGGTTAGGTTCACAGAGTAAGTTACCATGGTAACTGACTCTCAGTATAAGTTACCTCTCTTTCAGAAACGGGCTTGACTTACTCTACTTTCTCA
>FLSR01000424.1:123385-138095 GCA_900092035.1 Leuciscus waleckii
CTCATTGGATAAGAAAACTCAGTCATGAATAATTATGAGACACCGATGAGTCATCAAAGTACTATAGTGCTCTGCCGATGAAGATTTTAAACCCGGAAGATGAAAATAGCGGAAATAAACAAAAATTTTACCATTTTCCCCTTACTATTAAATCTAACAGATGCTAACATTGTCTTCAATTGTGTTCAACACACATACCTCTGTTAAAATCTCAGAAAATTTGGTTTAGTCTTTCATGACCCTTGAAGAAGACAGAGAAGACTTTAAAATTTTCATAGGAAAAAAATGTAATTGATAACAAAGCATATTTTCTTTTGTGGGACAGGTGGTCTACATGTCGCAACTCGCCCGCCATCTCCTCCTATGGAGTCAGAAGCATCTGAGGTCGCTTCAGACCACATCCCAGGCGTAGATCTGTTTGCCTCTCCGGACACATTTCATTGCTAGTTGTTTTACTCCCTGACCGAGGGAACCCCTGGCACAGATGCGCTTCCAGTCTCTCTCTTGAATCCAACACGGAAGTGACTTAAACTTCATCACTAGGCCGCTAGAACAGGCTCCAAAAGAGAGTCAATCCCATAGACACCCATGTTAAAATGCCCAACTTTACAGCAGAAAAATATGTTTACAGCCAGGTGCAGAACGTGGTTTTGGTCTATACAGCAAATTTGGCTAATCCAAATTTTTTTTTATAACTTGTTCGTTTAAATTATATTAAGCCTTAAAGTTCTGCATTATTAAGGGTGTGGCCACTTGAGTGACAGGTGGATTGCCGCTGATGTCACTACTATCCGTTTGTCCGCTGTCCACTTGGGTACACCCAAATTTCAACTGAAATTATTGGTTTGAAGGCTGATTGAACAGCGAAGGCTGTTTCCCTCCACCTTGAAAGTGTATGTTGGCCTCGATTGCTGCACATTACGATGGTGTAAGTCGTTAGGAAAGCACGACCTGATCATCAGGTTCCTGAGGGGGGTGAGAAGGTAAAATCCTCCTCTCCCACTCTCTATACCCTTTTGGGACTTGTCTCTGGTACTTACGGCATCCCCCTTGAACCTCTGCAATCAGTGGATTTACAAATTCTGTCTATGAAAACTGTTCTCCTGGTTGCATTGGCTTCCATCAAGAGGGTAGGGCACCTGCAAGCATTTTCGGTCTACGAATTGTGCCTAGAATTTGGGCCGGCTTACTCTCACGTTGACCTCGGCCCGGATAATTGCAGAAGGTTCCTACCACTCCTTTCAGGGACTAGGTAGTGAACCTGCTAACGCTGCCCTTGGAGGAGGCAGACCTAGCCCTGGCTTTTCTCTGTCCCGTCCACACTTTACGCCTATACGTGGACTGAACACAGACAAAGAGCTGGTCTGAGGTCCTGAAGCTCTGTTATGGAGGCCAGCAGAAGGGAAAGGCTGTCCCCAAGCAGAGGTTAGACCACCGGATGCTATTGTCTTGGCGTATCAAACCCAAGGCATGCCTTGCCCGTTCGGGTTGAGGGCTCACTCAACTAGAAGTGTTGATTCCTCCTGGGCGCTGGCTCAAGGCGCCTCGCTGACAGATATAGTAGAGCTGCGGGTTGGCGACACCCATCCCGAGCTTCCCACTCGTATTTATGACATTGTGGTGGGGTTCATGTGCGTTCAACTCGTAAATACGATCTATACGAGATGACTTGAACGCATCATAATAACGTATTAGACAGGACTGTTAGACAGATCGTAAACTAATGAACACGGAGAACAAGAATCCTGGAATGTTTTCCTCATAAACCTTAATCTCTTTTCGCCAGAAATAAGAAAGACATTAATATCTTGGAGGACATAGAGGTGAGTAAATTATCAGGAAAAATAAATTCTGAAGTGAACTTATCCTTTAATATAACTCATTTTCTCATGTAATGAGACTTATTTTTATTTTTATCACAAAAAGAGTCAGAGCTGCGTATGCCAAACGAGAGCCTTAGTGAGGATTCTTCTGCCTTTTAAGGACAGATCCCTTTGTAACCAGCAATTGCTTTTTTTTGTGTGTGTTTTGGTAAAAATAGGTTTGAAGTTTGCTGAACACATATATTCATCTTGTATTATATTCAATTTGTATACCAAGATATGTTACCCTATTTTTAACTGCAATATCCTCAATTTATTTATTTATTTGTTTGTTTGTTTGTTTGTTTGTTTATTTAATAGGGACCATGCATATTCATGTACATTGTTGTATGAAAATACACCATGTAAATATGCCAGAATTAGTAAAAAGATACTACTTTTCATCTGCAGTCCCTAGGCCGGTAACATAAAAACTAACAAAAGGATAACCAACAATCATACAACATTCATACACTATGACAACAGTACACATAGATAAAAATATACATTGACAATACAAACAAACAAGACAAAAATTCATGATACCAATGACATTATACATTCACCACTATACTACATTTAATTTAACAGTGAGAGTGTATGACTGATAAATGTTACAGTTAAAAATGAGTACATTTCTGGTTCTCTAAGAGCCACTGTTTTAATTGAGTTTTAAAGGTGGTGAATGTAGGACACTCTCGTATCACAAGGGGCAAGCTATTCCAAAATGTACCCCCTATTATTGACAATACATTTTGTCCAAAGGTGGTACGTCTAAATGGTATCATACAGTCCCCTTTTACAGAGGCCCGTGTACTACCTCCGCTTGCAAGTTTTTGAAAAAAGACATGCAGTATCTTGAATCTTATGTCTCTCTAAAATATTGCAATGGTGAAATGACAATGCCTTTTTATCAAAAGTTTTTATGGCTTTCTTAAATAGAGATTCAATAGTTTTAAGACTCAATATGCTAGTTAATGACCAATTTATAAAACAATACTCAATATGTGAAAAAATCATAGTATATAAGAACAACTTGGCTGCTTTGGTGTTAAGAAATGGCCTAACTTGTTTAAAATTCTGCAAACTGAATTTAACTTTATTTGCCACCTTTTTTACATGATATTTGAATGTTAAGGTGGAGTCATATATAACTCCTAAATACTTAAATTCATTGACAATATCAAGCTCCTGTCCTCTAAAGAACACATTAGAATGTGACACCTTCATACTTTTTTGGGTGAATGCCATACAGACTGTTTTTTAGTGTTTAAATAGAGACATGACTTAGTGAGCCAGTCATCAATGTGAGCCATTGCTGATGTAAGTGTGGATGCTATCTCTAAATAGTTCTTATCATGTGTAAAGATTACAGCATCATCTGCATACATCTGGACATCAACATTTTTACATGCCTCTGGCAGGTCATTAATATAAAGTGTGAACAAGATCGGACCAAGTATGGAGCCTTGAGGGTCCCCTACTGGACATTCACTAAATGGAGACTTTGAGTCATTAATACGAACACATTGCTTTCTACAGGACAAGTATGATTTTATCCAGTTGAGAGCTTGCTCACAGAAATTAAAATATGTCAATTTAGATAAAAGAACTTCATGATTTACAGTATCAAAAGCTCGCTTTAGGTCTAGGAAGACAGCACCAACATAAGAACTCCTATCTAGGTAGCCTTTAACCTTTTCCAAAACAAACAATAGCTGTTTCTGTTGAGTGATGGGCCCTGAATCCAAATTGCATAGGGTGGAGTGAATTATTGCTTTTATTGAGATGCTGAATCAGTTATTTAGCCACCGATTTTTCAAGGATCTTAGAAACAACAGGTAAAATACTGATCGGCCGATAATTGTCCATATCCAATCTTTCCCCTGATTTAAAAATGGGTGTGACCAGGGCCATCTTGCATGCTGATGGCACGATGGATTGACTTAAAGACTGATTAATCAGATGTGTAATAGGCTGTAGAAGGACCTCTTTGTGCCTTTTTAAAACATTCGTATCAAGGCCATAGATATCCATGGCCTTCGAATTTTTTAAGCTATTGAAAGTGTTTAATACCTCTAATTCAGTTATTTGTTGTAGGTAAAAAATCGGCTGTGCACAACTAATGGAGCGAATAGAGTAGCTAGGTGAATTAAAAAGTTGAGTTATTTCATAGACAGAGTCTAAAAAGAAAGTGTTTAGTTCAGTAGCTATGATAGTTGGATCTGTAACTAGTTCAGTGTTAATTTTCAACTCTAAAACTTTATCGTTATAATTCTGTTTTCTGCCCATCAGCTTGTTGATGGTTTGCCATATCCTCTTCCCATTTCCTCTAGCCTCTTTAATAGTATCAATAAAAAAGTTAGCTTTAGCTTGTCTCAGCGTTTTTATTACTTTATTTCTTAATGAGGTAAATTTTTGTCGGTCTGTTGTAAGACCTGATTTTAAAGATTGTTTCAATAATTGATCTCTTTCCTTCATAAGTTTCCTACATTCTACATTTAGCCAGGGCAATGTGTCCCTTCTTTTCTTATGACTCCGCTTTCTGAGGTAGGGTCCCATAACTTGATTAATTGTTGACGTAAATTGATCACAGTCACTCTCCAGATCTCCTTTAGAGAGGACCCCGTTCCATGCAATCTCTCCTAATGCTACCCCAAGGTTTTCCTGTTGACCAATTGGATCTGATTCATATTGTTTTGGCTGAGGGGAGGAAACGATATTTTTTTAGCTTCCTGGCTAAAAGAATGATATTGTGATCTGACAGCCCTGTCATTAAATTAAGGGTCTTAGTAATGCGTTCTGGTCTATTTGTGAACAGTAAATCTATTTTAGTTTCAGATCGATTAGTTATTCTTGTGGGTTGTTCAATTAACTGTGTAAGATTAAAATAGTCTGTAATATTTTTTAGCTTTTTTCTACCACCCTTATCACTCCAATTGACATTAAAATCCCCCATCAATATAACCTCCTTGTTAAAATCCAGACTATGGAGGAGATTTTTTAACTGATCATGGAAACTCAAGCTTTGCTGAAGGTATTCGATATAGACAGATTAAACTAAATGTCATTTCAACTGAAAGTGAGATGTTAACACCAAAACATTCAATATCAGTTTCACCAAGCCATTCAATTTGTTTGCAGTTTATAGTACTTTTCACATATAATAAAACTCCCCCTCCCTTCCCATGATCTCGGTCTTTCCTAAAAACATTATATCCTGGCAGAACAATAAGTGCCTCTGGAGATGAACGAGTTAACCAGGTCTCTGACAGTCCAAGAAAATCAATATTAGAATTTACAAGCAAGTCTTCCAGTTGTTCACGTTTGGTTGCCATACTCCTAATATTTAAATGTCCACCAAACAGCCCTTTAGTTTTACATCGAGGATCCCACACAGTTCGAGCCTGATTAAGCGTTTGGAAAAACTTTGCGGTGCGATGTTTTTTCATCACGGGATTCCTAGATCTAGTTGAAGGCATAGTCAATGTTAGACCTACATCACGATCCGGAATGTTTCGGGACTCACCAATGGAGATAATAATATTCCGCTCTTGCAACGAGATGACCTCCTTCACATTGCCGCTGAAGTTTGTGATCTTGTCTGGTTCTGGTCTTTGCTGAGTCTCTAGGGATCGTGTAGTTGTCACTGCCTCTGTCTGCTGACATTCAGGGCTACACTGTGGTCATCGTACGGTTCAGGCCCGCCATCTGATTTGGATATGGACCAGATCCAGCTGACTACAGTAACCTCTGGATAAGAACGTGATATTAGCCTAGATGCCATTCCTCTTACGATGCAAAACATTCTGTGTTATGGGAAGTGTTTCTGGTTGACCTAATTTATGCAGTACAATCCTTTATGGATTTAATAGAAATGTGACAGCGTGTTATGTGTATGCTTGGTTAAAAAGATGGGTCTAATAGGTCTAATCTTTAATTAGACCACACAATACAAATATTAAAGCCAAAAAATATGTATCAATGCAACTTTCATGAAGTAAAATCACTAAAATCCTTCCTTCCGCTGCGAAAAATAGTCCCTGACCGTGAACAGCAACAGAAGTTACATTATTTCACCTTTAGATGGCAGCAAAGACTGTCTTTATGAGTGAGTGAGTCATTAGAGAAGACTTTTATATTGAAAGGACTGAAACTTGTAAACACGGAGAAGCAAGACGCAACTGAAAATTGACTAGTGTTAGGACACAGAAAACCTAGTTAAAAGGACAAGATATCACAGCGGACATTCAAACCGATTTTTTATTAAGTATATAGGACGGACCTGAAGGAAAATGCTATGTCTACTGTAAATGAAGGTACACTCGCTCACTCGATCTCTCACAATACTCTATAAGCTTCAATGAACAATATCAATGAGAACAAACATATGTTTACGTTGCTAAGAGTGGTTGCTAAGGGTGTTGTGCAGTGATACATAGAATAGTTTAGTGAAGCGGCCATAACCGTGTTTTATCGTGAATTAAACACAGCTATTGACCAATCAGAATCAAGGACTGGAACTAACTGTTTTAAAGAATACAATTAATTTTACCTGGATGAATTTGTCAGTCTTTTATCAGATTTATCAATTGTTATAATACATTTCTGTTTGTGCTGGTCAGTTATGAACAATAAGTAATATTGAACTGCTAGGAAAACCTGGAGAGAATTGGGTGGGCCTGAGGAAACTTTCATAAAACTTGAAAGCCCTGGTCACAAGTAATAATCTCAAGGTTTCCTGGATAGGGCCCTGATACACGCCGAAGGTTCCTACCACTCCTTTCAGGGACTAGGTAGTGAACCGGCTAACGCTGCCCTTGGAGGAGGCAGACCTAGCCCTGACTTTTCTCTGTCCCGTCCACACTTTATGCCTATACGTGGACCGAACACAGAGCTTCATGACCTCAGACCAGCTCTTTGTCTGTTATGGAGGCAAGCAGAAGGGAAAGGCTGTCCCCAAGCAGAGGTTAGCCCACTGGACTGTGCCTTGCCGGTTCGGGTTGAGGGCTCACTCAACTAGAAGTGTTGATCCTCCGGGCTCTGGCTCAAGGCGCCTCGCTGACAGATATATGTAGAGCTGCGGGCTTGGCGACACCCAACACGTTTGCTAGATTTTATAGCCTTCGTGTAGAGCCGGTGTCCTCCTGTATACTCGCCCCAAGTGGCCAGTAGCGCTAGGAACCCGTTCTGTGTCGGCTTGCTGCACCATTCCCCTCCGGTGGACTGAATACATGCGCTTATTTGCTCCAGTAGAGTTCCCCGTTAGCCGAACTCTGTTGAGTTCCTCCGTACCCCTCGGTAGTCAGTGGCGGAGCGTTTTACACCAGGCCTAACACTCGTATGCATTGGTGGAACCTGTGCTAAGCTGGGTGTCCATATGTTGTAATCCCTACGGCGATCCCATATGTGTATTCTTCACCGGTACGGCTCCCCTCTTGGCGAGCCCTTGTCTTTCCCTTGACAGAGTCCGCTCTGCCATCTATGCCGGTGTGTCTCCCCCTAGGCTGGAGCCACCCCAGAGACAGTCCATATGTTGCACTGCCCTTCTTGGCCAGTCCATATGTATAAATTCCACATGGCACCTCCCTGCGGGCAATGGAAAGGGCATGCTTTCCCAGTATTATCCAATAGTTTCGCTGAGTGGGTCATGCGGAACAGCAGTGATTGACGTTCTCTGCATAATCCCTGTCCCATCTTCTGCCCCAACAGGTCCTTAGGGAGTAGGAGGCTTATGCAGGGCACTGGAAGGGCCAGCAACATTAGCAACAGTAATGGGAGCTATTCCCTCTGGTTTATGTACGCTTTTTAAAAACGTCTCGGTTACGTATGTAACCCTCGTTCCCTGAAGGAGCGAATGGAGACGTTGGTAATGTTGGTAGATATCCCCAATTTGTTGGTCAGTTCTGAATGTGACCGACTGAAAGTGAACGTCTCCTTTAACCCTCGTTCCCTGAAGGAGCGAATGGAGACGTTGGTAATGTTGGTAGATATCCCCAATTTGTTGGTCAGTTCTGAATGTGACCGACTGAAAGTGAACGTCTCCTTTAACCCCGTTCCTGAAGGAGCGAATGGAGACGTTGGTAATGTTGGTAGATATCCCCAATTTGTCGGTTTAGTTCTAATGTAACGTCCAATCCACCTACTGACCTTTCAACGTGATTACATAATGTGTGTAGTGACAGCTAGTGCAAGACGAGCATTTGTGGTTAAAAAGTATATAAATGTTTTTTTATTTATTTTTTTATAACTGATGGTTTGTCTAGATAAGACCCTTATTCCTCGGCTGGGATCGTGTCGAGACTTTGAAGCTGCATTGAAACTGCAATTTGGACCTTCAACCCGTTGGTTCCCGTTGAAGTCCACTATAGGGGCTTTCGCACCGGATGAACCTTTTCATAATTCCTAGAACTATTGGTGGAAGTTCCCGGATTTTGGCGTGTTCACACCGCAGGAACTAGGAACGATTTTAGCTCTAGGAACTCCTTTTGGAGGAAATAAATTAGCTAGTGTAGGGTCTAATGGCGCGTTCAGGTCCTCCTGGGAAGTTCTTATTTACGAGGTGGGAAGTCGTGTTTACAATGGCAGGTGTGTTCAAGTCACTTTCGTCGGAGTAAGATGGCGGTGTACTTTCTCTTAATTAATTACACAAAAATACAGCAAGGTTCTTAAACTCTAGTTCTAGAAAATGAAGAACAAAGATTTGCATAAGGTGTGCTTTGCTTTTTTATGTTTTTGTTAATTCACTAAAGCCACTGCAAACTTTATCGTTACATATTACATTGTTATTTTATAATACTATCATATTCTGTGCAGGCAATTAGTTTACTGCGCTGTAAATAGAAAAGCCTGACAATATAATTGCTAAATACCTTTAAGTATTGTGGTATTCTGCCATGTTTCTCACTGACACACGCCCACAACTCGTTAAGATCGGGGCTTAAAGAAAATCCCGAGCTTCCCACTCGTATTTATGACATTGTGGTGGCGTTCATGTGCGTTCAACTCGTAAATACGATCTATACAAGATAACTTGAACGCACCATAATATCGTATTAGACAGGACTGTTAGACAGTCGTAACTAATGAACACGGAGAACGAGAATCCTGGAATGTTTCCCTCATAAACCTTAATCTCTTTTTGCCAGAAGTAAGAAAGAGGCGCGACAGGTCTTCCTTCGACTGTGATGGAGAAGCAGCTGGGCCCTGATCCTGCCTCCTGCACTCCTTCTGGGGTTAATGGATGGTTGACAGCAACGCATGGCGGTACTGACGGCAGTCAAACAGCCCAGTCTGTAGATCCAGCCCTGGGACGAACGCAGACTCCCCCATGGAGCATGGTGGTAAAGGATGGGCAGGGCAGACGTAACTGAAGCAGGTACGACTGAAGCAGGTATGACTGAAGCAGGTACCTGAAAACCCTACCCATCGAAGCCTTACACCTCACACTGTAAAAACTTCAGCGAGGCATGTGAGAAAGAAAACGGGCATAATCGGGACTGGTGTGGGTAGTAATATACTAGCTGTCAAAACAAAGATTGTAAAGATATTTGCTACAAAGTTTGATCTCAGTGTGGATGGCAATACTCTCAGTGAGTTCTTAAAAATGAAGCTGGGTCGGGAAGTGACATGTAGAAAAATAGAGGCGACACAGAGTTGATTCAGCTCCTTCTGTATCTCCGCTGAATGTAATGATGTGGCGGAGTTGCAGCTTTGGCCCGCTGGGTCTTTTGTCCGACGCTACTATGAGCCTTGTCGCCCTAGAGGAGCAGACAGAGGTCCGTCTGGTCCAGAGGATGCCCCCTGCTCTCGAGATGAGGGGCTGTTGCACGATAACGATGCTGGGGTGCCTGCTGCCGTTGTGGGCGAGGACGGGATGAAGGCCAGCTGCTCTGCTGGGAGAGACTAAACATATTAAATGCGCGTTGTCTCATACAACACCCGCGGGTTGCGAGTAGGACATACTGCTACTGATAGATCAAAACGTCTGGTTGTGGACACAATGCTGGACGAGTGTGGCATTCTGTGCCTGCAAGAAACCTGGCTGGCAAAACAAGATCTGGATAAGTTGAACACTATACACATGAATTTCCATGGGCTGAGAGTCCACTACCGACCTCAATACAAGGCTGGTTCGAGGTAGGATAGCTGGTGGTGTAGCTATACTGTGGAACATCAAATATGACTCAGTGGTGAATGTGGTGCGCCTAAATGTCGACTGGGCCATAGGGCTAGAGTGTAATTTTAATGAAAAGAAATGTACTGTTTTAAATGTTTACATACCGTATGAATCATGTGAGCATGAGGACGATTTTCTGAACAGGTTAGCTTTTATTCAGTCATTCATAGAGGATAATAGCTCATCTTGTGTCTATGTTATGGGTGATTTAAATGCTGACATGTCAGATAGCAAATCTTTATTTGCAGCACACCTGCAGCAGTTTTGTAATGAGTCTAAATTAATTCTATCGAGTATAGCTCTGTTGCCTGACACAAGTTTTACCTATGTTAGTGAAGCGTTGAACACAACATCTTGGTTAGACCATATTGTGACCACAGCTGATGCTCATGCCTCACTGGTAAATGTGAGATTTGCTATGAACTTGCCACCTCAGATCACATACCTATTGCTGCTCTGTTAGGCTACGTCTACATTAATCCGGATACATTTGAAAACGGCGTTTTCGTTTAAAAACGCTCTCCGTCCACACTAGCGTTTTCGGACGTTTCAGTGTGGATGAGAAACTTTTGAAAACCGGCTGAAAACGCTAAATCCACCTTTACTGCACATGCGTAAAAACTCACGAAAGATCACTGAGATGATTCAGACGGAAAAATAAATAATGAAGTTATCGCGCAATTCTTCTGACAGGATAATTTTATTTAGTAAAATATCTCAGCATTCACTGATGCGGTCCAGGTCGCACGCAGTCACCATATGTTTGGTCTAAAAAACTACTGCTCTCATGTATTGCAGGCAGGACAGAAAATGTGAGTAAATTCTGTCATCTTTGCAGGACTGTGATATATGAAGAGTGTGCAATGTAGAATATTTTTAGCAACAGTGTGAAAGTGAATAGCACATAACAGGCACAATACTGGTATAAACATGAATATCTATTTACAATATGTGTCACATGACTAAATTTATGTAATCGTTTTTAAATACCACCGGCTTCACAGTCCACACTACAGTCCACACTACAGTCCACACTACAGTCCACACTACAACGCGAAAACTATGTTTTCAAATGTATCCACTTTGGAGAGCGTTTTCAAAAAAGCTTTGTTTTCATTAATAAAAACGCAGTCTCAGTGTGGACGGAAGGCCAAAACGGAGAGAAAAATATACGTTTTCAAACGAAAACGTATTCGGCTACGTTTACACGGAAACGATCTGAAGAGAAAACGCAAAAGTGATCACTTTTTATTCTGCGTTTAGACGAGCGTTATGGGGGGGAAATCTGCATGCATACGGTGACGCAAAAGTGTGGTAGTACCCCAGAGTGCACTCTGGACGATGGGGCGGGGCGACACTTTTGGGCGGAGCGACACGTGTCGCCCCGCCCACCTTAACGTTTATTGGTTTATAATAAAGATGATCTTATTGGTGCATAGAAGTGTGACGCTTTGGGCAGGCTGGGAATGCGGAAGAACACAACAGACGAATAAACTTGTTTATAAATTATGCGTTCATTGTTGCGATTCCACAATATTCCATTTAAGTAGAAATACGAAGAGAATAGAAAGAATGGTTTAATTCACAATCACTCCCTCAACAGCTGTAGTAGATGGTTCGTTACTCACTGTTTTTTGTAAGTTAATGACACAGTAGTATAAGTATGGTACGCAATGTACCTTAAAATCACACACACACACACACACACACACACACACACACACACACACACACACACACACACACACACAGAGAGAGAGAGACACCATTCCCCTCCGGTGGACTGAATACATGCGCTTATTTGCTCCAGTAGAGTTCCCCGTTAGCCGAACTCTGTTGAGTTCCTCCGTACCCCTCGGCAGTCAGTGGCGGAGCATTTTACACCAGGCCTAACACTCGTATGCATTGGTGGAACCAATGATCGGAAAAATCGGAACGCAGCAGCACAGTGGACCCCACAGAACATACGTTCCTTTGGGTCACTGTTACGGTCCAATACACTTACAACCTGAAAAAATAAAATGAAAAAGCATGAACTAAGATCATGTTTTAAGAATTTTAGCATGGCCACAAACTAATGACTACCATTTTCTGAATATGTTCCGGTAATCGTTGGCCCCAAACTGCTTTATCCGGAAGCATGTCCTCCACTGCCCAGAAGGACTTGTCACACTGTGATGTGTGCTTTTCAAATGGTGCCTTAAAAAAAGGAAAAACAACATGAATTATCACTTCATCTCAATCAAAGATGTCTTAACTTTTTACCACAACTGCACCTTCATACCTGATTTGACTGCATGCTGCAGGATCAACAGTGTTGGAGGATTGAGGATTCACGGCTGCACCTAAAACACACAAGCATATACAGTACATACACATTTATTTAAATATACACACATATATATACACACACACACATACATATATATAAACAAGCATACACACAGTGATAATACATTACCCAAAATGATCTTTCCATTGCAATCAAACTGTAATTCAGTGTTCTTTTCTTAACTGCTTCAAAACCGTATTGTTCCGTGCAACATTTTTATGGTACAAAATATTTCTTGCAAGGAATATGTGGGATGATTGTTTCTTCATGTTGAGGAAGTAGTTCTTTTTCTTCATATCTGAAAAGAGTTGCTCAGCTTTCTGACTGTTTATCTTTCCTGCAAGCTCCGGGACAAGGCCAATCTTGCTCAAGGAATCCCTAAGATCCTTACTGTTGTTCTGATGGAACACATCAGACAAGACATAATGGTCACATGAACCAGTAACAGGATGACCATCTTGATCAGCTGGTTCTTTCCTTTGGTTAAGCCATGGCAAACTGACTTTCAAGTCATTTTCTGATGCCTTCTTGATATTTTCTTCAGATGGTTGCAGTGATCGACCCTCAAAAGGATTAAATAATTTCTTTGAACGATGGTTTGCATGCGAGGCTAGTCCCCTTGGGTAGTCGTACACAGTAACATTGGGAACATGTCCATGAAAGCAGGAGATCAGCATAATCACGAGGGCTCTCTGCTCTGATGTTCAATTTCACAGAGTACACAACCCCACAAGGGCAGGTTATGACAGCCCAGCCACCTAAGTGAAAGACATGTCAATTCATAATCCATGAATACTCAATATGTCAATCTTTATACATTTTTACAATTAGAGATCTTAAAATTGACAAAAATCACATCGCCTCAATTTGAACAGCAAAATGATTATGTAAACAAGAACTGTTATATCAATACTTTTATGCCACCCTAATACATAACTGTACAGTCTGACTTACCAGATGCACCCCACACTTTTTTCCAAAACCTTGTTGTAGGGTGACTCTATTGGTGACATCCTCTCTTTTAGTCGGATAATTAAATCCATTTTAGAACGTTTGTGATCTATTCCACATCCCATACAAAGAGCCCTTATTTCCTCAACCTAGCCAAAAAGAAAAATTGTAACAAAATTATTACACATGACAAAACATCTCAATTAAAATATTTTTGTGATGAAACAAACCATACACGGAGATTTAGCAGCTCATCTGCAAGCCTTTCTTCTGTAAGTGGAACGTCATCCTCAGATGAGTCTGGTGACACATGAAGCTTAGCGTACTCTGTGTTGAGAACGATGTTGGATGATACCAATCCATGGCGCCCAAAAGCTGTAGGGGTTCCTCATCCCACCTAATAATTAAAGAGAAAGAAGTTAAACTGCGGTTAAAGAAAGAAACTTAGGTAAAAGGCTGTATATCTGAAAAGTATGCGAGACATACTTGTATAAAAACCTGGGCTTATCATCTCTACTGTTACTGCCTCCCAAAACTACTCACTATCCACGTAGCCATCATTATTTGGTGGAGGGGGGTCAATTTCACTCACTACAATCAATTAATAAAATGAAACAAAGACTATAGTATTTCAAAGTAGGATATATTTAGATTACATTAATTTACATTTCAATTTATGCATGAATGCAACTTATGCCCATGAAATGATAGGATTGTGAAAATGAAAAAAAAAAAAAAACTTTACAATGGGGATGTGATTGGATAAATATATTTTGTGAATAAATTAAGAAACTATAGTTATAAATAAACATTTAAATATATCAAACTATAATGTTTAAACATACCAGGCATGCCAAAGGCTCCCTTTTTGTGGCGATCCATGACGACTACACTTGGGTAGTGCCCACAAGTGACACGATTATAATGATAATCCAGTTCTGTCATGGCCTCAAAGTGCAAATAGGCTTGTAAAACAAGTTCATTTTTAGGAAAAGGCCCACCTTCAATTGAATGTAATGTTTCCATTACCCTACTTACTGCCGTACTATTCTGGAATTAAACAAGTTAAAAAATACATTGAATTAATGAATTGAATGAAAAAAAAAACAGCGACTTTAAAAGTTCATAGGAAAACAACCCATTGGGATTATGACATACCTGTACTGAGTTTCTTAGGAACATGCACAAATGCAATGACAAAAGAATGTGGTCATTGAAATTATGTATTCCATCTGACCACTCTTGGTACCTATATACCATTTCACAGCGTGGGCACTGTCTGTAGTAAGTAGATATGCCTAAAGAAGTAAATAAATGCATGAATCTAAAATATCCATAAAAATATATGAAAGCACATCTTATTGTAATATTACAATAATCAACCAT
>FLSR01000424.1:139073-150514 GCA_900092035.1 Leuciscus waleckii
GTTAATGTCACATTTCCCATTCCATGACTAGTAAAATAATCACAACTTACTCTCAAAAAAATAAAATAAAATTACTCTCAGTAAAATGGCAAAATCCGCAGGGTGATGGACACAGAGATGGGTAAAAAGGTTGGTGGTGTTTCCCCCCTTCGCACTGACTGTAGCCCGACAGATTCTGCAGATTGGGCTGTCTAAAGTGGCGTTTTCTTTGAAACCAAAAAACTCCCAAACTGGCGAGCTTACTTTCTTCGGGTGTGGACAGAGCGTTTCACTCTCTCGCTCAGACGACATGGTTCTTCTCAGAATAGCGGCGCGGGCGCGCGCTGCGTCTTCTTCTTGTTTGATCGGTGTCAGCGGGTGCAATACTGCCACCTGAGAGGTCAACGAGGTACTGGCGCTGGAGTATTTACGTGTCATCTTATCATAAGAGTCCTATTAATTTTAAACATTGTGGTTATCGCCAATACCGGTATATTGTCACACTCTAAATTAACACGATGTCGATATTTCATGCTTTGAATATCACGATTATCATCAATACCGGTATATTGCGACACCCCTAATATATATATATAAACATACCTATGTAATTTTTTTTTTTTCACATGTAAATTTCAACAATACAATAACCAACCCATAATTTCACAATAGGCTTCAAGGACAAAGAAGGCTTTGATGTTCAATGTCCTAAGCAGATCACCATTGAGGTTACAGAAATACCATTTCCTCACAAGCCTCCCAAAGACACTGCTTCGCTTACCATAGCAGAAATAAAGTCCATGAACTCCAAGCAGTTGGTAAGTACAATAGTAAAATTTCTAATAAATGTTTTTACACACCATATAGAACATTTCATGTAATTGTATTACTTTTTAAAATGTCTGCATTATTTTAATTGTCTCATATGCCAACAAATACACAATTTGACAATAAGGGCCCTATCATACACTAGGCACAGTAATTCATTACAGATCACCAAACTGGAAGCATCTGTCCACATAATGGACATTTCAAACACTACTGTCACAATACATGAAAACGATTGTGAACTGAAGACCTGCTGCCTGGCCGACTCGACTGGAACAATCACACTGTCCTTATGGGACTCACAAATTGACCTTGTTGATGTAGACAAAATCATACTGCTTCACAAATTTGTCTACCAGGAGATTCAATGAAAAAACCACACTGACCACTCCACGAACATCCACTATAACACCAATACACAAAAAAATTACTGTACCTACTACTGATGACACCCAAACACCTCCTCCCACCCTACACACAGTTACCACAGAGATCACAGGTTCAGCAATCACCATTAAAAAACAATGCCCTAAATGCCATACCGCCCAACATACCTTATCCAAAAGTGACAACTTCCACAGATGCAGTACCTGCAAAATACTGCGTAAAGGTACCAGTTATCTAACAAGATGTAGTGGGTTTGTAACCATTGAACGCAAACATCAAGAAATATCTCTATCAATCACAAATTCCCATCTTACAAACTTTGTAAACAAAGAAAAAGAAGTGAGCACCATGGACAACCAAGACATTGAGGAATACTTCATGTCATACGGTTCACTCACATTCACTGACAATAATCAGATAATAGATATTCAAACACAAAAGCAAAACACACCAGAACTCTATAACAGTGATGAGGAACTGTCTGCTGTAATAATAGACGTCCCTGAAGAACACTCTCAAACACCTGACAATCAGTCACACATTCCAACCACTGAACAGGCAATTACCCCGTCACCACAAAATAAGTTTACACATGAGAACATGAGAAAAACAAAAAACACAAAGCAGTCTAACAGCATGCGCACACTCACACTCACACTCACACTCACACTCACACGCACGCACACTCACACTCACACGCGCACACTCACACTCACACGCGCACACTCACACTCACACGCGCACACTCACACTCACACGCGCACACTCACACTCACACGCGCACACTCACACTCACACGCGCACACTCACACTCACACGCGCACACTCACACTCACACGCGCACACTCACACTCACACGCGCACACTCACACTCACACGCGCACACTCACACTCACACGCGCACACTCACACTCACATGCACGCACACTCACACTCACACACGCACGCACACACACTCACACTGTCTCGCACACACACTCACACTGTCTCGCACACACACACACTCACTGTCGCACACACACACACTGTCTCACACACGCACGCACACACACTCACACTGTCTCACACACACACTTCACTTCTAACAGGGTTTATCGTGAGTTCAGCATGAACAAGCCGTCACTGAAGTGAACATCGCACTAGCAGAACAAGCACTTACAGGAAAGACATTCAGAGGAAATAAATGTTCCATGAGAAGTATTTTCATACGGATGAAGAATCTCCAGGTCACATTTCACCCAAAAAGAAAAATTGTTTATTATTATAAATCATTTCTGTGATCATAACATTTACACGTGTGGCCAAAGTGACTTTCAAGGTACAAATTGCATCAGTTCTTTAACATTTAACATTAAATAGTTTAGCAGATGCTTCTACCAAAAGGGTCTTACAAATGAGGAGAACAATAGAAGCAGTGAAACTCACAATAGGCCAATAATATGTAAGTGCTGTGACCCTTCCCAGTTTAGTCTAATGCAGTATATGTATTTTTTATTATTATTATCTTTTTTAAACAGATATAGAGTAGAAGAGAAGAGAAAAGACAGTGTTAGTATTAATGGATCCACATGAGTTTCGAGTAATGAGTTCAGGTGAAAGGGAGTAGAGCCAGTGGTTGTTCTGGAGGCAAACTTCAGTGCCTTGAATTTGATGCGAACGGCAACTGGCAACCAGTGAAATTTTGTGATGAGAGCTAGATAAAGACACTCTCGCTACCACGTCTGGATCAGTTGCAGAGGTTTGACAGTGATGCTGGAAGGAGAGAGCATTACAATAGTCCGGTCTGGAGAGAACAAGCTCTTGAACTTGAGTTGTGTAGCTCCGATAGGCAGGGCCTTATCCTCCTAATGTTGTATAAGGCACATCTGCAGAACAGGGCAGTTCTAGCAATGTAGTCTGTGAAGTTCAACTGATCATCAATCTCATTCCTGACTGACCGTGATGGAGTTATGGATGACGAACCTACAGCTGAATGGAGAAGGTGTGGTGTAGTGTTGGGTTGGCTAAGACCACGAGCAGTTCTGTCTGCGCAAGGTTGAGTTGAAGTTCTTTGTCCTTTGCTTGCTGTTTTTATTATTCTTGTGCACTGACTCATTCACTAAGCTGAACAGCCAATCAGAGGTCCCTCTTTCACTGACGGTGCTACGGTGCGAAACACACCGGAAAAACTATGTCGGCCGACGCTCAGAAACGGCCCAATGTTACCCGACGGACGATCGCCGGCTCAGTGTGTCCCGGGCTGTAGATGTCTGTCAGGCAGGCTGAGGTACGAGCCGTCAGATCCTCTGGTTGGAATGAGAGGTAGAGTTATGTGTCGTCAGCATAACAGTGATAGGAAAACCAAGTTTCTGAATGACAAATCCTAGTGATGACATGTAGATGGAGAAAATGAAGCGGTCCCAGCACTGAGCCTTGAGGAACTCCAGTAGCTAGATGATAACAGTGATGGGAGAAACCATGTTTCTGAATGACATATGCTAGTAATGACATGTAGATGGAGAAGAGAAGCGGTCCCAGCACTGAGCCTTGAGGCACTCCAGTAGCTAGATGATAACTGTTTTGGGATAAACCATGTTTCTGAATGACGGATCCTAGTGATGACATGTAGATGGTGAAGAGAAGTATTCAGAGAAGGCACTCCAGTAGCTAGATGATAACAGTGATGGGAGAAACCATGTTTCTGAATGACATATGCTAGTAATGACATGTAGATGGAGAAGAGAAGCGGTCCCAGCACTGAGCCTTGAGGCACTCCAGTAGCTAGAGGATAACAGTGATGGGATAAACCATGTTTCTGAATGACGGATCCTAGTGATGACACGTAGATGGAGAAGAGAAGCGGTCCCAGCACTGAGCCCTGAGGCACTCCAGTAGCTAGGTGATGCTACATTAAGAACATTTGTGCCATCAAATATCTGTCTTATGTTCCATTTTTTTTTTTATTGTCATTATTCAAAGATTAATGTGAGAAAAAATTCTTCATGTATGATTCTTATTGTGTTCTCTTCTTTATTTTCTAAATGAGAAGGAGAATCAGTTTAAGGCTGTAAGTGTGATGTCCTCTGTCACTCTAAACATTGTGTTTAGTGCAAATTAAGATGTACTGTAATTCAAAACAATTACTGTCTAAAATAAACTGGGAGAGCAGTGACGTCTGCTGTTCGCTGAAACTTCCTTCTGTCTGTCTGTGTGTGTGTGTGTGTTCAGTCCAGCCTCACATCACTCAGCTGAGGAACGTGACGGCTGTGGAGGGAAGCGCTGCGATGATCTCCTGTACGGCTGAAGGAGAACCGTTGCCCGAGATCTCCTGGAGGAGAGCCAGTGATGGACAGACCTTCACAGATGGAGATAAGGTGAAGAACACACACACACACACACACACACACACACACACAAACCTTGAAGCTCGATGGAAGCAGATCTGTCTCATTAATAATTCTCGTAAAAAACATGATGCACACAAGCGTAGCTAATTTCACATGCATGAAACCAAATTTCACGTGCACACAAAAACAAAAAAATATATTCACAAAAAGAAATTCACGTGCGCAAAATTAAATTAGATATTCATAAAATACGTTTCACAAATGCAAAACAATTCATAGATATAACTATGCACAAAAACATTTGAATGTTTAAAATTCACGAGTTTTATACAAATCCAAGGCGATCAAAGCAAATGAGGATAAACTCGTAAATTTTAAACTTTGGAAAGTGTTTGTGCGCAGTTATATCTACGAATTGTGTTTTGCACTTGTGAACTGTGTTTTATGATTTTTTTTAGTTTGTTTTTCGCACATGAATTGTTTTTTTATGCATGTGAAATTGTCTAGGCATGTGTGCATCATGTTTTTTTGCGTGCATTATTAATGACACTGTTCTGGCTCCATAAAGTTCTGTCATCGGGAAAGCGTTTCAGAATTCCCTGTCTCTTTAAATCTCAGTTATGGAGTTGCTGCTCAGTGGAGGTGACAGTGATCGTGAAGCTCCTCCTCTTTATAATCATTAGCACAGGCCATATTTCTGATGATTTCATCATTACAGGACTCAGGTAGATGACAGCTCGTCAAAGTGTTCAGCGTTGTGGAGATAATCACGAGTGTTCAGTCGAGAGTGTGTGGAGATAATCACGGGTGTTCAGTCGAGTGTGTGTGCAGATAATCACGGGTGTTCAGTCGAGTGTGTGTCAGCCACGCCTCCCGCTTCCACTCGTTTCCCTCCAACAGAACAACATCCTGTTCAGAAGCTGACGGACACACTGTACACACACTCTATCTGTCTGTCCGCTGACGGACACACACTGTACACACACTCTATCTGTCAGTCTGCTGACGGACACACACTGTACACATACTCTATCTGTCTGTCTGTCTGCTGATGGACACACACTCTATCTGTCTGTCTGTCTGCTGACGGACACACACTGTACACACACACTATCTGTCTGTCTGTCTGTCCGCTGACGGACACACACACTGTACACACACTCTATCTGTCAGTCTGCTGACGGACACACACTGTACACATACTCTATCTGTCTGTCTGTCTGCTGATGGACACACACTCTATCTGTCTGTCTGTCTGCTGATGGACACACACTCTATCTGTCTGTCTGTCTGCTGATGGACACACACTCTATCTGTCTGTCTGTCTGCTGATGGACACACACTCTATCTGTCTGTCTGTCTGCTGATGGACACACACTCTATCTGTCTGTCTGTCTGCTGACGGACACACACTGTACACATACTCTATCTGTCTGTCTGTCTGCTGATGGACACACACACTGTACACACACACTATCTGTCTGTCTGTCTGCTGACGGACACACACTGTACACACACTCTTCTATCTATCTATCTATCTATCTATCTATCTATCTATCTATCTCTCTCCTCTGTCATCATCTCCTCTGTTCTCTGTGTGCTGTGGTTGTCGTGTCTCACTGAGACTTCAGTCGCATATCAAACAGTTAGGAAGCATCTGCCCAAGGCGAGATGGTGTCAGACACACACACACACACACACACACACACACACACACACACACAGAGAGAGAGAGAGCGAGAGAGAGTCTGCGGTTTTTACTCACTGATCAGTTTCTGGATTGCTTACAGGCCAGCTCTCCAAAATAATTAGTATTTGGAGGTCATGACACCACAGAATGAGAAATATGGTTCTGGCAACTGCTTTTATTAGTTGTTTATTAGAATCATTCAGTCCGAAAGGTGGTTTTTCACGATGCATTGTTGTTTTCAAGCAGGCAGAGCTTCTGTAGTTTATATTCATGTGCTTGTGTTCACGGGCATCATTGGTTGAGTATATATGTGTATTAAAGATTTATTATGGGTAAAATACATACTGTGGTGTTTATTAAGTCACTAGTAGTGCTCATAGCATAGCAACACCTGCTGAACCACATCTTAGAAACTAGCAATGTATCAAAACCCTCTCATTACACCGCAGAAACCTTATACCACAAACACCCTAGCAACCACATAGCAACACAATGAAGTTCACTCATAACACCCTAGCAACTGCATAGCAACTGCAAACAACACTCTAGCACAGGCAATCTCCGCTCATATATTTTGCAGTAAATGTGAGCATGTGATTGTGTTTTCATCATGTTCTCCAGGCGTGGAAACACCAGGAGCATGTGCGTCAGCTCTCGCTGTCCGTGTAGAAATGAATCTCATGCATTAGTGTGATGGAGGGGAAGCCTTCGGGTCTCGGTTCTGCTAGCCTCCAATAACGGCCCCTGTCAAATAAAACGCACATTCGCTCCAGGACTGTCATGCGCTGCGCTCTAGACTCCCAGGCATCAAGCGGAGGGTGGACACATATCGATTTTTCAGGGAAGGCGAAGAACACTGATCATTAAAGTGGGCGTTGGGGGACGAGCTCCATCGAATCCCCTTATATTCACAGTCCGCTATCTCACCGCAAGCACAGATAGTGTGACCACATTACAGATGTACACATTACAGCTGACCAACTCAATATTAGTTCGCTGTTTTCCTCTGATTTCTGATATGATTCTGTCAGGGTTATTCCAGTTCACTGGACGCACCGATGTATCGGCCAATAATCGGCCAAAAGCAATTATGTTCACTATCTGCCGATGTTTAAAACAGCTAATGATCAGGGCCGATTATACCCTGTCAATCAAAAGGGGTCGGAAACACATGTTCAGACTGCAACTCATTCTGTGTGTGAATAACATCTCTCTTGTGTTGAATTTAGGGCGAGTTAACATGACAATAACTCATTAACAGTTATATTTGACTGTCCCTGTATATTTGACCCTATGAATCACCCATAGTTCAGTGTTGCCGGTCTGCAGTTTTTCACTACACCGAACATTATTTGTAGCGCGTCTCCCATCCAATAATTGCTTTATTAGTGAGCAATGAGACAACCTAACTTTGACCATGTTTATTGATACTTAAAGACTCCCTTAAAACTCATATTTGATCACCAAAATGACATATTTAAACTTTTTATCACTTTTTATTTTATATTTAATGCCTTAAATCAGCTTGAATGTAACTCGACACCCTCGCCTCATTTAATATGCGTGGATATATGAATATGCAAATGAGCTCTGCCTCCACTCACTCACTCAGCTCAGAGATCCATTCGTTCACGATCACACGTTGATCTGATTGGTTACAAGGTAGTTTGTGACGTCAGAAACACCAGTGATTTCAAAGCGTGTTTTTGAGACTGTCTTTGGTTCACTGCAGTTTTAAGGAGGAAATACTCAGCAATGGTGTCGACTTATGAATTTACATATGGTTTGTCTTAAAGCGTACTAAAAACCCCACATAGACATATAAAAAACATTAAAAACTTGATTTTCACCACAGGGGGACTTCAATACCTAGAGTTGGGCCAAGTTGCCCAAGCAGGAATAAATAAAGACTAAAAAGGGTCCTAAAACAGAGCCCTGAGGGACACCAGTAGAAACTGGTACAATATCAGACCTGTATTCCCCTAAAGAAACAAACTGTGTGCATCCGGTCAAATAAGATCTAAACCAATTTAAAACGGCGCCAGAAATATCAAAAATAATATACAGTTGTCAGCATTTGAAGTGGATCATCAAAGTTGTTCTAAGACAAGAACGGGTATTGTTCAAAATCATGTTAACTTCGACTCAGAAGTCAGCTTCAAGACTCACTCCGGAGTTCGTAGGCCACCCTCTTTTTTATCTGACTCAATGGTCTTCAACTGATACACTGTGCCTTACTATAAATAGCTTATTATCACTTATGACACAGGCTCAGATAACAGCTTTTAGCTGACATTGAATGAGAGAGACTCTGAGGCATTCAGGACTGGTACGCATGCATTTTCAAAAACTTCTAACCTCAGACTTTATCTGCCATCTTTTAACTCTAGCCCAACTTAAGACATCTTTGCCAGAAATGACATGCATTTTATATTTTTGCAACTCACATTTGTTGGAGTCATTAATTTTACATCAACCTGTATTCGTCAATTCACTTATAAAAAATATTATTATAGCTCTTTCCTTCAAAAGGATTCCCTTAAGACTTCAATCTTTTGACCTGGTTTTTATCTCAGACGAAAACTTTAATATCGTCATATTAAACACTGATCTACTTTCAAACCCACATTAACACCAGAAATTTCTGTCACTTTCACATTTTCTCACCTTCTGAGTGGCCATTTACATCTTAGCTAATTTGGTTTTATCATCAAACAAGTACGTATTTATTCTCTGAAAGCCGCGGGCTAAATAAGCATGAACTGTTGCTGTATTCCTAGCATGGGCTAGACCCACAGTCACTTCTCAGATCCTAAATACAGACATTGTCTATAATCATAAATACCAGGATATATGCACTAGTTTTTTTTTTTATATATAAAACTATAATTTCCAATTCATTTTATAATAAACAAAGGTGGATGGTTAATCCATTCTTTTCACTACCGTTCAAAACGCAATGGTTGTCAATACTAAAACCAAACACAAATATAATTAAGACCTTAATTATCTTCTTAACTGTATAACATCTTATACCTTTTTTTTTTTTTTAAATAGAAATAAAATGAAACATTCAAATCATCATTTTAAATAGAAATAAAATAAAACATTCAAATCATCATTTCAATCATTATTTTACCACTAAAATACAGAATTGTTCCCCATTCTGCTTAATAAAACTTTGGTTATTCCTTTCTTTATATCAAGTTAATCCCTGTTAATCATACTCAATGCCTTATTATTTTTTATCTGATAATTATAGCTTTCCTGTAGCTTGAACAGTAGAGCGCCGGCGCTTGCAATGCCAAGGTCATGGGTTTGATTCCCAGGGAAAGCAAGAACTGATAAGAATGTAAATGTGTGCCTTGAAATGCAATGCAAGTCGCTTTGGATAAAAGCATCTGCCAAATGCATAAATGTATAACTTTGATGAAAGATTTTGATCCACTTCAAATGTTGACTAGTGTATATTAATAATGGCAAAAACACACACATAAATTGCAAAAATTGTAACTAATAAATGGGTAAGTTTCACTAATGTGGATTGATTTGTTTGTGTTGGTTTAGAGTCAGGACGGCCGTGTGGAAGTGCGTGGACGGCACGGGAAATCCATGTTGACCATCAGCGGCGTCCGACTCTCAGACTGGGGTCGGTTCGACTGTGAAGCTCTCAGCAGGATCGGAGGTCATCAGAAGAGCATGTTCTTGGATATCGAGTGTAAGATGCACAAAAAAACTTTTTCACCAAGCATTGTTGTTTTATGCAGTGCAAGCTTCTGTATATGTGCATTTCAGAATACAAAATACATGCTTTGGTGTCAATCATCACTAGAAGTATTTCGGTCACCGTGATTTTGCCAAGTAAGACATGTCCCTGGATCAACATATTTTGTTGATTCTGGAATAACATTCCTGCCCCAAACTTTAGTCCTAACCCTATCCCTACCCCTAAACCTAACCCTACCCTAAAATCAGAGGGAAATGAGAGGTGAATAGCACTGATGTTGAAGCACCTCACCCTGGTTTTAAGCCTAAACTTGACATAAACTGAAAACTTGTCCCTCAAATCTGATTGGTTGATTGGAAAGTTGTTCCAGGATCAACAAAGATGTTGATCCAGGAACATGTGGTACTTGGTGCAATCACGTTCACCAAGTATTTCATAGCAAACACATATTGTACAACATCCTAGCAACCACATAGCAACAAAAAAAGTACTATTGAGCCAAAGTTGCGCCAACTTCATAAAAGAATACTAGAGCAGCAACTTCTCTGTAGCCTTTCCTCGCTTAATTCATTATTTTACCCCACTTGAAATTAATGATTCTGAGTATCCTACACAAAAGGAGAAACGGCCCTCAGTGGGGCTAATTACGGAAGGAAATGTTCCCGAGTAATTAATTCCTCATATTCGTTTTAATTTCCAGGTCCGTCTCATGAAATGCCAAACCTTGGGGTCACTCGTTGTCAAACCTGACCTTTGTAGATATCTGTTTTTATTGCTTCAAATTCATTTGTCCCTGTTTCGTACATTAGGCTAACATTGCACATTAATGCCACTGTGAAACAGCATCTGTCACAATCGGAGAAACGCAGTGAGATGCTAATGAAAGGCCCTGAATGCGAGGCGCTGACCTTGATATCACCGCGCCGTGATGCGTCGTCATGTCATACGCTTAGCGTGGAGGTTTCACGGCCAACGGGTGAAAAAGGACGTTCTGAATGAGCGTGGCAGGAGCTAGCCAACCGTTACCGGGCTGCTAATGAACTCATTTATTTAGTACCGCCGCTCTTCTCTGCGCGGCTCCTTAGATGGGACAGTGAGCCCAGCATCAATCTCTCTAATGGAAACCTTCTAGTCGGCGTAAAACAGGAATAACGCTGAATGAATGCGGACACCCTCAGCGCTTAAACTGAAGCACTGGATCAGTTTTAGGTCTGTGGAAAATGCATTTCATCTTTATGACTTGCATCTGTTTACCGCAAACGCATCTGACGTAATGGAGTGAGACTGTAAAGTCTTTCTTTGTTGCAATCAATATTACTCTTCTTTAAAGGCCGTTTCACACGGTTCACATCAGCATTCCCAAGTGCACTAAAATACATGGAAAGAAATTCAAGGTACAGCGTTGTATGTTCAGGCCAGTGTTATTTTATTCATTGTTATTAATATTTTTTATATATTTACATAATATTTGTTATATTAATTGAAATAATTAATTCTATTAAAA
>FLSR01000425.1:3336-52195 GCA_900092035.1 Leuciscus waleckii
CACACACACATACAGACACACACACACACACACACACACACACACACACACACACTCAAAATGACGCCTCTTTAGTACAGCCTTAAATCATATCATCATCATTACGCTCTTCATAACCATCACAACCCCATAATCTAATAACATTCAGCTTCCATCACCTGTCAATCATAGAGAACCAGCGCAGAGTAAACCTTTCTGATCGAGTACAGTGAACAAAAACACGACTACATTAAGCACTGCTCTTTAATAGGAACACAATATCCTCTTATCATATCAATCAAAGATTAGACATTAATCTGCAATAAAGGCAGCACTCTGGCTGGAGTCAGTAATACGACTGCTTTATCATTAATATGATGGATTACAGGAGTAACGTGAGGTTTGAGCGGTGTGTGTGTGTGTGTGTGTGTGTGAGGAGAACCTCCTGCTGCTGCAACTTTCTTTAAATACATGCAGCTTTGTAAATTGGATCCATTTATTAGGAGCGGATAAGACAGCATTCATTTCACAATGCACTCACACACCGTTCCACTGAGCACACTCATGACACGTGGAAACCAGTGGAAACCAGCAGAACATACTGAGACGGTTTAGATCATATGCAAGTTGCATTCAAAGTTACATTGAGGGAACAAACATCAAGAGAAGGATTTCACAGCCTCTCTGCCATAAAAATGTAAGCTGAAGTAAAATATGCTTTAATAATCACTCAGTTCATGAGGTATGGATCTTTGATCCCTAAAAAAAAATGAGTCACATTAAAAAACGAGATTATATTGGACAAATGTGGAGAGGAGAATAAAGACACTAATAAAGCGGTCCGTGCAAGCATGAAAGATTTGAGCCATCTCTCAGGAAAGACTGTGATCCACGGCTGCGATTTACTGTCGGGTCATTATGACATGATCACACTTACAGAGGGAGGTAATGGCATCATCAATAAGATGGCGCTTGCCTTATAAAAATACCCTATAATAAACTGCACATGCCCAGCCCCAAAAAACACCGAAAAAAAGGCTTTAACCAGTGTGTGTTTGAGTCCTCGGTGAATAAGCGTTTCGCTGTCTGACAAGCCGGATCTTAAACAGGAAAAAGTGTGGCCTTTCATGATAAAACACTTTTAAGTGAACGACGGACTCCAGGCAGCTTGTGTTCACATCAGATGACGAAACTTCAGCATGCAATGTTGTATTTCAGGAAACACATCAAAAACACAGCTTTGCCGTCACATTACCGCTCTTCTCAAAAGAATGATGTTATTATCAGCAGCAAAATTATTTTAGATGATTTCCCTTCTCAAGCTTTGATGCATGAACGTGAAAATAAAAAACATATATATATAGAAGTGGCCTGTGTTCTTCACATCGGGCCACTGCAATGCCTGAAGATGTGTGTGTGTGTCTGCTCATACATGCCTGTCTATCAGACTTTCATTCAGCTTATACACAGAGAACAGATTCTGAGTAACAATGTGAAATTATGATTTTGATACTGTGCATATGGTATCATCAGTTTAAATTGCTCTTCCAAGAGAGATTCACATCTCAACACCTCAATTTGCTCTAATACACAAATGCACTTCAGAGACTGTGCTAGATAAATATGAATATGAAAATGTAAAAAGAGCACACTCTTAAAAATAAAGGTTTCAAAAGGAGGGTTTCATAAATGAGCGACGCCATAGAATGATCATGTTTGGTTCCCCAAAGAATATTTCAGTGATCAGTTTTATGTTGTGAAGAACCTTTTTTTCCCACTCGAAAGATCCCAATGGAAAGGGTGTTAAAGGTTCTTCATGCAACCAATATAGAAACTTTATTTTTAAGAGCTTAAGTTAACCATATCCTCAGAATATTACACACTCTAAAAAATGAACGGTTGTTTTAACCCAAATTTGGATGAACAAATCTTACCATTGGGTTACATTTGGGTCAAATATAAACACAAACCTCGCCATTGCGTTACATTTTTAAGAAAATATTGTAACCCAACGGTTGGGTTCGTCCATATTTGACCCAAATTTGGGTTAAAACAACCCTGCATTTTTTTATAGAATTTTTTTTATTTTTATTTTTTTTTTTTTATGAACTGACTGCATTCAGCATCACCTGAAATCACTGTGATTTATTTTGTTTTTGTTAAAGAACAGCGCAAAAACACTCACTTTACGCGCAATTACTGATTTGGAAAGTATCCACAAGTTTACAGAAATCCCTCTATGCTAAACTCACAGAAACGAGCTTCATACCTTCCTCAGGATCCATTGGATGAGCAGCAGAACGCTCCAGCAGAGCAGCCTCATCGCACCGTTCCTAGAGAACACTAGTCCCGTGCAGAGTGAGCATAAACCGGACACAAATCACCAGCCGAAGCCCATCCGCGGGGGAAGAACTCGCTTTAACACACTGGAACGATAAACCCGCGCTCTCTGAGTTATCACGGCAAACCACGCAGGCTCAGCTCTCGGAGTCCTGGTCATTAGTCAGCTGCACATCCATTCGCGGGGTTCGGGTGTTACGGAGGTGAAAAGTTGATGTGGGAACGAAACGGTGGCAAGTTCTTCTGTCAGCTGGAGCTCGCGCTTAATGCCCTCATTACCGCGCGCGTTCCGTGTTTGGAAAAGAAACTGTGTTGCGTTCTCTCTCACACGAAAGCGCGCGCCTCTCTCTCTCTCTCTCTCTCTCTCTCTCTCTCTTTACCGCTGAATGTGTGAATATCTCGATTGGGTCAAAAAAACAAAAACCCTCCCGTGCGTCTTTTATCATATGCGCGCCGCGCGGTGCCAAAAGTTGGCACACACCTCTCATATTCCCATTACTATTATTTTGCATTGAGTAAAAAAAAGTTTTCCTGAGTTTTAAAATCAGATCACATTGTTCCATTTCTAGTTCACAGAATGTTACAGATTAATTTTGAATGGCTTTAAAGTGCATCTTGTCTCGCGCGCTGCTCGCGATGTTAAAATATGAAACGCGCAATCTGTGCGCGAGACACATTCCGTTCATGACTTTTCTTTTTCTTATTATTTCAACATCCTTAAGCATCGCATAAACGTACAGGGATGAGAGAGAGAGGGGATCTGTGGGCGAGGATCGTTCTTTTCACCAGAATGCATGCAATCGTGCATGGAGAATGGAGATGAGAGGAAATAAAGCGCATCTATGGTAGCGCATAATAATTCAGCAACGCCTCAAAGTTCACGTCCATCTTCTCACATCTGATAGATGGCAGACATTTGATGGCAACCACTGAAGCCCTTCATCGCCCCCTTGCGAATGACTGACAGAAAACATCTGAATGTAGACTTGCAGGGTTAGGGTTAGAGTTAGAGTTAGACTAACCTCAACCCCACGACCGCTTGACTATTACGCATAATTGAGAGATAAAATGATTGATGTAAAGAGATACTGAAGCAGAATGCAACCAACAGCACCAGACAAGAACAAGAACAGCAAGAAGGTGAAAATCCTCCACTCTTCTAGCACATTTTCTAAGTTAATTGCCTTCATGGATACATATTTTTGGAGCATTGAAATAAATGTTCGGTTGGTTTCGTTTCCATCGGGATCCAGCGGCTCGTGCAGTATTGAAGTTGGCAGGTGAATTTGGCGCGCGCGTTTTCTATTTCTCAGAGAACTCCGCCGCGCGCTTTAGCACAAATGAATGAACATGCCCGGGAAAAATGAGCGCAATTTTCTCACATATCAACTCAACTCTCCACTTCGCTCTCTTCTTCTCTGCAAATCAACACACTCATTGTAGAACGACCAGAGGAGAGAGTTCGCCTCTATCACGCGCTCTGTATATGAACTAATGGACGAATATACGAACAGACAAATACTGAAGAACATTTCTGACATCACCATATTTATGCACAAACAATGCAAATAATCGTATGTGATATTTTCACCTTGTGAACAGAGGTAAAAACACTTTTTAATCATAGTTTGTCATCATAGAACGGCTATTTGAATATTATTTCCACTTAAAATATAAAGGACACAATTTTTTTTTTAGCTAATATGAAATTTTTTTTTATGGACATTTTTTCTTGGTAGCTAATATGAACTTTTTTTTTATGGACATTTTTTCTTGGTTATGTGGGAACATTCCATATCATTCTGCAAGTGCAAACATTATGGGAATGTTACTTTTAAATCTTCTCTGAACGTTCTTACACAAGTAAAATTTAAAACGAAAGTCGCTCCGTGAACAACGTCTATATGACGGAGCCGCGCACGTGACATGCAGGAAAAATATGTATATCATGGCCACGAATGAACAAATCGTTCCCACGACTTGCAAATACATCAGCACGTTCTACTAATTCATTCCCTCGAATGAAACGAAAAAGAGGGAGCAAATTATTATATGGTAAGTACCATTTAGTAAAACGATGGTACGCACAGGGAAGTGCGTAAAGTTAGTAAAGGGAAGTTAGTAAAACAAGGGAACAAATTATATTGTAAGTACCATTTTGTAAAACGAGGGAACAAATTATATCGTAAGTACCATTTTGTAAAACGATGGAACAAATTATATCGTAAGTACCATTTTGTAAAACGAGGGAACTAATTATATCGTAAGTTCCATTTTGTAAAATGAGGGAAGAAGAATTATGTCGTATACGATTTAATAAAACGCGGGAATTAATTATTAAATCGTATGTACGATTTAGTAAAACAAGGGAATAAATTATTATATCGTACGTACGATTCAGTAAAACGAGGGAATGATTATATCATAAGTACAATTTAGTAAAATGATCGTACGCACAATTTAGTAAAATGAGGGAATGAATTAGGCCTACAAGTATACGATTTAGTAAAACGAATGATTATATCGTAGGTATGATTTAGTAAAACTAGGGAACGAATTATGATATCGTACGCACGATTCAGTACAACGATCATATGCACAATTTGGTTAACCATGGGAATGAATTAGTATATCATAAGTACAATTTAGTAAAATGATCGTACGCACAATTTAGTAAAACGAGGGAATGAATTAGTAGGCCTACAAGTATACGATTTAGTAAAACTAATGATTATATCGTACGTATGATTTAGTAAAACGAGGGAACGAATTATTATATCGTACGCACGATTCAGTACAACGATCATATGCACAATTTGGTTAACCATGGGAATGAATTAGTATATCATAAGTACAATTTAGTAAAACAAATTATTATATTGCACGTACAATTTAGTAAAACGAGGGATTGAATTATTATATCGTCTGCACGATTTAGTACAACGAGAGAAGAAATCATTATATCGTCCGCAAGATTAAGTAAAACGAGAGAACGTATTCCTAATTTGTGGCCATGATATACTGTATATATATATGGTTTATTTTTTATTTTAATTTTTTTATTCTGTATATCATGTGCAGGGCTCCATACTAAATAACGTTTTTGTGCAACGTTTTGAGAACGTTACTAAACACCAGATAACTGTAAATAAACTTTCTATTTACGTCACTTGAAGAACGAGAGAACCTCGCCAGAACATTCCCTGTTAGCTGGGACAGCTTTAAGAATATCATAGATGTAAATAAATAATAATGTGTCGAACAAAAAACAAAAACAAAAGGTCATTTAAATGAACAACCGAACATCCATGCAGTATTGACTTCTTCACCATTAGTGCTGAAGCTGCGTAGATTCTGTCGTTTGTTAATAGAAAATTACACTGGTAAAGATTCTCAGCTTAGACTTCCACTGTCGCCAGCAGAGAGAACGCAACTAACAGTAAATCACAATCACAAAGATAAATGGCTAATTACATCTGTGCAATTTACAATCAGAACAAGCCAGATTCACTTTAGAAGAACACAAATCAGAGAGTCCTTAAAATCTGTGGTCCTCCTGTCAGATAACCCAGGTTTTCCACGTATAACTTGCTGAGAACTTCACAGAAAGGTTTGCTTCTGTCGTAGAGAAACAAACACAGAGTTGAACAACATTAATGTTCTTTACACCTGAAGTGAAATAAAATGAATGGTTTTGTGATCCTGCACGCCGGCTCAGTTTTGATGAGAAACTGACATTAGCATTTTGCTGACCTTTACCTTATGATAATATAAACTATCAGCATTATCGATTAGGAACCAGAACAACAGTTGCTGGGAAGTTCATTTTATTTTGTTTGCAGAATAAAAACAGTTTAATATTAAAGGGCCTTTCCCGCTTTTACTCTTTCCTCTGGGCTGTTATTGGAGTTTAGAATCACATAATCAAGTTCTCCTGAAGCCGAAATGCGTTTCCCGGGTTAAGATATATGTACTTGGAAAATATGAAAGAAATATAGGACAGACTACAAAACAAAAGCCTCTATTATTGCAAAGGTTCCATGAACGATGTTTTGAGAACGTTATTAAAGAGCAGACAACGTTTGACAAACATTCTATTAATGTTAATATGGATTCTATTAATGTTACATCTGTTACATGTAACTTTTTAACATCCATTATCAGATCAATAGTGCTCAATATAGGTGGTGCCAAAACATTTCGTGATCTAATCACTCAGAAATCATTCAGAAGTACAGTCAAAAACACACATGGCCAAATGAAAGAAGACCTGCTAAAAAACAAAGGTTTTAAAATGATAAGACGGTGTCGTATATCCGAGTGAAACGCTTCTGGACAAGAACAAATGTGGGCGGGGCTTGATTGTGTCTGTGAGGAATTGATTGGATGGTTGTGGTTTGCTATTGGCTGATCTCATGTGAGTGACAGGTTGCCCCGCCCACATCATCAGAGAAGACAAGAGATGCTGAAACTTATTCTGATTCGAGATTATTAACACAATAATGATTTCAGATTTCCCAGGGATCCACTCACCTGTCCGTCGACCAACATCAGACCCAAACCACACGCTGATCTCTGCAGCTCCAGCACAAACACATCTTCATCTTCATCTTCCTCTCCATTCTCACACTCTTCACTCGCATCTACAAACACACACACACACACGTGCTTTTGTGTTTCAAACATTCTGCTTGGACTGGACATACTGTACCCAAAATGTACTCAGACATCTTCAACATGTCTCACATTATCACAGTATGTTACATTTAATGTTGTTAAATGAATGTTTATTGCATTTTTAAAATGTCATGTGTGTTACCATGATGGTGGTTAGTGTTTGTGTGAATGACTATATAAGCTGTTTGTGATGAACTTTGATTGATCATGTGACTCTCATCTCCACTGTGATTGGTGGTTGTCAGCGTATACAATGGTACAAAACATATTAGTAGCCTACTTTAATAGGTCGGTAAATGAACAGTATATCAGATAATGAAATACATTTATTAACTGTAAATTTAAGTTAAGTCTGTAAAACCTAAATTGTTGCTACCATATTTTTTCCGGTAAATTTCTGCCAACCACAGCGGCCATTTTGTTGTTGTTTTTTACCAGATGTTTTTTCCCAGATTGGGCGGGGCTTGATTTAGTCTGTGTGGGGATTGATTGGATGGTTGTGGTTTGCTATTGGCTGATCTCATGCCCCGCCCACATCATCAGAGAAGAGAAGAGATGCTGCAAGAGGAACTTATTCTGATTCAACATTATTAAAACAATAATATTTTATTAATAATAACTGCAATATTACATAAAAACAAGTCAATTTTGATTTCATGGTGACTTTAAGCTGTAACTGTAAAGAAAACATTTGATTGAAAAATCTGGAAAATCTCAAACAGAACTTGCTAGTCCAGTTCTAAAGTCTACAGTGAACATCGGTGATGTGTGTGTGTGTGTGTGTGTGTGTGTGTGTGTGTTTGCTGGAATGTGTGTCTCCAGGCTCAGCAACATTCCCATGATGAGGTGACCCAGGACACACATCTCTAATGAGAGCTTTTGTTCGTGTAAAACCCTCATTCCCCTCACACAGAAGTGTGTGTTTCTTCTGTTTGTATTCATCCTTCTACGACCAACTAATATGATTAATATGATTCCAGCCTGTCGTATGGTTGTGTTTGTTCAGATGCGTTCAGAACCGCACGACTGGGATGTTTAGAGGAATCATGATTATATCTTTGTCATTTTAATGCGATTCCGGCCGATGTCTCACTGGCTGAGAGACAGACATGTAATGGGTGTCAGGTAGAAGTAGAGGAATGAGATTATATTATATCGCGCTGACAGGAGAGAGAAGTGATTTCTGCACAATTTTTCCTCATTAATCGGCGATACTTCCATGTGTTTCAGAGCGAGCCTTCAGGAAGCAGAGCTGCACATTCTGGAGACATATGAACATGAACATATAACAGGATAATAGTAATGTTATAGAAATAATCGCGTGTTTGAGCTGTTTCAACTGAAAGCAACTATTTAAAATATGTCAGTGCCATAGTTTTGTCTCAAGATGACCACCAGTATTGTGTTTTTCTAAAACAATATCATGTTTTAACGGTAAAAGACTGTAAAATGCTACGGTGAAAAACTGTTAATTGGTTAACAGAAGGTTTCTGTACTACAGTGAGTAACTGTAATAGATCTAACCTTACATTTAAGTTTAATTTTAAATGTACAGGTTTTGGAAGTTTAAAAAAATAACGTCATTGTATAATTTACTGTGAAAAACCATAAATTGACATTCCCACAATTCCCTGTGGGAACATTTGATGTATTTTTGTTGAAATAACTTTATGGCTTCATGTTCTTCAATACTATTTTTCTAATCAGTTATGTACATTAAGGTTGTATGTTACATTTTATGTTGTTAAATGAATGTTTATTGCTTTTTTAAAATGTCATGTGTGTTACCATGATGGTGTTTAGTGTTTGTGTGAATGACACTGTGTAGCTTCTATATATTAATATTATCTTTCTCAGCTTGTGGAAAAGCTGCTTGTGATGAGCTTTGATTCATCATGTGACTCTCATCACCACTGTGATTGGTGGCTGTCCGTTTATTACAATGGTACAAAACAGATATTAATACTTATATAGGACTAGGTTGTTTATTTTAAGTTCTTTTTTTTTTTTTACTGTAAATTTAAGTCAAGTCTGTAAAACCTAAAATGCTGCTACTGTATATCTTTTTCAAGATCTGTAAATTAATAATTTGGTTCAAAATTATTTAGATAAGGACCACATGGAACAATGACCCTTTTAGCTCATTTTATTTTTTCAGGAGTTTGAATCAACCTGTCCAAAAAGTATTTTGAGAAGGCTTGCTTTAGTTAAACTCAGCAAGTAAAATCTGGAATGTAAAAATATTTGGTATAATCATGTAAAAGCTTTTTTGTTCCTATTTCATCTGAAGGTTTCATTTTTGGCGTCTCAGATAACTGCTGGATTCAGTAGTGAGTCGGTGAGGGAGGCGAGGTGAAGTAGTGTTTATTCATCCAGCACATTCACAAATCAGTGGGAGTGTGTTACATACTTTCTTTGTTTCTAAGGAATATGACTAGACCGAAAAAGCTTACAAATGGACACAACTCAATCATTTGCATATTTTTCAAATGACTTTCATAAGTATTTGTTTGCAAAAATGAGTCACTTCCCACACCCATAACCGACTCTGCCTGCAAACAAAATATTTTATTATTTTTTCAAACACTTTAAAAGCATTACCATTATTATTAATTATCGGTGCCAATATACAGTCAAACCAAAATGTATTCAGACACCTTCAACATTTCTCACATTATTCGCTATAGTTTAGAAAATGGTAATAAACTATGACAAGAACTCATAGTTATCAATCAGTTGATATTTCACTGGTTTTGGCCATCCTTCTGTTAGACTGTCAAATGAATTAGGTGGAATAGATGTCAGATGTTAAATTTAACTACACAAATAGCTCAACCAATTACCAAACAATGCTTCATTTAGTTCAGTCTGTGCAATTAAACAAAAACACACAATCAAAACATGGCCAGGTCAAAGTGTCTGAATCATTTTTGGTCCCAACATTTGTATACATTTTACTGGTAGTCCACTTTATGAAGATTGTTTGGGTATAATATGTCATGGTTTACTTTATTTTGCTATCCTCACTTACATAAATGAACTATAGTGTCCTGCACCCACTAGTAAAAAAAAATATAAAAAATGATATCTGGAGTCTGAATAATTGGTTTGACCGTACTATAACAAATATTCAGTGGAAGCTCAAAAAAGCATTTCACTGTATTAGGTTTTTTTGTTTGGTTTTTTTTGCCATGGAATTGCCTTTGCACAATCCCGAGCAATGGCAGAATCCCAGATTGAACTGAGTAGACGAGGATTGGGTGTTGTTGTCGCCGGGGATGCCGTGCGGAATCGAGCCAGTCTGCTTATCAATAGGCCTCGACTGGGGCTGGAGCCTCCGGGCCACATTTACAGTGCAAATGTTATCGTTCCAGTCAGTACTGTGTGCCACCAACATTTATAAGATTTTTAAACAAAATAAACCACTTTTATGATTTATTTTCACACAGACTCCATCAATTTCTGCAATCATACACTATGGGAGCAGTGAAAAGCACATTTATCTTACGGTGTGCCTTTAGCCCCGTTATACTCTAGTATTCTCAACTCTGTTGAACATATTTACTCATATTTAAATTAATTCCTCGGTTTTCTCCATTTTTTTCACCAGAATAAACTTGTGCAGAAAATGCAAAAATAGTCTGCAGATTCCATCTTTGTCTAATAACAGCCTTACCAAAACTCCGCCGTTATTACCAGATGCTTTATGAGTGAGAGACGGCATGGGCCCTTAATCACAGCTGATAACCCCAAATATTAGTTACAGTTACAGTATATATAGGGTGAATTCATCTTTTTCCAGTCATCTCAATCATAGCAAAAAGTGTCCAAAATAAATCAACCTGAATTCGCCCCTATGCAGTAACATGGTAATTTGTTCGCTGTCATTAAAGAAGTTAACAAAGAAAGGTTTTTACTGGGTTTGAAGGAGATGCCATGTTTAATGTATTGTAGTTTAGAGCAGTACAATAATTGCATGGTGAATAAAACCTGTATGATTGTGTAAGTGCTCAGTTGACTATATCAGTTGTAGGTGATATAGACTGTATCATTTGACTAGTTCTCTCGCTCCTGTGTCTTTGAGTATATCATCCACTAGTGAGCGCTATTTCACTGAAAGTCAACAGTCTTCCTGCGGTTCCTTTTGTCCGCAGTTCGCCAGTCAACATCCTTATTATGAACTACTCCCAGAGCCCGCCAATAGCAGACGAGTATTCCAGACAGACAGCGAGTCCCACCAATTACATTTCGAGCTCGATTTGTGCCAGCCAATCATAACGCCGAGGCGGGGTGAAACGACGCGCGTCGTCAAGGGGAGGGTTGAAGGTTCGCTTGTTTCACTACGTTGGCTTTTCTCCCAGAAAGATTTCGGTGTGGGAATTTCAATTTTACATTTCTGAGGCTGTCGGAAGCTCTTTCCCGGAGACCCCATCCTGAAAGTTTCGCTGAGCTCGTCTAGAGTGAATAAGGTAGGCTGATTAAGGCTGCTTTTAATCATATCCTCGGTGTTTGTGTGTGTTTCCCTAGATGATCCCGCATGGATCTGATTGAAGTCTGCAGGAGCCGTTAGTCTAATGTCACGGCTTCCAGAAGAGAAACTGTTCGGTGTAATATTAATACTGGTGTATGTGTGTGGGATGGTCACTCTGAGGTAGATCCACGTGAATCTGTGTGTTGAATGACTCGTGTGATGATGATTTACAGCCGTTCGGGTGTTGTTCGCACTGCTGTGGTGTGTGTAGATGTCGTTGGTCTACCTTTACCTGTGACCGTTACTGTGTGAGGATGGAAGGTAAATGTGTGTGTTTCATCATATCTAACATGTGGACACATTCTCCACGGCCGTGTTAAATCCCGTATGGCGTCTTTATGTAAGGCTGTAATCTCCATAGTCTGGTGATGTTTACAGCGATCACAGTGTCGTCTGAACGCGTATGTTCCGCTCCTCCGGGTGATGGACGGCTGAACAACAGGCCGTCTCGAACGCTGGAGGCCGGAATAATCATGTTAACGTGTTTTGTTCGTTGAAACTCAGTGGCACGTGCCCTTAATGCAGCGAGTTGCCCGCGTGGCTGGCGCGCGATCACAGCTCTCTCTCTGTGTGTGTGTGTGTGTGTGTGTGTGAGATCTGGTAGTGTTTTTAACATGCAATCAACGCGTGGATGACGCGGCGCCATCTTCTGCAGCGTTTCTGTGACGCGAACCTTCTGTCCAGATGTGCTCTACGTTACATTACACACACTCACTCAAACACACACACACTCACACACTCACACACACACTCACACACACACACACACACACACACACTGCGCGCGACGCGACAACGTAGGCTCGCTCGATCCTCAAAGTCAAGCATCGTTTTTTATGTTTATTTAATCACTAAAATATTAATAACAACATTGCAGAATGGTATTTGATATATATTTAAAATTCACAAAATGCTGTAAAAATGCACCGAAAATCTGAGGTGATTATTTTATGTACATCTGAAGATGTCTCACACTGTTATAATGCGGTGTATTATGGTTTTGAATTGGTAAAAGGACAGCAACTGGAGAATTTACACACACTGACAACTTAACAATTTTTGGAGGGAAATAATTTTTTATAGTATAAAACTATAAAGTAGACGTAAACTATTTCGTAGTATAAAGTATTAATGCGAAATAATTTTTTTAGTTGGTCGATGATTTCCCAAAGTGTGTAAAGCTGCATGAAACGGAAGTTGTAATCATCTTGTCTCTAATTGTGTCATATATATCCGAGTGAAACGCTTCAGGAACAAGAACAAATGTGGGCGTGGCTTGACTTTGTACGGAATTGATTGGATGGTTGTGGTTTGTGGTGGATCTCGTGTATTGACAGGTTGCCCCGCCCTCATCATCAGAGAAGAGGAGAGATGCTGCAAGAGGAACTTATTCGATTCAAGATAACGAGACGCATGAATTAAAGACAATCACACGGCAATATTCCATAAAATATAAGAATTGTGAATTTTGATTTCATGGTGACTTTAAGGCCCTAAACAATCTCAAACCTAGTGTGTGAGTCCAGACACGCCTGTGTTTCACAGGATCCACACACACTCTTCTCAGGCAGAAGCTCTTGCACTAAAATAGCCCATCCGTTGTTTGAAGTTGAGAAACACTTTCTTGGAGTTTATATTAATTTTGCATTTGCAAACCCCCTTAATTTCCCTCTCATCCCTTCCCTCTCCCTTTATCTACACAAACTCGATTTTCTGCTCCATTACATGCACAGAAATCATAATGCAGTGCAAGTATGCGTATCTGCACGGGACACTGAGTTCTTGGGGGAAATCTGCGGTGTCAAACAGAGACGGTGTGTGTGTGTGTGTGTGTGTGTGTGTAATACAGAGTGATATCAAGTGAACTTATCATTCTGTACACACAGTTCTGTGAGAAACACAGTGCTTTCTTCTACACATGATAGCACAGTTTTCCTCGTGTCTCTAATGCGTACGGGTCTGTATCCTGTAATGAAGTGTGTGTGTGTGTGTCAACATCTGCAGGTTTCTGGAGCAAATATTTGCGTGTGTAAGTGTGAGAGTGTGGATGTGCAGTCAGGTCATGTGATGCCGTGGACATGCTAATGTTTGACAAGAGCAGCCGGTGCACGGTTTCATTCCTGTTAAACGCTCTTAGGTGTTGTTTTGCCGAAGGCAAGCGTCCCGTGGTGAGAAGGTGTCCCCCGCCCCGGGGGTGCTAGCGCTGGGATTAGCCTGAGGCGAGTGGCGGATCTCGGGACTCTAGCGGACCTCGATTGGGTGAGGTTTGAAGGGGTTATTTCCAATTGGATGGTTTTCCGCTGGTCACTGAGTCTACCAGTGTAGCTTTATCCCAGACCATCTGTCAGATCGTATACACACACACACACACACACAGAGGAAAAGCATCATGTGTTGTGTTTGTAGTCTTTCCTTCCGTCGAGTGTGTGGTGAGATTACTGCACGAGTGCAGCATGAGCATATTTGCGTGTAAAGCCCCTCCGTCCGTCTGTTTGTCTGTGTGTGTGTGTGTGTGTGTGTGTGTCTGTGTGTGTGTGTGGACGTCTGGAGTAAAGGGAACTGCCTTGTTTGACCCAGTCAGGGGTTACTTGGCTTTGGGAAGTTACTGCATGCAAGTTGATTTGACTTTTTAAAGGATTAGTTCACTTTTCAAAAATAAATTTGCTGATAATTTATTCACCCCGATGTCATCCAAGATATCCATGTCTTTCCTTCTTTAGTCGAAAAGAAATTAAAGTTTTTGAGGAAAAGATTCCAGGATTTTTCTCCATATAATGGACTTCAATGGCAACCAACGGCTTGAAGGTCCAAATGTGAGTTTCAGTGCAGATTCAAAGTCTCGACACGATCCCAGTCGATAAATAAGGGTCTTATCTAGCGAAATGATCTGCCATTTTCTTAAAAAAAAATTACAATTATATACTTTTTAACCACAAATGCCCGTCTTGTACCATCTCTGAGATGTGCCAGGCGTAATATTACGTTGGAAAGGTGACGTAGCCGGAAGTACCGACCCAGTGTTTACAAGTTTGGAGTAGGAGGACCTCTCAAAGTTATTGTATGTTGAATGACACATATTTATATGTATTTGTGTCAGTTTATTGTTTAAAAACAGCGTCAAACTTCTGTCGAATGCTGACACGTTAACCCCAGAGTATCTTTTAAAAAAGTTTCAATTCTTGTACTCAAAGTCAACGAAAACCGAGCAGGACCTAAGCCATTTTACAGCTGACCGCCGTAAAAAAAGAAGGTCGACGTCGTTCAGAAGGTATTTCTTAGCGATGGCTGATTTAGTCCAGATTAGACCGAGTTGAGAGGCTGTCATATGTGGATCAACTTACTTTGTTGTGTATTTTCAACAGTTTCAATGTGAAAAATAACTTTTATTTTTATTCAATGGATTAATTGCATAAAAAAAGGATTTATCACATTTATACTATATTATTCAGAAGTAAACATTGTAGCTGACAGTGTGTTTATGTCAGAATGTTTATTTTTAAACCACAACCTTCTAAGAGCTTCTTTTACTGTTATATTTAACATATCTTTTGCATTTCTCATCCAAACAACATCAAACTTGGCACTGCACTTACTCGTGCCCAGACAGCTGTCGAGTTTGAAATCCATCGGAGTAACGGTTCGAAAGAGATATGCGAATAACAGACAGGATAAATAATTCCAATTAGTCGTTAGATTAGTCGACTAATCGATAAAATAATCGCCCGACTAATCGTTTAATTAATAATCGTTTACCCCAGCCCTAGGAAACAGAATCCCTGTCAACACGCCACATCCGGAGAAGCAGAAATCCAGCTCCCCGTATAAAAACCTGCAAACGTTCACGTGGATCTGAACAGACGCTTTAACAGCTGTGACACCGAATGTCTGTGTGTGTGTGTGTGTGTGTGTGTGTGCCAACAGACACGCTCAACACCACAACACTGACTCAACTAGTGATCGACAACACGATCCGTCTTATTTCAGGAGAACAGTCATTCTAAATGTCAGTGAAATTTCACAATCATCGATGCTTCAGGAAAAGCTAATGCTAGGTTAGTAAGTGCAAGTAAAAAGTCCTCAGAACAGTTACAGAAGACGGGCAGCAATAAAATAAGAACAAATAAACTAATTGCAAACAAAACAGACACAAATAAACTGGTTTTTCGGGAAGATGTACGAACAGTGGTGTTCAGAGAAGCAATAGCCTACAACAGAAATGTATTAAGTAATCAGATGTAGAATAATCCTGCTGTATACATTAACTATACAGGGTTTTCCCCGGCTCAAAGCGAGGCGGAGGAGGTCAAATCCTGATCATGTATTCTCTGATTTAGAGATATCTGATCGTCACATTACACTTATTCAATTCCCAGTGTTAAGCATGATGATATGGAGCTGGTCTAACACCACTCTGAAATAGGCTGATTAATATTAACATTGATTTAAATTAAAAGTTCTTCTTTTGGCAAAATTACATTTCCTTAATAACCTAAACAGAGACTTTACTCTCTTCAAACTTCAACCTTCAAACCTTACATCACTGTTGGAAAACACTCATATCAGAATACATATTTTTTTTTTTTACAGTTATAAAGGGCATTTGTTCCCTAATTAAATGTCTCCATCTTTCATTTCAAATTCTTCAATTTGATCAATACATTCAATAAGAATAAGACACTAGGCTCTTAACAATCAAAACGTAGCGAAACACGGCAAGACTAATATAGTATCATCATCTATAGGCCATCGAACGCCACTTACATTAAATGAAATAAAATCAGAATCTTCCGCGTTTTCTGTGATTCCCTTGTTTTGTATTTAATTTTTTTATAAATAACGTCTTGGGCAAGTACAATTCTCTCTCACTCGTCCCTTAAAGAAAACAAAAACGCACGTGTCCCGGACAAGCGGTAATGTGGAGGCCTGATATGTTTCCTTGATGGTTTTCCCTGAGGAGAATTACGCTGTTGAAAGAGTGACGCACGTTCATGGCGTTTTACCGTGATGAAAGTTCCGTGTCTTTATTAAACTCAATACATTATAATGATTGATCTGTCATCCAGCCTCGGTTAATTGGAATGTTGTGTTTGTATTACTTGGCCCGTCCGACCTGCAGATTATGATCCGCCTAGCGCTATCGGTGAACTATACGGCTTGAGAATGAACACAGGCCAGGAACCCGCCGTTACAGAACCGTCAAGGTGGAAACCTGTATCTGAGCATGTGACTGACTGTCCGAGTTTGGTCAAGAGCCGGAACCAAATTTGACTTTTGTCTTAGCAATTAACAATAAGACTGCAGCAGGTTTATTAGGCTTCTGTCACTTTAAGAGCTAATGCACTGAACCAGTATACTGTTACACATGCTTATTCTTAAGACTTAACCGATGCGTTTATGAGGATATTTACCAAAACGGCATTTCAGCATATATGTGTGTGTGTGTGTGGTGTGTGTGTGTGGGCTATTAGACCGCTTCGACGCGTGCCTGAAGCCACGGTAGGCTTTGCTCATGCGTGTTACGCTCGAGTCCTGGAAAGTAAAGCCGAAACAGTTCGATCGGTCCCAGTATAGCTCATACACCCCCGCCTCTCCATGTCATCTAATAAGACAAACAAATTACACTTCAAATAATTATGCTTTCTGGCATTTTAGGTAGTTTTTAATCACACTGATGTAAATTCAAGTGTTCGTTTAAAAAATATATAATGTCAGGGCCATAAATGAACATTGTCGGCTTCACTTTTCTGCAGTGGAAGAGATTGAAGGTGCGTCGTCCATCTTTTTTTACAGTTTATGGGTCCACCCCGTCTCGGATTGGACCAAACTATTACAGAAAGCAAACTGTACATGGAAAAAGTATTCCCATGTATTGTGATGGCCAGTGTTGTGTGTTAGGGAACAGTCCAATCCTGTCTTTCTCCCATCACTCCCTCTCTTCTGTCTCACTAAACCACAGCACAATGGCTCCATTCACAGAGCAAGCGTCCTGACTCGTTCTCATCCATGCTCCTCTCTAATGACCGCGGGACACACACACACACACGGACACACACACACACGCACACACACGCACACACGACAGGTGCTGCTGGTAACCTGAAGGAGCTTCATCATCACACACAGGGACTGAGCCGACGGTCTGAGCGGGACGAGGAAGACGAGATGGTCAGCGGGAATCTCCTCTGGTGAAGATGATGATGATGATGATGGCACACAGTCAACAGCATCAGTGGGAACTGGACCAATTAGCATTCACTGCTATGAAGAGGCCAGAGAAAAGCCCCTGATCAGAGCACAGAAAGCCCTATGTAGACCCAGCCATCATCTCTGTGACCCTGAGAGGAAAGACCCCGCAGATATCCACTCACTCTCAGCCAGGTGTAACTTACATCATGCTGTCATTGTCCTAAGCTTAACCATGACAGTGACTAGCGTAGTTTGTTTATAGCCTACGTTTAGCCTTTTACTCTGCTGATTGAGTTTGAGCTTCAAAATCCAAAATCATGATGAACACAACTTGTAAGAAACGGAGAATCTCAGATTATGTTCTGCAATAATCCAAAAACTAGTGGAAAACTCTGTTGGATTGTAGTGTAGGGAAAGCAGGGTGATGGGAACTCGTGGGCTGTCCGGAAGTTATTCAAACCCTGTAACGCACAGGTGTCCATACAGTGGCAGTGCTCACGGAAAATGAGTCAGCCAATCAGATCATGTCTGATAATATGGACCAATCAGATCCCCCTGTGGGCGGGGTTAGTGCAACAGAAGCAAGCTGAGTTCAGAATACACATTTACACAGAAGAGGGTTCGTTCAGCTAGGGCTGGGCGATCAAGTGATAACGATAATTATTACGATAGAATCTTCCTTAAGGCGAGACACGACAGGCAAAAACATCGGGGTTTTTTCTCACTGGTCAATTTGGGATATTTGTCTTCAATATTTGTCTTCTTTCAGACTTGTGGTGAAAAAAACGTCCAAAATACACATTTAGGTCTTTATTTTCCTACACTTCGTCTGTTTGCGTCTGTAGATTTCTCATAAATTCAACAAAAGTTTCGTTCTTAATCAACACGCTGCTCCACGATCTCTGTCTGCTCCCTGTCATCACACACACCGTTAGATGCTCTCTCTCTCCTGTACAATGCTGTCGGATCCAAATATGGTCATTTCCTTTTTATCAGCAACCAATCGTGAAAGTAAAAGGGCTGAATGCGCAATCTCATTGGCTGATGATAAATCTTTAAAGCCCGTTTTCTCAAAATGACTTTTCTCTCATTCTCCAAGTCTGAAATCTCCACTTAAGTAGCACCGATATACACCAAACACTCCAGTCTTGTACCTAGTTATATTATGAAGACATTTACAGAGGGATTTGTAAATATATTATTCCTAGCCTGATTTATATAACATTTTATTCCAAAAAACATGGCAAAATCTATTTAAGGCTATTGACAGTATATTCTGATTTACAGGATAACAAAAGTAGAATCCATAAATCCCTCTGTAATATTCCCCATCTAATATGTGAACACGATGAAACAATTTTGAACCAGGCTTTATCTCAGATTATTTTTTTATATATATATATGCAAATGAGTGCATATTTAATTAGATACCTAATTTGCATATTTAAACATTAAATTACAGAAAACTTTAATGACTCGCACTGGTGCCAGTACCAGTTTACCAGTCCGGTGCAGTTCTCCCATACAAACCACCAATCAAATGCCTCGTGATTTAAACTAGTTTAAAGCCAGAGGAAACAGCTTTTCAATTGACACGTCGTCAACATTTACTGTAGTAACACTAACTGAAACCATGGGATTGTGGTTGAAATGTGGGATATTCATATTGAATTTTATACTATTATTAATGTAGACATTAAGGCCTGGTTTCACAGACTGGGCTTAGATTAAGCCAGGATTAGGCTTTAGTTCAGTTAAGTAGCTTTTATAAATGTGCCCTAGAAAAAAACATTACTGATGTGAGTCTTCAGACAAAACAATCACACTGACATATTTTAAGAGATGATTCAGTTAAAACAACTCAAACGTGAACTTAATTTTGGAACTAGCTTAAGCCTTGTCTGTGAAGCCGGCCGTAAATGTTTTAAAGGAGTAAGGGAATATAATTACAGTATGTTTAAGCTATAGCAGGTTTTGTACGCTTGTATTACACTGAATGTCTTCAGGCTGCTGTTTTTCATAACAAATACCATAGAAACCATACAGTTACATTTCACCATGGCAGTGAGGTGCAGAGCTTGGCTTTACCTGTGGTTAACATGAGCCAAATACTGTGGAAGACCACATTTTACCCTGTAACATTTTATAGGTTCCTATAAAATTGAGGTTGGTACAATTTTTACAGGTGTTTTTGTTGATGAACATAAATCTGCATCCCAAATGTCAAATGTGCATTTCTCGAGACGACATGTAATATTAATTATGAAATGTTCATCTGTTTGGCAAGTGTTTGTCTGTTCTGATGATAAAAACCAATCAGCTGTCTGGTTGCTACAACTTTCACTCAGGAGCAAAAATCTGACTTTAAACTTTAAAGAAATCAAGATTTGACATTTATCGTGATAATTATTAGCCTGGTTAAAACCAGACCATTCTCAGTCGTAACTGAGTTATGGTCTGGCAAAGCTTCATTAATAACTCATTTCCAAAGGGGCGTCACCAACGGACGTCGCTCAGATGCCTCTGGGTGCAATTGGATAGACCTAAAACCAATCAGAGCGATCGTCATCGTGTAAAGCCCGCCTCAACGTTTCTGATTGGTGCCGCGATTTGGACGGATTAGAAATGGGCTTGAATGAGCTCTTTGCCAGACTACTTGCAGAGCAAATCTACATTTGCCGGAAGTTTGTCTGGGTTTTCCCAGGCTAGATAATTATCGATGTCGACGGATATAAAACATTTTGTCATACTTTTTTTGGCCACATAAGTTCATTATAAGATGCATCATTGGAGAAATTAACTAGCTAGTAACGACTGTTTCCAGCTGTTTGATCTAGAGTTTGTCGTAGTAACACGAACCTACACTCCTAATCACAGGCCGAGAGCTGTAGTTCAGCCACACGGGTCGATGATGCTGTTCTGGGAATGTTTTTGAGACTCACACTTGTCAAACGATGGGATTTACAGCTACAGTTGGCTAATGATGCTTGCGAAGCCCAATGACTGCTGCACACGACAGTATTTGCAAGACAAATCCAGCAGTGCTCTACAGGACACGTGCTGTTCAAGCCCTGCGATTTGAGGAGCACATTTTACCCAAATGACTTCATCTCTTGGGCTTCAGGTGAAAGGTTGGCTCTGCAAATTGGCCTCCTGCAGATAAGCTGTTTTTAACTATGGTTGGGAAGAAGCCAAACCCCAGGCTGTTCCTCCTCTCTCTTTCTTAATCAGCCTGAGGGAAACACTCACACTGGGACGGGGTGGACAGCTAAACCTCTGTCGAGTGGTCTTACCGTCAGTGTGCGTCTGTGAATAACTGTAACGTGCTTTAACCAAGCGGCAACCTTCCAGTCTCTCTCTTGAATCAAACATGGAAGTGAGTTAAACTGCAGTTCATCAACTCTTGCCGTATCCGGTCGGCAAAACAGCAAAGGAAGGATTCGAGCGGCGTCTTCTGTTCCTCTTTTAGATAAAAAGCCAAGTCTAACTCGTTCACTGTAGCGGCCAAAGCCGTTTCAAACAACTGGTGTTCATCCATAGCCATCCTGCAATGTTTACTAATGACTTCGACGTCACAGTGCTGTCGTCATCTCGCCTCTGGCCCGCCTATATCAGATAACCCGATGTGATTGGTGCAGCTCAGACACAAGGGCATATTTAATGAGCTGCATTACTCGACGCCAGAGTTAACTCGCTGAGCAAATTCAACTTGTGCTCTCTCTATAAACCCCCATGTTCAAATGGCCTGAGAATTTTTTTTTAAACTCATCCATTTAAATTATATTAAATTCATCCATTTCATATCAGAACCATAACATCTCAGTGTTCAGACACTGGTGTAGTGAGCAGCTGAAGTGTGTGTGTGTGTGTGTGTGACGGTCCAGGGTCTCTGTGGGCGGATGGGCCGAGCGCCGGCTCTCAAGCACAGATTCCCACAACCCTTCCGAATGGTTGAGCAATCGCTTTCCCAGCATGCCACCGCATCAGGAGGGCACGGTCTGACAGGAAGCGCACCCTCAGACCTGTCCCCGTTTCCACACACCTTATTAAACTAACAGCATAACGCTTCAGTGACGTGACGTGTGAGATCAAGCTCTACTTCTGTGAAGTAGGACACGAGACCTGCCTTTAGAAAGTGTGTCTAGTCTCGACAGATGCCGCTGCTTTATCAGGGAACCAGGAAGATTGACTTGTTCCTCATTTCTGTTTTTTCCCCAAATTTATTTCTGGTTTTTACTAGTTTAACCTGTTAACTGTCAGTCACACTTTGAGCAACGACCTGAAATGACATTTCCAACTTCCAGTTGTTACAAATCTTGAATATTTAGGATAATATATGTCTAATCAATTGAGTTCTTAAAACTAATGTAATGTATTAAAATTAAAACAATAATGCCTCATTTGCATATTCATAGAACCGCATACTAAATGAGGTACGGGTGTAGAGTTAAGCTATTTTAAGGCATGAATTATTTTTTTTTTCATGGAAAAAACTTTTAAATGTGTAATTTTGGTGATTTAAAGATGAGTTTTAAGGTATAAAACAGGGACTGTAACAATATAGTTTCTCAATATTAATTAGATTTGCCATCTTTGTCAAACAAAATGCTACACAACAGAGTAGCGATCTGAGAGTACCAAACGCCTACAGTACTTGAGTCAGTGTCCAGCCCTACTTTTGATTTATTCATCTGACTTTTGTGACGTTCTGCATTACACAGTAAAATCCATTTTTTTCTGACTGGATTCTGCAGTGTTTTTACGAAGGGCCGCGGTTTCTGACGTGTGTGTCTGTGTGGATCAGTCTCTGATGTGGCCAACAGTATCATGTTAATGATTAGTCGATGGATGATGTCAGCTGTAACGCATGGAGACAGCAGTGTCCACAGGGACCGTCAGGAAAAACATCTCTCCTCCCGAAGGAAACACCCCAGAGACCCAGCGACCGCCTCACGACGGGACTCAGGCTGATTCTGTGTGCCGGCGCAGGGTCGACTCACTCTCTCTCTGTGTTTCGTAATGTGATTGGTGTGGTGTTGTTCCTGTGTAATCTCCTGATGTTGGACTCAGATGGGAGGCCAAACTGATGACATGAACATTTTCAACACTGTTTTTTTCGTTTCTGCACCCAAAAACACAAGCCGTTCAGGACAGATGGCAGCGCAGATTACATCCAGCGTAATGTTTTCAAGCGTTTGTCATGGGATGGTTTTCCATTAACAAATGAGTTGTTTTTCTCATGTATGGCCTTATTAGTAGCAGGTGGGTGGCCGAAATGTGTGAGCTCAGATATAATTTTTAATGTCACTGGTGCTCTTAAAGCAGGTGAAGTAAAGGATACAGGTGAGCGTGAGTTTGCGAGTCTCAGCCGTCCTGATGCACGTCCTGTAATGTCATCTGGACTGAGCTTGTGCTCCTCACGGCTTTGGCTTGTGTTCTTGTGTTTGTGGAGAGCAGTGAGTTCTGGAGTCCAGTCCTCTGCGGAGGCACGTGTGTGTCGGAGCGGTCCGGCTCGGATGGGTGGGAACGCCATGATGTCATGTTGTCCGCGCTCCAGAACTGATCGAGTTCATCCAAACAGCTGGAAGCGTTCGGGCTGATGTGGTGATGTATGAGCTGCTCATGTGAAGGATCAGTGTGTGTGTGTTGTGATCCTCTCTCATTGATCAGCTCAAGATGTGGACTGCACTCTTCACGTAACCTCATGCTTTACTAGCGCTGTGACGGTGGGGAAGGGTTGTAAACACAGAAAGCAATAGAAGTTAGAGTAAACTCTGGATCTACGCCAAACTGAACTCTATTTCCACACTAAGATGAGTGTGCGCTCGTATATCCGGCTCTGTGTTGAGTCTCTCCTGCCGCCTCTGTCATCTTGGATGGGTTGTTTCCACTGAGCTCATGGCAGGGTCATTCTCAGGTCAATCTCTTGGGTCAAATGTTGTCACTTCCTGCCTTTTTTTCATTTATTTCTTTATTTTGTGGCCATGATGGCTATAAAGGCTGTGGAGGTGGGCAGCTCACTAGACTCTGAATCAGAAACCACATGAAACTGAGTTCGCTGCACAGTTAGCTTTCCTAATGTGACTTATTTCCAGGAGAAACTGGGGAAATGATGTACGATGGGACTTTATATTTGAAGTCAAATATTTATTTTCAGTTAAATATTTTCGGTAACACTTTATAATAACTGCACGCTATTAATCATTAGATAAGCATTAGTACACAGTTAATTCATCATTTATAAAGCATTAATAGACATTAATAAGCAGTTTATAAATATGGCTATAAATGCTTTATTCTTGATTTATAAGCATATCTATAATGTTTATAATTGTATTTTCATACTTTATTAATGATCAATTTATCATTTCTAAATGAATATTGCATTATTTACAAACCGGTTATTTAGGGAGTTGTCAGTGGTTCATAAGATCACTTAGAAAGTGTAAGTAAATGATTAATAAATGTTTAAATACATATTATTATTCAGACATATAGTAATAGTTACTTAGTGTGTTAATAAATGCTTTATTAACATGTATTTCTACTGTATTTCAGGGTTAATTCAGGGAGTTATATGACCCTCAAATTTAAGAATAAGGGACAAAAAATGCCCTATTACGACTGTCGCAATTAAAGAAAAAGTGTTGATTGCGGCATAACATTGATATAACTACATGAGCAGATCTAAATTATATCTGTTGTTGAGCACTATTACCAATCACACATGTTTTTATTGACCAATCAGAGGCGTTTAGATTAGTCACGGCTGAGTCACGGCCAGGTTGGTCAGTGTACACGCTCACTGTCTGAATTAGATATAATCAGCAATAATGATTTGTCATTATTTCACAGTTCTGCCCTGTAATGTTGCTTATATCTGTTGGCTGTTTACATCATGTAGTCATTATATACATGCACGTGTGCCACCTTTGAGCAACACTAGACCAGTGGTTCCCAGACGTCTTCTGCCGGCGTACACATGAAGACTCTCTCAGACATGACCTTGGATTGTAGGATTGATTTGAAACATTGTAATTAATACAGTACTTCAACTTCATCAGGCTTCTTCTGTGTGTGTGTGTGTGTGTGTGTGTGTGTGTGTGTGTGTCTTAACTATCTTCGTACTGTCAGAAGCTAATGTTTTGATTCATTTAACACACTGCGGTTATCCAAAAATGTACGTTTTATGTAGAGTAGGGCTGTGTTAAAATATCGATACAGCTAACTACTGCGATATTTCTTTTCACGATAGTGTATCGATATTCCAACCTCCTAGTATCGCTATTTATTTATTTTTAAATCATGTTTTAAACAGATTTAAAATGACGTTATTTCATTAAATCCCTTGTGTCGAGCGTCCTCCTCAGGTCCTGTAGATCGCTGACTCGATGTCTACACGCTAACTGTTACTCGTCTTATCATTATTTTAAAACCAAAGCATTAGATGAAACGGATGCCGTTTGAAAGCTTTGCCAGGCTACACTAAAATATTCAGGAAACAACCAACTTGCGTTCTCACTCAAGACACCACGCAGATGACAGGGTGGCACTGCAACCTCCGCCAAAACCTGTTGATTGAAGGCAGACCACACTGGATAATAAGACCAGCAAGCTTCCGTCCACCTCAGCTCGTGCAAAGATCATCACGGAGTTCATTTCTAAGGACTTGCGGCCGTATAGTGTGGTTGAAAACCCCGGCTTCAGGAATAAGGTGAGCACTATGGATGCGCACGCTGTGATCGCGACTCGCAGTTATCAAAATATCAAAAAATAGTCTACAGCATAGTAGAGCATAGTCAGGTCACCTTTATTAATAAAGTGCACAGATTTTTTAAAAACAGCTTTACGGTGATAACAGGAAAATAATGGAAGTTTGTTTAGCTTTACAGCAGCTCTAGAAGAACATAGTGCCTCAGTCCATGTTGAGTAAGTTCACTACGACTCATTTAGGTTGTAAAAATCATCAGTTATTAATTTAGTTCATTTATATATATATATGTGTATGTATGTATGCGTGTCATATGTGATGTCATCGTCCAGTTCAGTTCTCATTTAATGGTGTCAGTCAGGCAGATCAATAATGTTGAATATTAACCATACTGACTTTCAGTTTTATGAGTGTTTAATTTAATGCACTTAATTTATTTACAATTAGTCACTTGCAGTTTTACAGTTATTTTTATTTTATTATTGTGGCATTTACATTTTTATTTAAGTGTTCAGTGACACAATATGCACTTCATACATTTCAGCGTGTTCACAATGCACATAGTTTAGCTAATAAATCAGAATGGAAGTAATACATGTGATGCACAGACCAGAATACCACAGCTGCTACAGCAAGCATGTTCACCTCTATTATTTTTTAATGTTTGATTTAATAAAGTATTGCAATATATCGCAAAATGTATCGTATCGGATGTCTTAATGCATAGTATCGTGAGGCCCTTGCCAATACCCAGCCCTACCTTGAGTTTATGACCCTGATAACACTATAAAACCAGATTAGATTTTGTATTTCCTTACGCCAGTTATTAATATTGCTGTGATGTTGTAAATGCTGACCAGTTTTCCAACAGTAGAGTGAAAATATAATAAATCTGGTGTTAAATATGCTTGTATTAAACCTCCTTTAGTTGATATCTTTGAACTTTCTCTCAGATTTGCCACAGAAGCTCAAGCGGGTTCTTGAAGTTTAGAAATGTTTGATTAATGAAGTAATTTGATGTGAGAAAGAACTTCATTTGATAAAGACTGTGAGGGACTCTTCCTCCACACAGACACACAGACACACACACACACACACACACACACACACACACACTGATGAAATGCTCCTCAATCCTGGCCGAATGTGCATGTTGCTAACGCTCGATGAATAATTCATACTCACTATAGTGGAGTGTATTCAGGGATGTTTCCAGTTTATTTAAAACTCGTAAACGAGGGCGATTAGTTCCAGCCCAGCGGGTGGTATCACAGATTCAGTGTGTGTGTGTGTGTGCGGCCCTCTGTATTCAGCGCTGACCTTCTTTTATTGGTGCTGAGTTGACATGACACTAAGTGCATGCGTAACCAGGAACTGCCCGTCTCCATAGCAACCCTGAGCCCCGGCAACTGAAGGGCCAGCAGGCGGAAAAAACCCACGAAACATCCATGAGGAACAGTGTGTGTTCGAGCTGTCAAACACTGCCCTTGCTGGTTCATGAGTAGGGTTGGGTATGTTGTTTTTTTTTTTTTGTTGTTTTTTTTTTGTCGATACTCTTAAAACGGTACCGTTGAGCTGCGCATTTAATATAACAAGGTTCAACACTTAGGATTAGGGTTGGGTGTCGATACTCTTAAAACGGTACCGGTGCCTGAACCGATACTTAAAAAAAAAAAGAGAGCCTCATAGCTTATGTGAGTAACCAGTCTTCAGCTGGAGAGCCTCATAGCTTATGTGAGTAACCAGTCTTCAGCTGATCCTCTCTTTAGCCGAACCGCGTCATAGCTTATTACCATAAATTGACCAGACTTCAACTCTCCTCGCCGCTCTCACCGTCCAAGACGCGCCCGCCCAAGGGGGTAATCCATCAGCCGGAAACTGAAGCTTCCCCGGGCGCCGCCATTGATTAGCGGACCATCACCTGCTGTTAGCATTCCATTGACTCCCATTCATTTTGGCGTCACTTTGACAGCGAATAACTTTACATCTGATGCGTTTAAAGACTCCATTTGTCCATTATTTCTAAAGAAACACGAAAATGTATAAAAGGCTCCATTACCTTGTATCTTACGTTATGACCCCGTAGAAGCAGTTTTTGTAAAAATAGGCTAACGATTGTGTCATAACCACGCGACTCTCTGTCGCACAGTAGAGAGATTACCGTATGGACAGGAGGAGAAGCTCGCGGGCAATCGGGGGGACGTGGAGGCAAAATGACAAAATAATTAATCAGAATACTTAGCAGAAGTTTCTCATGGACACCTCCTACTCACACTCTCCGTCTCTGCAAGTTTCAGAAGGGAATGATTCAGATTTCTCTCGGCACAGCTACTAGAAGACAGCGTAAATGTATAAATATAAGTAGTCTAAATACAAAACACAACAAATTTTCATAACAAATTCACAATAAAACCTAAGCCACCTAAACCCAAATACAATAATATAACACTGAATAACACTACAGGACTAATAACTGCAAAGTCTGTATTCTTGGTATGCTTCAAACCAGCTGTAAATCTCAGCAAATCTTTTCACATGTTGTGCGTTCTCTGGCCAATACGAGCCCTCTCCTGAGTCACTGCATGTCCTGCACACGGTGAGCGTCATTCTAGAGCGCATCTCCTTAAATGCGTTACGCGAAACCCCTCGTGGAAGAAGAACGCCGTCATGTGTACAACTGAGACAGTGAGCTCTTCAGGATCAGCTGAAGACTGGTTCGTGGCTCTATTGTTGCAGTACACTTGCAAAACGCTCTTGAATGATTAATTTATTAGATGTACGCCGGCCTGTTATTGTAGGGACGTCGACTTCACATTTTCACCTAAACATGATGCGGAACAAAACCAACTGTGATTGGTTGCGTTTTGTCGTCCTTGGCTGATACTTTATAAGGTTCATGATTCATGTAGTTGATCTAGAACGCATAATGGGCATGCATGTTAGTACGCACGGCAGTTCAGAGAAGTGTATCTGTCAGGCTACAACACGTCATTCATCCACTTCTCCAGAAATACTTTAAAGTGAGGGGCTGGTGGAGTGTGAGAAGAACAGAGTCAGTTTTATAGTTACCTACACAATGTGTATCTAAACACGTCATTAATTTATAATTGAGAGGATTGTTATTGCCGCTTCATAGCCATCAGTGTGTATGTAACTATAAATGTTGTTTTGCTAGTATTTGTGTGTATTTAAAGTGTCTCATACCTAAAATAAACCTTATGTGGTTGAAAACACAGAATAGTTGTGATAGGCTAACAGCGCTGAGAGCGTCCGTCTCGTCAGCCAACGCAGATTTGAATTCAGAAGATTAGGGATGCACCGATGCATCGGCTGAACATCGGTAATGGGCGATATTTGCCTCGTTAACTGCCATTGGGAAATAAAAATGAAATTCGCCGATGATATGTGTCATGAACGCTGTGCTCAGGAGAAACTTTTTTTCCCTCTTTTTATTTGGGCGGGGGGAGATACCGAGACGGAAGAGGGCCCCCGCGCACTCTCCTCAGTAACTTAGATTAAGCAAAGAAGATGGCGGTCGTGTGGCAATATTTGACAGTTTCAGAGAAAGATCAGCGTTTTGCAGTTTGCATACGTGTTCCATTGAAATTTCAAGAGGGGGGGCTGTTAGAAAGTCATTTAACAACCTGGGATCCCCCGCGATACGGTTCTCACTTGCGCTTGAATAAGGCCGGCGACACACTGGCTGCGTGGCGTGAGCGTCTCAGCTGTATTTAGGCTCCCATGTTAACAGGTTGGAGTTTGCACACTGCCTGCGTGAGACACGTTCTTACAGAGAAAGTTCATGCCTGAGTTTGTGTTTTGGGTTAAGCTGCGTTGCTTTGAATTGTGGAAAATAGAATAATAGAAACAAAATGTATTAGCCTTTTTACCGTTATTATCAATCTAAATTAATCTCGTTTTTAATTGAACTTAATTTCGTTTTTCTTTATTTAAATTTCGTTTTTTCTTTATTTAAATTTCGTTTTTCTTTATTTCTATTTTGTTTTTCTTTATTTAAAATCTACCCTTTACTGTGTCAGTAATTTGTTAGTCAGAAAAATATTAGACTACATTAAAAGTATTGCTTAATTTAACAGACCTGTGTGTGTGCGTTTTATATCACTAGTGCAGTGTCCGTTCTCGGAGCGTATAAGCCCTGCCCGTGTGAGGTGCGCCGCTTCCCGCTCGCGCTGTTCTGTAGTTTACTGAAAGTTTATTAATTCTGAACGTGTCGCGTCTCGCGTGTCCGTCTATATTGCACCACCAAATGAGACACTGCACTCCCTTGTGAAGTCGGTTGGATAAACGGTTCTCGAAATAATAAAAATGTAAACGGACATACAGACACATAGAGATTCCTGCCTTTATTAGAGAGATGAATATGTTCAGCACCCTCTCTCTCCGAAGCTTCGAATATTCGATGTTCATTACTAACGAAGCTTCGAAGCTCAAAAAATGGTCTTCGGACCAGCCCTAATAGTGTGATCAAGAGCCGAAAGACTTGTATGTTTCCGTGGCACAAAAGAAGGAATAAATAACAAAAAGAAAAAACATCGGCATCGGCCAAGTTGTTATGTTAAACATCGGTATCGGTATCGGCCCAGAATTTCCCAATCGGTGCATCCCTACAGAAGATGATCACGTGATCTGAACATTAAGCACACCAGTGTGAACGATCGTACGCGTCAAAGGGTTAACTAGCGATCACATGCGGTGATGATGCTCGCGTCCGTCTCGGAGAAGAGGGCAGATGTTTCAGCCGACCGCTGAGGCTTTAAGTGCCGCCGAAATCTGTGTTTTGATTCGGTCCGGTTCCATATCGGTGCCCGTTTTCGGTACCCAACCCTATTTATGAATGGATGATGTTAAAGATGATGTAAAAAACAACAACTTGCATCACAATAGGTGTAATGTGATTGTCAAAACATTTGGTAACTAAACAGAATTGTATTAAGTTTAGTGACAACGTTACAATGTTTACATGGTACAATGACTGGTAGGCTACTGTTCGTATTATTGCTTAACACAATTTTCAAGATTTCAATTCTTGGATTTGATTTCAATGTTGATTCAATATTGACTCATTTGGATAAATATTAGGTAGGCTACAGTAGCTAGACTACATGTTAATTTTTCTGAATAAAAAAAACATCTCACATAATGCTGTAAACATACAGGGAGCCCTATCAGCTGGTATTATTAAAGGTTAAAAATATCAAATTAAATTAAATATAATGCGGTTTTCATTATGATAACAATTATGTAATGACACAAGTAAATATATAATAAATATGTAATATAGTGCACATATTTAGCAAAATACTCCTCTCTATATTTTTTCTAGTCAACTAACGTGCTGGTCATTAAATGGCTTTCCTGAGGTATATAACGTTCTGTGACATAATTGTTGTCCTGCAGTTTTATTGACCTCTTTCCATGGCTTAAAAACACTGATTGATCGATATTATTCATGAGGCATGTACTGTATCTTTAAATAAAGTCACATTTACAAGCACCAAAACGGTATTTATTGTCTGAATTTCGTAATAAAATGGACAGAACATGAGAGCTGAGAATTTTTCTCATATCAAAGGTAACCTGCTCTGTCTAGTCTGTCGGTGTCAGGGACCTCTTTGCTCCGTGATTTTTCTCTGCGTGAGAAAATGGATGTGTGGCGTGAGCGTGTGAAAAGTGTAAATTGCGTGAGTCTCACGGTGAATGCGTAGAGTTGGCAGCCCTGCTTTTAGGGGGATAAATCGTCGGCAGTGTTCCTCCTTCCGCCACGCTTCTTCTCCATGTGAGGATTGTTTACATTAGACTAGAGTGCGCACGGCGCCGCATGCACACAGTGCTAATACATGTGGGGATTGTTGACATCAGAGTGCGCTGTGTTTCGCGCAGCATATACGCAGTGTTTGTTTAAGCGGTTGATGAAAATAAGCTAATGTGCGTTCTATAAATCTAAATTCTGATCTATTATTTTTTACGGTATTTTGAAGTGCCCACGATAACAATATTTTGCACTCTTGTGGATGTTTGTCATGTTTATGAAGTCTTAGGTGAGCTTGATCACACATTATGAACGAGTTACACACACACACACTCATGAAACAGTTCAGTGTGTTCACTCTCCTCTCCGCAGTGTCTGACAGCCCAGTTTACTTCCGCATGAGTGTGTGTGTGTGTGGTGACACTGCTGACCCACACCATCTGTCCTGATGAGCCTGTGTCTGTAGTTTACACACTGAGTCGTGCAGCTGTGAGCATCTGTACACCACAAGCACTTATGTACAGTATGCATGAAATGTTTGAAATAAACATGCAACATAGTGACTGAAATGGGTCTGAAGTGCTCATGATGTTCCAGTAGAGTGTGTGTGTGTGTGTGTGTGTGTGTAGACCAGCACAGTAAGAGCCTCTCTCCAGCTGCCGTCAGGTGACTTTAATCACTTCTGTTATTGCTGTCACAAGACTCAGATCTTCTGATGAAGTGAGCCGGACAGGAGATGAGCTGGTAATGCAGTTACTGACGCGCTGTAGTCTGACCTCATGATGGCTCATGAAGCTGCTGGTGCTGAACACTTACTCTGTTTTGATGTGGGTGGGGCTAGCCACAAAACTAGAAACCATGTGACCAGTCAAATGTAACTCGAATTGTAACAGTCACAGAAAATCAGATTTACGCACAGAAGTTTAATGTTTTGTGAGTGTATTTTCATACTCGGGTTTTTTTTCTGTGTGTGTGTGTGTGTGTGTGTGTGTGTGTGTGTTTGAAATGAAATGAAATGAACCTGCTGGATCTTTCAGATCACATTCCTGTGGATGTCCGGCAGTAAAGCAGGCCAACGCGCTCTCTCACTCACTCACTCACACACACACACACACACACACACACACACACACACACACCACACACACACACACACACACACACACACACCATCTGTCCGAGTCAGTGATGATTCAGATGAGAGGGACATCAGCTGACCGGAGCACTGGGTTATGTGCCACTCATGATGCTGTGTGCATTATTGCTCAAGAGAGAACGTCTTGTGATGAAACAGGGTTTATTTGTAAGGCAGACAAAGGTTTACCATAGTTTACCATTATTTACCACGATTTACCATAGTTTATCATGCTAACATGATGTTAGCAACATGCTAACATGATGTTAGCAACATGCTAACAACATGCTAATAATGCTAGTATGGTGCTGCCAACATGCTAATAATGCTAGCATGATGTTTACCATGATTTACTAAGATTTTTAGCAAGACGCTAACATGATTAGTATTTTTAAGTATTTAAAGTCCCTGTAAAGTCAAAATCAAGTATGTGTTCTGAGTTTGTCACACCACAGAAAAATGCGTTATTAGTCACCCAGCCAAATTTGAATGAAAAAAAAAGCCAGCAAGTACATAAAATAAGCTATCGAAATCTTGAAAAATGAGCAGGAGTCTCTGCTCTCAAACGCTGGGGGCGTGTCCACTGGCTGCGCTGAAACCACGCCCACTAGCGGGAAAGCTACCGTCGCCACACTCTGACACTCAACTATCTGTCACCGCTACAGCCGGAATGGATGCTCCTAGCAGCTTAATTGTTTTTACAAAGCCATACATGTTCGAGCCTGGACTACCTACTATAATTATAACTTAAGCACACAAGGCAACTTACACTCATTGGTGGGCACGCACTGCCAACGATGGCACCAGTTGTCGGCGCGACGGGAGGATGAAGGCCGAGGCGAGAGATAGTCGGGATAGAGAGATAATAATTCACCAGTAACAGCGGACTATCAGTGAATCCCAGTTGTCTCCGACTAAAGTTTATAAAACTATCCCGTGTAAAATGATCACTACAGAGACAGGTTTTGGCCGTGATCCTCAGCTCTGGTGGCTCTTCACAAAATTAATCCACCTCTTGTTGATGTGTGCGTTAGTTTTTCGTAAATTTAAATGATCTGTTTTGTACGTGTCGCATCCAGGTTATATGCATTTCCGTGATGAGGCATAGCTAGCTAGCAAACTGTAGGCTGTAGTAACCATAGATATCATATAAACTCGCGATTAAGAGTTCGGTAATGAATCGCTACCACCTTTATAGCAACTTTTATTTAATGTAATTTTGTGTGATATACTAACTTTTCATTATGTTATTATTGTCTTGAGTGAAGCGGCTTGTGAGAACAATGCTGGGCCTTTAGGATTGTTATGGCCATCACCAGTCCTGTCTGTTTCATGGATCACCTGCCCCTGGTTTTTGTTTTTCTTGTTCACACACACTCACACAAGCACACATTTTTGTTGTCTGTCATTGTTTAATAAAAAATATTTTATTTGAAAACATGGCTTTAAGCCATGCTTAAAGTCCCTGTAAAGTCAAAATTAAGTATGTGTTCTGAGTTTGTCACACCACAGAAAAATGTGTTATTAGTCACCCAGTCAAATTTGAATGAAAAAAAAAGCCGGCAAGTACATAAAATAAGCTATCAAAATCTTGAAAAAATGAGCAGGAGTCTCTGCTCTCAAACGCTGGGGGCGTGTCCGCTGGCTGCGCTGAAACCACGCCCACACACTCAACTGTCTGTCACCGCTACAGCCGGAATGGATGCTCCTAGCAGCTTAATTGTTTTTACAAAGCCATACATGTTCGAGCCTGGACTACCTACTATAATTATAACATAAGCACACAAGGCAACTTACACTCATTGGTGGGCACGCACTGCCAACGATGGCACCAGTTGTCGGCGCGACGGGAGGATGAAGGCCGAGGCGAGAGATAGTCGGCTCGGACCCATTCACCAGTAACAGCGGATTATCAGTGAATCCCAGTTGTCTCCGACGAAAGTTTATAAAACTATCCCGTGTAAAATGATCACTACAGAGGCAGGTTTTGGCGGTGATCCTCAGCTCTCCATCAAGGTGGCTCTTCACAAAATTAATCCACCTCTTGTTGATGTGATACGTTAGTTTTTCGGAAATTTAAATAAGGACACTGATCTGTTTTGTACGTGATCGCATCCAGGTTACATGCATTTCCGTGATGAGGCATAGCTAGCTAGCAAACTGTAGGCTGTAGTAACCATAGATATCATATAAAGCCTTTATATGATATCTATGGTAGTAACTAACAGTACTGACAGTAACTCGCGATCGGCAAACTGATGTGAATGTGCTCTATTTATATTGTTAGGGGAGGGGACAGCGTCAGGGGCTCCAGTGCGTCATCAAGTAGGGGCGTGTCCAGGAGCTCAGGGGCTTCAGTGCGTCATCGAGCCCCCGTTTTAGCCCCGCCCAAAAAATCCGGAACACAGCAATGGTGAAAAACTGTTTAACGGTCTAACTCCACAATTCAGTACTTCACAGTTCACAGTCTTTGTAATATGTTTTAGCAAAACATTTCTAACATTTCGAATGTGTTTAGAATTTTTTTTTAGAATTGCCTTTACAGGGACTTTAAGTATACCATGTTAAATCAATGGTAAATATTAATACTTTATATGGTAAATGTTGCTAAATTTACCAAAAACGACCATTGATTTACTAAAAACATGCTAACATGATGCGTTAATCAGCTAGCATCATGTTACTAAATCATGATTTACAATTGATTTACCATTTACTAAATTTGACATATTTTAGCATGTTGATGGCAAGAAGATTGATTTACTACAATTGATTTAACAATGATATAACAATTGAAGATTGATTTACTATACCATGATATATTGATTTACTATAGACATTATGATTTACTATATCTAGCACGATTTACCATAGTTTACCATGATTTACCATAGTTTACCATGATTTACCATGATTTACCATAGTTTACCATGATTTACCATGATTTACCATAGTTACCATGTTGCTAGCATGTGTTCACGGTCAGCTTCTTTATGATATACATGCATGCCACGGTGATCAATTATTGCCACTACCGATTTCTTGTCGTCATGATTGGTTGAGCTGATCCTGATCAAGCTTTGTATAAGCTCTCTGTTAACCCCTTACACCCTGAAGGCATACTTGAAGAACTTCTCACATGTGTAAATGCCACAAAGCAGACAAGTATTTATAAGTAGTAGAATAAGTAACAAGTAATGAGATCCTGGTTGAGGAGTGAAGATGTGCGGTGAATCCAGAGCTGTCAATCTGAGCGATCGTCCAATCCCAGCGCGCTCCAGCAGTAACACAGTCTCTGATTGGTCTCTACACATCGTCCCGCCCACCACACCTGAGATCCAGTTTCCATTGGTTCAACATTTGATTGTGATTGGTTCGTGAGATCTACTGATCGACTGATAGAATGTGATCATCTGTGATTGGTTGGACCATCACTGCTGTATTTAGTTGACACACTACATTTGGTTTGCAGCTTACCTGGTGAGTGTTACTGTGTGTGTTCTTCATTATGACTGTCACATGACCTGCCAGCATCAGTTGTTTCACTCCTCTCCTGTGGCCTTGTGGGACAGTAAAGTGTCCATCAGATGTGTCTCAGTGGAAGCAGTGGGTCATCATGGGACATTTCTCCTGCTGTTTAATGAGTCCTGTATTGGGATGATCTCCTCTGTTGGCGTGTGGTGTTCACCTCTGTATAGTGGAGGAGTGTTTGACTTCGGTCTTCTGTGTTTTACTGTCTCTGATGCGTTGTGCAGATCTCATCTGGCTTCTTCCCAACACACAACTTGCTCTTTTTCATCTTATGAAGTTTCCTGACTGTGTGTTTCACAGGACTCTCTCTCTCTCTCACACAAACAAGCGTCCTGATGGTGTTTGCTCAGAGACGGTTCACAGCTCTGTTGTCTCTTTGTGTGCTTATCATGGGAAATGTTTGCTTTAAAAGCTTTAGACACACACACACACACACACACACACACCACACACACACACACACACACACACAGTCCGTCGGGCCAAAGCGAGTGTGCTGGTGTGTGTCAGGGCCAGTAGTGTTTCTCCTGTCATGACCAGGCTTGATCGGGCCTCATCAGGGCCTCCTCGTCCTCCAGAGCGTCCCCTGGGGCTTGAGGAGCTGATCCGAGTCAGGAGACGCTCGACACCGCTGCTCATCTCATCATACCAGACTACCAGCTGACTTACACATTTAACACACTTTATACCATTTCAGCTCTAAACTCTCTTTCAGAAACCAGCGAGTGTTTGAAATGACTTATTTATGATCTGAGGGGGATTATGATCGCAGTATGAGGCAGAAATATATTTATATGCGATGCTAAAAAACCATTGCCATAATATAAATACATACATTTACATTTATTCATTTAGCAACTTACAAATGAGGAATACATCAAGCATTCATCATGAAGAGGCAAATAAACACAAGAAATGCTCAAAATACAACGTTTCAGTCATTGCTTAGAGTATCATCAAGCTATAGGCTAACAGTTATTGATAATCATATGATTATAGAGAGTACCTGAGACTGCCTGAAGAACTTAAACATATGTGATTATAATCATGTATTTATTTGGTCTTGTTTCATCTGTCTCTTCCCTGTGCCTTCGTTGCTCCTGCATCCCTGTATGTTATAAATCATATTCTCAGGTGAACTCCTGTTTTCTTCCCATGAGCCTCTGTTGCTCTGACTGAAGGGATAACAGTATAGAGAGACCGGAGAGATCGCTCAAACTTAATAAAAATGTGACACACAATATGATCTAGTATTTCTCTGAATGTGTGGAAGCCTTTGGTCTTAATGGACTTTAGTGCATCGCTGTGATCAAACGAGCACAACTGAATAACTGTCTTTTCTCTTTATATGAAGTATTGCTGGTTTGTTTGATGTGCACGCCCGATCTAGTGATGTTTCAGTCAGCTGGTGGAACGGTGTGTGTGTGTGTGTGTGTGTGTGTGTGTTTTAGGGCAGCCCTGCTGTGGAAAGCGGATCTAGATAACCATCAGGACACACGAGGCTACGTGCTTCATATGTTGTGTCTGACATGCTCAGATTCTCTGCTGTGGGATTGCTCTAGGTGTGTAGCGATACCCTCATGATGTCACGATTCAGTGCATATCACCACACTGAACTCACAATATTATTACGATACTCCAAGACATATGATAAAAGGATAACAAATAAAATGTTACTGTTGATTAAAATGCTAGATTTGGTGTTACATTGTGTGTAAATGAATAGTCTTGGACTTGGTGCTGAAACCCAAAGCACAGGACAATAGAGACGCCAGAATAACTATATTCATGATTCTGGAGATGAAAATACTGAATTATTTTAGATGAATTTGACATCAGACATTTTAGACATCAGACTTGGCATTATCAGGACACACGAATATTCCCCCGTTGCTGTATTATACATATATATACTACACACAAAAAAAAAAAAAAGCTGTTGAACTAGATTAAATTAAGGAAAACTTTTCCACGAAAATTAATTACATTTTTCCAACAAAATCTAATTTGTTTGAAATGATTTATTGTAATCTTGTTGTATGAACTTAAATTCATTTAGTCATTCCTGCTAGATAAAGTTTTTTCAGGTTGACTACATTTAGTTTTTGTCCTGCCTAGGGATGCTCATATTGACCGTTTAACCGTTAACCGAAAGGAAAAATTGACCAATTAATACTATCAGTTAAACGGTTTAAAACGTGTTTTTTTCAAGCTTCTTTTTGTTTAGTTTGCTGCATGGTTTAAAAATAAAATACTATATAGCTTATATTTAGTAACTCACGGAGCGCGTCGACACGCGCAACCACTCACGTCTCTAGCGAGACGTTACCTGTGTTCCCGGGACATCTGTCCCATCGGAGAGGGTGTTTTCTGCCGCGGGTCTAGCCCATCCATACCACCGCGTTCTTGTTTAGAAACGGAGACCTTTTGCTACGTTTGCACCTCCCGTCCAGACTAAAACGGCAAAACCGAAGACCTAAAACGGAGAAGTTAGAAACATAGACTGACGTACACACACGGGTGGTGTTAGCTCTGGATCCTGATTAGTTTTGACAGCTTGTGTTGATTTGTTATCTGCAAGCATTGCAGTTTGGGGATTAGTGTGTACGTACACACACACACACACACACACACACACACACACACACACACACACACACACACGCGCGCGCGTGCACACGCGCGCACACGCACACGCACACGCACACGCACACACACACACACACACACACACACACGCGAGCATCGATGTTTTACCACAGGTTTACAATAAAAAGTGATACATTGATCATAATGAATTAATTTATGTCAAAATTGCACATTAGTCACTCTATTTCAGAAAAGAAAGAGGACACACTTACTTCTTCAGTCGCGTCTGTTACTGTCTATCTGGTAGCCTAGTTACAGGCAAGCGGCAACATTCTAATCTGAAAAATGAAGCCTACCCGGAAGTGCGAAAAACTGCAATACATCGAAAATCCGCTAGGGGAAGGTCCCAAAAGGGAGCAAATGTCCATACACCCCCATGTTAAAATGTCCGTTTTCACAGCATAAATTCATGTTTTTACAGGTTGGTCCCATGGACTTTTATTGTATTTTTCGATAGGTTCCGAGTGCCTGACAACTGTGAGGGGGGGTGAATTTTTTTCTAACTCGTTAGTTTAGATCGTATTTAGATATAAAATGTATGACAAATAAGGGCGCGATTGACAGCTGACAACGAGCATAGGCTGCGCCGAGTGGAATTCCTGAAATTTGACGTCTCGGCCATGATCTCTCAAAACCGTTCTTCAGAAGTCTATGGGTGACGTCACAGACGCTTTGTCCATATTTTTTACAGTCTATGCTTCAAACCCGTTCTTCAGAAAGTCTATGGGTGACGTCACAGACGCTTTGTCCATATTTTTTACAGTCTATGGCTCCGACGGGCTTGTTTATCGTCATCGGTCTTTTTCCGTTTACCTGTCTTTGTTGTATGAGCTGGTGCCACTCGAGAAATTTTGGTTTGTTTTGGTTGTTTGTCCGCCATTAGCACAGCTGCGGCACACCGGCAATCTTGATTTTGAACGACGAACGGTACGCGATGTGCGAGAGAGGGGGGTGATGATCAGCGCGTACACAAGCATGATTGACACTGCTAAGACACTCCTCCTGGCTCTGATTGGTTGTTTCTTACCGGGAGCGGTGTATTTCTGCAAATGGCAATAGGACCACTGGGAGGAGCCTGGGGAGCTTGATTTTTTTTTCACAGATTATCTGTCTCATATTCTACTGTCAGGACATAATGACAGTTTTAACAAATATGTAAAAAATACATTTTTACAGAAGTTACCAACTGCAGCTTTAAATAAAATGAATAAGTGTTTTTCTTTCAAAAGAACAAAAGTCTTCCTGAGCCCAAACTCTAGTAGTGTTTGTCTAATGTTACACAGTTACCCAGAGGGCCGTTGCTCTATGCTCCTGGACACGCATCACATGTGCGTTTGAGGCGTGCCCCACACGTGATGATGTCATGCATGCTTTCTCTTTCTCACAGCATATTTGCTGTTGTTTCATCAGTGGTTTTCCCCTGGCCGGCTCTCTGGTGTGTGTGTGTGTGTGTGTTGTAACAGCTGTGTGCTCTCTGAAACTCCCAGCATGTTTGACTGGTCCTGGTGCGATCTTGAGGGAACGTTGTGATCATGATGAACCTGAGATGGGGGTGGGGGGGGGATCTTAGTAGTAGATCTTAGTCAGGGCAGCGCCATAATTAATTTTCTGAAGGAATGAAAACAAGGCTGGGAGGGATTGAAGTACAATGTGTTCAGTGGATTGAACTGTTGTTTAACAACATACCAGTTGTTCAATATCTTTCCAAAACCTTTCAGTCTTCAAGAACTCCATGAAACCATGTTGAAAGTTGTGTGTTGCGAAAATGATGTAATGCAGGAGGAGCCTTATACATCTCATGCCATTGCAGAGAATGGAAGAGGACTATGTTTTCATCCACACATGACGTCCACCCTGGTCCAGCTCTATAGTCACTAGGGCTTCGGGCTGCACGATTAATCGCAAGTGACACGAAATCGCGCTTGAACTGATTTGGCTCAGTGCGATTGTGAAAATGTGACTGTGCAGCGTGTCAGTGACGTACGGCTCTGTGGTCCGTAGTAAACGCTGCTCCACCTGAAAGTAGGGATGGCCATTTTTCAAAAATATTGTATTCGAATATTTGGGCTCATAAAAATCGAATATTAATTTATTTAAATTAGGCTACGTTTAACGAGAAAGCCGGTATTTTTTTAACTTAAGTTTTTATTTTTTGTCACCATTTCTGAGCAAGCTTACAATAAGGCAACATACACATCAAGCTTACTATCTTAACGTTTTCTTTTAGTTGAAAACATTAAACAATGTGTAAACAAAAAATATAAAGAACAATATTAGTGTTTATATTGTTTCACGTTCATGTTGAGAAACAATAACATCCTCTCTTGTCGATTGAGAAGTTGCGCTGACAGACGTCGCAGAACGCAATGATAACGGTTTGCTAAGCGAAGTTTCTAAAAGCACTTTGGGTTTTCTGTTCTTAAACCGGTCTCCCTCAAAGAAACTTAAAGGAAGTATATGTCTCAATCATTTTGCTATCAGAAGATATCATATCTGATCACTCGCGCTACAGATGAGTTTACCTGCAGTCGTTAACGGACAGCTGCCTCTCCTCAGTCGACTGGGTTTGGATGTGATTTCTCACTGTGGTGGTGATATTATGATAACTCCGTTTCATTTATTAATTTGATTAAAAGTACTTCCATTTTGTAATATAATTTTGATCTAAGTAATTCCAAACTTCGCGAGGCAGACGACGACATTGTGATCAAATACCATCCACTTGTTAAACACGCTCCACAGCGCCACCCAGTGCATTTAATTATAACTGCGAGTTAATGATTGGGATTTATCATGAATTCACTGCATTTTAACGGCCAGCAAAGCCGTAATAATAAAAAAAAATAAAAATAATAATTAAACATGGAATATTTTTGCACATCCCTAGCCTGAAAGCACTGCGAGTTTGAGTGGCTTATAACTAGGGGCGGAATAAAATATCCATTGGGCAATTTTGAGTTGTCCTCCTCTGTGTGATACAAGAATCGATACGCAGGCGATCAAATATGGATATTTTAGTTAAAGTAAGGCGCTCTGTATAGATTTCCCTGCTCCCTACGTCATGGCTCCTCAAAGTGGCTCTCAAGTATCAACGCATAAATGTGAATGTAAGTTAACTAGCCTAAGAAAGAGAGTTTATAATGTGATGGCGGACAGCAGTGTGAGTAAAATAATAGATGCCCAAACCACGTTTAAGATCAAATTCTGGACCCACTTCGGGTTTTGTACCATTGATGGGACAAACATGTTGTAAATGGACATCTTTGATGCTCTTCACCGAGCGCTTGCACTGATACACATGGGAGCATTTGAAAGCAAGAATCTATGGACGTGTGTCTATGCTCCCGTGGTATCTGTGCAAGCACTCGGTGAAGAGCATCAAGATGTCCATTTACAACATGTTTAAAGTGTTGATCATTGTAGCCAATCACAGACATGTTGAGTGCGAGAACACAACGGCCAATAATGTTTTACTGTTGACCGCACTAGTAGATATAACGTAGTAACGCCAACTGTAACCATGGTATTGTGGCTGAAATAGTCGAATGTTTTTATATGATTCAGTTCAGGGTTCATACAACCTTTTGAGAGTGAAATTCAAGCACTTTTCAAGGACTTTCAAGTGCTTCACACAACTTTCTCCAGCATTTCAAAGCTCTAAATGTGAATAATTTGAATAATCAGGACGATTTAAGGTGTGCGTCAACACTTTCTGCTTGTGCTCCTACAATGTTCAGTAAGAGGCTACAGTGCTCCTAGTAAAACTATTTGGTCTTGAGCCCTGATGACATTTCTCACATCAGTCGACATCAGTACCTGCAGAATTGTGGATTTAAACCTGGTAAAATGTGCAGGATGGGAGTTATTCACTCATTTGACTGTTGCTGATGTCATCAAGCTCTCAGCTGATTGGTGCGTCCCAGTGTCGCATGAGCGCTGCTTTGAGCTTGTGTGTGTGTGTGTTTGCTCATGGTGGGGTTTGACGACTCGCTCATACAGGCTTTGTCCTGATGCTCTGATAACATGAAAGAGCGTTTTGATTCTTTTCACTCTTCAGTCAGTGATTCTCTGTCTCTCACGGCATCAGACTCGCTGTGCTGAAAGACTTCCTCCCGTTATGATCAAAGATATGAGTAAAGCTGATTAGTTTTTCACAGCCAGATCTGCTCTCAGAAATAATAAACGTGTTTTTTAGCTTTATTTTGATTTATTAACATTTATAAAAAATGCTATGCATGTTTTATTTATTGTCTTTTTATGAAATGGTGTGATATCGTGTATATATGGGCTTTAAATAAGGCATCAGAAATGATGGACACTTCTGAGGTATTATGGAGTAAATGATGGACACTTCTGAGGTATTATGGAGTAATGTGGACACTTGTGTGCTGATATTGATCTGTACGTCAGGAACGAGTCGTCTATGCGGTTCGGTTGGGTCTGCTTGACCTCAGAAGATGTGATGGCTCATGATATGACTCTTAACCTCTGTCTTCTTGACTCTTGTGTGCCAGTGTGCCGGGCGTGATGACGACAGAGGTGGGATCAGAGACAGATGTGAAGAAGGAACCGGAGAAGGTTCCTGAAGTTCAGCATCAGACGGACCCTGTGCAAACAGACCAGCCCGACAAACCAGCCGACAGCGACGCCCAGCCCGTGGCCAGTGCCGCCCAACCAGAGGTAGTGCTGAGATCTTCCACAACACACTGATTTGAGCAAGTACTGTATGTGGTAGGCTTGCTGCGATAGTCTGTGGGTTAGGGTGACACCTAACCCTAACCCGGTGTTCAGAAGCAACACTGCTTACATCACTTGCTCACCCATTAGATGTTTTTTGTGTAATAAAATAATTTTGTTCAGTTAGAGAACAGACACTAGAATTAAAAACTGAACGTGTCTGGTTAATAAATCGTGAGCCGGAAGAGTCACAGATCAGCAGCAGGAGTCAGACTTCATTTATCACGACAGTGACGAGCTGACTGACAAGATGATGGCGGAGTATTTGATGTCGAAGTGAAGTGTAAAGGTGTCTATTTAAGCGGATTTGTCGTACTGTTTTGTTGTTGTTTTTTTCATTAAGAATAAAAGACCCCCACCCCCCAATGTGTTGTCACACGTCGGTTAACCAGTGGGAAAATATCCTCACCGTCACATCCCTGGTATGCGGTAAAAATGACAATAGTGTCTGAACTGATTTGACTCTTCAGTGTCTGAACTGATTTGACTCTGATTTGACACTAGTGTCTGAACTGATTTGACTCTGATTTGACACTTGTGTCTGAACTGATTTGACTCTGATTTGACTCTTCAGTGTCTGAACTGATTTGACCCATCATGTCACTGATATGTGTTTTTTAAATCAAGTGCTCGCGCACACGCCGCACTTTCACTCGACGCGCGCTTCAATCCGTTCCGTTGCGGATATAGTGTTGCATTATCGAACGTTGTGTCGTCGTGGATATTGTAGTATTGTATTGCTAAATTCCCCGACCACTATGTCGGTCTGAGACAGCGAGACCTAGACAAGACCGAGAAGTCCGAGACCAAGACAAGACCAAGACCAAAGACCGTCAAGGCCGTGACAAGACCGAGACCACGTAAAAGTGGTCTCGAGACCGGTCTCGAGACATACATCACTACTAGTGTCTGAACTGATTTGACTCTGATTTGACACTTCAGTGTCTGAACTGATTGGACACTAGTGTCTGAACTGATTTGACTCTGATTTGACTTCAGTGTCTGAACTGATTTGACTCCTCAGTGTCTGAACTGATTTGACTCTTCAGTGTCTGAACTGATTGGACACTAGTGTCTGAACTGATTTGACTCTTGATTTGACTTCAGTGTCTGAACTGATTTGACTCCTCAGTGTCTGAACTGATTTGACTCCTCAGTGTCTGAACTGATTTGACTCTGATTTGACTCTTCAGAGTCTGAACTGATTTGACACTAGTGTCTTCAGTGTTGCATGTGTCGGTCCCGCAGGAGAGCCGGAGCGAGGAGCCGGAGAGCCCGCAGGAGGAGTCCTCGTCTCCCGATCCCAGCAGCCCTCCTGCCACCGGCGGACAGAAGAAGAAGGAGAAGGGCATCTCTCGCTTCCTGCCTCCATGGCTTAAACGACAGAAGTCACAGAGCCAAGACCAAGCCTCAGAGAGCACAGAGCAGCCCCAGAGCCTGAGCCTGAAGGAGGAGCAGAAGGAGGAGGAGAGTGAGCCGAAACACCAGCCGGACGGAGCAGGAGCCGCCCCGAGCACAGAGAAAACAGAGGAGGAGAAGGAGGTGAAGGAGGAGAAGGAGGTGAAGGAGAAGGAGGAGAGCAGGCCAGAGGAGGTGCAGCTGGAGGAGAACGAGAAAGAGGAGGAGAAGTCCGTCGGCAGTGCTGACACACAGGTGAGACCGCTGCTCAAACACACACGGGACACTTTTTTCCTGTCGTTTTCATCAACAGTGCTGTAATATAATCATCATCATCATCATCATCATCATCATCATCATGATGTGCATGAAGAGCTCGTTTGATAAATTCAAAGCAGTGAAGAGACTCAGTGCCCTGTACTCTGTCTGAAGAGTAAAGCAGTGATCTACACCTGAAAGCCTGTCACCCTTGACCCCAGTCAGGTGACCACCTCGCTCTGTCATCTCCGGTTTCCACAGGCTGAATCCCAAATCGCCCCCTATACCCTTAAACAGGGCGTTATTTGAGGGGTCAGCCATTTTGTAGTGGTGTCAGAAACCATAGTGGACGTTATCAAATAACGCAATAACAAGTGTACAACCGATGTACACTCAATGGCTGTCTGAATTCGCTGACTCGCTCCTTCAAGTGAACGGGTTTAGTGGACTAACGCAGGGAATAGTGATTGAGGGTTTGTTTGTCACACACTTAACAGTCTTCCTGCAGTTTGTTGAACTCTGGCAAGTGAAGGAATTAAGTCATAAGTATTATAATTTAATCGAACGTATCGCATCAAAGTGACATCAGCAGTCTAAACTCACGGCCTTTATTACATAGGGGTGTCGAAATTAATCGTTTCTACGATGCATCGCGATGCAGACGAGGACGATTCGGTATCGGTTCAGTAATAGACCATAACCGATTATAATGTACTGACGCTATTGACATAATTTGTCGCGGTAGCATACATTGGCAGAGGGAGGCGAGACGCGAGTGATTAAAAATGCTCCAACTACTTTAAAAGCCTACATCTGGGCACATTTCGGCTTTGATGAACAACCTGGTAAGCACGACCTGCAGAAGACACACGCTGTGTGCGCTCATGTCACGCACAAATAGAAGATGCAGGAGTTAATACCACTAACTTGATAAACTACGTTAGCCGTTTTCACCCCGAGCTGTTAGCGCCTGGCAGAGTCTGACTGCTTTAGAGGTGCGCGGATGAGCAACGTCACCTGAATCCCAGCCAAAACTAAATCATCCACCCACCCCATAACTTTCTCTGATTTAAGTATCCGCACCCGATGGTCAAACTACAATTATTCTGTGTTACGCGTGATCATAAATGGATGATCGTCACCTTCAACAACGGACTCGACGACGGTTGATGCGCGCATCTGTAATGGTAACATAATACACTGATGAATGAGCGCTGCTTTTAAATGAACATTTCTTTAAAACAAAATTTATTTGACAGATTTTTCTTTTCTTAATGGCATAAACAAGCTTTACTCCCTTGAAACTTAAACTGGAATGTCACTGTTTCTGTCACTGCGACTTCCCGAACAGGCGAGCACACGCACACACACGCACACGCATCACTTTTGAAGTAAAATTTTAATTGAGGATGCAGTGCATCGTGATATCGAATTGAACTGAATCGATGACATAATCGTAATCGAACCGAACCGTGAGACCAGTGTCGGTTCACACCCCTATTATTACACTGATGCTTCAGCTCATCTGTGTGTCTTCCTCCTTCACTGACGCTGGAACAGGTTCATGATGTCGTAGTGACAGCCAGTGTCTGCTCAGTAGAGGGAGGAAAAGATGACGCGTTTATTGTTATATCGAAGAGAACAGAAGCATGATGAAAGATGACGATAAAATAAGCAAATTGCAGTGAAATGAGTACAGAAAACAGAACAGAAAGTGAACGTCCCAGCTACTCACACCCTTCCCACATGCTGTCCACACACTCACAGGTAATATACACCTATACCAGCTGACCTAACAAACTGGAAGTGAGAATTTCAAAATAAGAGACATCAGCCCGTTCCTGGCAGCTAGAGTCGTGGTGTAAGATTAACCTGTGTGAGACCGGACTCTAATCCAGATCAGATGTGGACACTGTCAGGCTGAACCACATGCTTCTGGCAGAACACATCAGCATCCGCCCGCTGACATCATCCAGCAGCCATCCGCTCAGCTGGAAAACATGAGAGCGCTCGTGTGTGTGTGTATTAACTCTCTCTCTCTCTCTCTTGTGTGTGTGTGTGTGTGTGTGTGTGTGGTGCAGCCTGTGAGGGAGGAGAAAGAGGCAGAATCGGAAGTGAAGGAGAGCGAGGAGAAGGAGCGCGAGGAGGAGAAGAAAGAGGAAGAGCAAGTGATTCAGCAGGAGACGAGTGTGCTGTCGCCCCTCAGACTCAACAAGAAGATGAAGATGGTGGTGTGTCACGTGACTCTACTGGACGGCAGCCAGTTCTCCTGCGAGGTGGAGGTGAGACCCGTCTGTCTGTCTGTCTGTCTGTTGTGGTGTTTTGTGAAGTCTTTGGTGTCGCATCATCACTGTTGACTCTAGGTGAGGGGTCAGCTGACTGGTCGTTCAGTGCACTGCTCTAATCCTGTCTGTCTGTGTTTCACTCTTCTTTATTTTATGATAACTCCGGATGACAATAATCCTGTTGTGTGTATGGACTGGAGATGAGTGTGTCGCTTGGATTTGAGTCTATATATACTCTGATAATCTCCAGCAGTGCCGGTGAAATCTGACATGCGCGCATCATCTTCCCTCATGAGTGCCATGGCAACACAACTCATCATAACTATCTCTGTCAGCAGTGTGTGTGTGTGTGTGCACTAGTCTGAGCAGCATGCGTTGTTAATGAAGCTGATGTAAATGGTGTGTGTCCACCAGCCCCATACACATGTGTTTCTTATAAACATGACAACCCTTCAGTGGAGGAACTAGACATTCATATAATATAATCAGGGTTTGAAATGAACATCCGCCAACCCACCAAATCAACTGTGGCGGTTAACACTGTCACATCACTAGCCAGTTTGGTGTTACTTATTATGTTTACTCACTCTGCTGAAACTGAAATACGCACGGCAGCACGGGCCTTCCTAACGGTGTGTGTCCACGGGCCTTCCTAACGGTGTGTGTCCACGGGCCTTCCTAACGGTGTGTGTCCACGGGCCTTCCTAACGGTGTGTGTCCATGGGTGCGGAGTGAGCAGAACAGAGCGAGCGTTTTTTAGTTCATGCCTACTTCCATAGCAATTATTAATAATACTGTATATAATAGTGGTCACGATATATCGGCCGCCGATATAATATCGGCCGATATGGTCATTTTTTTACACATCGGTATCGTTCCGATGTCAAAATATGGCCGATGTGAACAGGCCGACACGTGAACAGGCCGACGTCACATTTGACGTGTGAAGTTGAAGATGAAGTTGACGATGCTGACTCGATCTTAGCAGTAGTGAATGTGCCTGAGATAAATACACATTTCATACAGATGACATAAGCAGAGAACAGTCTGTTTTCTTTCGTTTTGAATTGTTCTGTTTAAAAATAGACATTTCAAGCTTTCTATATATGTCTCCGGTCTGTGAGGCAGGTAGATTTCGGTTCATTTATGAGACGCGCTCCAGGTTCACGCGCCCTCGCCTCCGTGTCCTGATTAAATATTTTCTACTATATTTTAGGGCTGGTCCGAATACCATTTTTTGAGCTTCGAAGCTTCGGTAGTAATGAACATCGGAGAGAGGGTGCTGAAAATATTCTTCTATCTAATAAAGGCAGGAATCTCGATGTGTCTGTATGTCCGTTTGCATTTTGATTACTTCGAGAACCGTTCATCCAATCGACTTCATAAGGGAGTGCAGTGTCTCGTTTGGTGCAACACGCGGATGAACACGCGAGACGTGACACGCAACACATTCAGAATAATAAACTTTTAGTAAACTACAGCGAGCGGGAAGCGGCGCGGGCAGGGCTTATATGCTCCGAGAACGGACACTATACTAGTGATATAAAAGGCACACACACAGGTCTGTTAAATTAAGCAATACTTTAAAGGTAATCTAATATTTTTCTGACTAACAAATTACTGACACAGTAAAGGGTAGATTTAAATAAAGAAAAACGAAATTTAAATAAAG
>FLSR01000425.1:52476-114128 GCA_900092035.1 Leuciscus waleckii
GGAAAATAGCTCTTTATTTGATAATCATTAAAATTTGTTTTCTATACAGAGATATCGACATCGGAAATATCGGTATCGGCCATAACAGCATATTAATATCGGTTATCGGTATCGGCCTCAATTTTCACATCGGTGCATCACTAGTATATAATATTAGGGCTGGGAATCACAAAAAAAAAAATTAACTAATTGCACAATTTGCTGTAATTAATTGCATTTCCCGCAAGCTTGTAATCTTCAATATTTAAACTTAGAATCACCTAATTAAATTAAACAACAACAGAAAATAGCCCTATATTAAAATAATATTAAACATCAATATATCAATGTATTAATTCTTTTTTAATAATCAATCAACATAATCAGTTTAACAGATTGTTTATTTATTTTTATTTTTTTTACTAATTATCTAAATAAAATATAATCCTACAAAGCTATTATTACCAGAGCATGTGATCAGAGCAGGTCATTTTACTATTGTTGCCCAGCATGGCTATACCAGCTCAGTAGGGCTATTGCAAACAGAAGTCTATTACTGAGACATTTCACGTTATTTGAGCGGACTTTGCTTTTCCAGTGCGTGATCGGTACATGATTCGAGCGTTTGGGCCGTTAACGACAGAGCAGAACGCGCAGCGCAAACACAGAGCGGAACATTGAGCAGAGAGCACGCCGACACACACACACACACACACACACACACACACACACACACACACACACGGAACGGATAGTGCGGATCACACACGGAGTGGAAAAGACCTGCTCATGAAAGCTGCACGAGAATGAAGCCTGATCGCCGAACACGGAGGGGCAGGACGGCATATTTTCGGGCTTTTCAATAGCAATCGCAACAGGAAATCATTCAAACGAGGCAAAAAAAACACGTTAAACATCTCAAATTAATTGCAAAGATTAACGCGTTAATTCCCCCAGCCCTAATATATATAAATATATAAATAATACATAATACAATTTGGATGGTAAGCATTGGAAGAGGGGGTCTTGTATCAGCCTGAAGGGGGTTTATTCTGAGATAACAATCGGCTGGATGTATATTATCCCGCTTATTACACGGCTACTTGCACGTTAGTATATAATTAGACACAAATATTGATCTGAGTATAAATATTTTATTAGGTCTTTAAACGCAAAGCTTCGCAGAGAGAGCAGTTTCAGCGGCAAGATCAAACTAGACGGACATTTAAGAGATACGGTCATAACACTTATTACACTGCATTTCACCACATAAATAATTATGGAGAGAAGAGATATTGATTTGAGATTAAACTGTTTTAAAATCGTACCCGTTTGTATCTCATAATCCAACAGTGTACAAAACAATAGTCACAAAATGGCAGCGGCTGCGTTTGTCTGAACTGAGAGAGCAAGTCCACGATGGCATAATTAAATAACTGCACACAAAATATTGATATTGAGTTTTAATATTTTATTAGCTCTCACAAAAAAAAAAAAAAAAAAAGAAGTTCCTAGAAAGAAAACGCTGCTGACTTCAGTAACCCGTCTGAGCCCGTTTCTGTTTTCACCGGTTGTTATCAGATATAATGGCCGGTAATTAAAAAATTTAGTAGCCAAATTGGCCGGTGACTAAAAAAGTTAATTTCAAACCCTGAATATGATATAATATAATAGTTTTGTGTGTGTGTGTGTGTGTGTGTGTTCGTGTGTTCAGTAGCTGTAATAGGATCAGTCATTGTGCTGACAGGAGCATTTAAATGCATGATGACCTCTCACCCTGCAGTGATTTGGTGTGTGTGTGTAAAGTGTTTCGGAGGACAGATAATTGGGGGCCTGCTGTCAGTGTTAAACTACCAATGTCTGCGTCTGCTGCTGGGTTCCAGACACACACTCACGCACACTCAGACACATGCACACACACACTAAAGGAACACTAACAGTCAACGCACTGTAGATACATTGATTTTGGAAATGTACACACACATAAAGACAAGTATATTGGCTAAATAAAACTGTATAATGGATCCGTGCATCAGGTCTTAGTGACAGCAGCCTAATATACGCGCTGCCAAATTATGAGATGCTATTGAAAATATCTATATGGCCATTTCCCCCATGGCATTGATGTCAGATTGTGGCCTGTGAAGACGCTGATGGCTAGTGACTTTGGAGAACTGCTAGCCACAGTGACTGGTGAACAAAAAAGTGAATGTCAATCCCTGGTTATCACTCAATTATGACTGTTTACGATTCATTCATGTACTTTAATACTCTTTACAATCACTTCAGTTCAGCGCAAGCTCACTCTTCCCAATCTCCCGTTATAATCAATGAAGCTGCACAAACAAGCTCTTTATTACATTGTTTACAGAGTTTGTTGGTTATAATCCCAAGCATGGAGAACAAAAGCTTTGTTTTGTGTGGTATTGAGTGGTTTCGGGCTAACTTAAGTGCCTCTGATCTGTCATTGCTTTCACACACTCAACTGAACATGTCTGTGATTGGTTACAATGATCAATGCTTGAAAAAACACACAAGCCCACACACACACACACACGTTGCACATTTAAATAGAAACGTTTTACACCCTTCACAGAGAGTGCACACAGAATTGCTGCAATAAAATCAATATCGATTACACAATATTTTAATAAATACATTTAAATTTATATTAAATAGCATGTAAATAAACCGTTGAAGACATGGTGCTCTGCAGGTGTTCTCGTGGTGGTTTAAGTGAGTCTAATGGAGTGAGCAGGAGGTGTTCCCGGCGGATGCTGGAATGGGAGCAGTGCAGGTGAGTGTTGGGATATGATGTTCTGGGGTCTCATTACTGGCCGCTCTGTGAGCTTTCAACAGGCTCGGCTTTGTCCCGTCACCGGAAAGTGCTGAGGCATCACTAAGCGCTATTGTCCTGGTGTGTTCATGCACGAGACGGTGGCATGTTTGCTCAGAGATGAGCGCGACTGTCTCCGGGTCGCCCGGACGCATAAGCCGAAGCTCCAAACAAAGCATTCCAGGCGGGACGCTTTATCGGGACAAAGAGGGGGCTCATGACTGCTGGGCGACCCCTCATGGATGTTCGGTGTGTCTGTCCATCCTTACTGCTCTTCTGCTTTGTGTTTCTGGCCCGATGCCAGGATTAATTCTGTTTCTGGCTGAGACGAGAGCGTATGATGATCCACTCAGCCAATCACAGCGCATGCACCTTTAGCCAATCACAGCGCAGTGACCTATATAACAGAAGCGCTGTGTTTTTAATGCCGTAAGTGCAGAGATCCAGCCGTGTGTTTTCCTGGAAGCAGAATCCGGATGTGTTTGAGTTCTCTCGAATGTCCTGGTCATCATGAGACTCTCCTGATCAGGGTCGGTCTCCAGTCGAGGGACACACGAGGCCACAGCAGAGCTCACACAAGTGTGTGTGTGTGTGCTTGACGCTAATGCTTCCGGACGCTCCTTCACAATGACGCTCTGTGATTCCTCCTGTACGTCGCTGATCCTGAATAAACCCTCTTCAAACATCCCATCAGTGATTCTCTGTGACTTTACAACTCCATTATGCATCTTATTGTTCAGGCTGCTGTTGGAGCTCCTTCTTTTGTTCTCATTCATGTCTCTCTTTCTTTCATCATGTTCTTTTAGGCTTTCACTGACGTTCATTTACTCTCTGATCCATTAGTTTCTTTCATACAGTCTCTCTGTCGCACACAATGTCCTCTGATTGATAGTTTGGCAAGCAAAAGGCCTTTTTAAATGGTAAAGATGGCGATGTGGCATGCCGTCTGTTGCTCTCCGTCTTGTTTTTAAATCTTGTGATTTTATGTTCGTCCCTACTAATTTCGGACTGTGACATGTCGCTTGTTTACGATTGCCAAACGTTATTAAATATCCGCATGGCTATCGACTCAACCCAGAGTGACGTTGATGTGTCTTGCTGATTTCCCCTACCTGCTCACCCACACCTGTGTTGGTATCCCACCGATCTTCCCTGGAGTCGACGGCGTCGGAGGCAAGCGGGGTGGAAGCGCTGCTCAGCTGAAGTCTCTTGCCTGGTCTCCGCCTGTGTGTATTGGACCTGTGCTGGCCTACGAGCGCCGCTTTGCCAGTGCCTTTGCATGGTCTCTTCCCTCGCATCGGTGGCTTCGAGCTGTTGTTCCTCTTCGTCTGTGCCTTCAACGGTCGTCTCCTCCCGCCTTGACACCGTGGAGTGAATCTCCTTAACCTCTGCTAAACCGGACAACCCAGCTGGAGGAAGCAGCATGGCCACCCTCTCTGCTTTCCAGCGAGCTGATAATGTTGCCAAACGTAAATACTTCTCAGAGTTGATCCTGTCTAACAGCAATAGGCCCAATTGCCCTATTTTCAATAGATTCTGATCTGAATCCCACTACTAATCAGTTCCAGATATATTTTAATGAGAAGATCTCACTGATTAAATCTCAAATGCCTGTGTCAGCCTATACGCCACGTGATGTCCCCGAGTCTGCTCTTCTATATGGTCTGTCTTTGAGCCTATCTCTTTGGACTCCCTAAATGAGATTGTTGCAACTTTAAAACCTATTAGTTGCTCTCAGGATGTGATTCCCACTACTCTTCTTAAGCAAGTATTTCAAGCTATCGGTCCTGATTTGTTGTCCATCAACAAATGTCTTCACACCTGGATCGTTCCCGAATGCTTCGGTTTTGCCTCGTCTTAAAAAAAACAATTGCCCTATTTTTTATCTTAATCCCACTACTAATCAGTTCCAGATATATTTTAATGAGAAGATCTCACTGATTAAATCTCAAATGCCTGAAATTTACACAGGTTGGGATTCCCACTACTTTACTTAAGCAAGTATTTCAAGCTATCGGTCCTGATTTGTTGTTCATCATCAACAAAGGTCTTCACACCTGGATCGTAAAGACACACTTCGGTTTTGCCTTGTCTTAAAAAAACAAATTTGGATTCTACACTTTTGAGTAACTTCTGCCCAATCTCAAATTCACCTTTTCTTTTGAAAATTCTAGAAAAAGTGTTTTGTCTTTTTTTGAATAACAGTATTCATGAGAAATTTCAGTCCGGTTTTAAAAATCGTCATAGCACAGAATCAGCTCTCTTAAGAGTCATGAATGATATAATGCTCACCACCGATACCGGGAAATCTGTTGCTTTGGTCTATAGATCTTAGCTCTGCATTTGGCCTGGTCGATCACACATTCTCATATCAGGTCTAGAGCGTGCGTGGGCTTTCGGGGTACGGTGCTACAATGGTTCCGTTCATATTTAACTAATAAGAGTTACTCAGTCTGTATCTTCGTCTGAAATGCAATTGGGCTCTGGCGTTCCTCAGGGCTCCATTCTTGGTCCGGTCCTGTTTCATCTTTATATGCTCCCTTTGAGTTCTATTTGATCTAGATGTGGGCTATTTTTTCATCTGTATGCTGATGACACACAAATTTACGTGCCTTTGAAGCGTGATGAAAAGCTTGCTTTAAAGCCAATATTGGACCGTTTGGATGAACTAAAACGTCTTAATGAGAGCAAGACTGAAATGATCTTGTTTGGTTCGTTACCATACAGCTCTGTATCTGGGGGTCTTGTCTGATGACAACCTTAAATATGATAAACCGATACGTGCTGTGGTTAAGTCCTGTTTTTATCATCTTCCTCTTTTAGCCAGGGTTAAGCCCTGTTTGTCTGCTGAGAACTTTGAGACTGCTATGCATGCTTTTGCAACTTCCCGATTAGATTATTGCAACTCTTTATATATTGGTGTCCGCAGATATGCATCACACGCTTGCAATTAGTTCAAAATGCTGCAGCACGGCTTCTCAAAGGGAAGCGTAAAAATGAACACACTACACTGGTTTTGATCTCGCTTCATTGGCTACCGGTTACATACAGAATGGATTTTAAAGTTTTGTTATTTATTTTAAGTCTTTGCAGAACCAGGCTCCTCAGTCCCTATCTGAACTACTGCATCCGCCCACAGTCGAGGTCACTCAGATCGGGGGACTCTGATCTACCATCTCATCCTAGAACTAGACTTAAAAATAGGAGTGATCGTGCTTTTGCGGTCATCGAAGTGATGGAAACGGATCCGCCCAATCTTTGTCAATTTTTAAATCTTCTTTGAAAACTTATCTTTTTTTCAATTGCTTTCAATATATCTTTATTATAATTCTTTTTTTTTAACCTTAGTTCATAGGTTTTCCATTTTTATTGTCCTTTAATGTCTTTACTGTTTTATGTTTTTATCTTATTGTTTGTTCCTTGGCTTTTGTGAAGCGCTTTGGTCAACACCAGTTGTTTTTAAACGTGCTATACAAATAAAATTATGTGTTTTAGTATTATTGTAAAAGCGTCCACTCTCAGCTCGTGCTTCTCGTGTCTTAATGCTTTGAAATCTTTTATAAAACAAACGTAAGAATGTCTTATGTTTAGCAGTAGTTAAACTGTGAGGGTTTCTAATGTGCACAGCTCTCTCACTGATTTTCTATAGGATTCAGGTCAAAACATTCATCTGTCTTTGCTAAAGCCATTCTTTTGTTGTTTATGATGTGTGCTTTGGATCAGTGTCATGCTGAAAGGTGAAAGTCCTCTTCGTTCAGCTTTAGTCAGAGAAGGTTTCCGTCTCATAGCCCAGACTGATGGAGAATATGGGAGATGGTTGTCAGAAGAAGCTCTTGTGATGTTGCTGTTGGCCTCTTCACAGCCTCCCTTCCCAGTTTTCTCGGTCTTCTTCCCTCAACTTTGGAGGGACACCTTTTTCTTGATGATGTCACCATTGTGCCATACTGTTCTCCACTTGTTGATCACTGTGCTCAAGTGTATCTAAAGTCCTTGGATGTGTTTTTGTAGCCCTGACCTGAACGATACCTTTCAACAATAACTGTGTTTACATGGACAGCAGTGATCTAATTACTGACCTTTTTCATATTCTGATTAAGGGTTTACATGATGTGTTACGTGTTCCTGTTTTACATGTTATAGAACATAGCTCGATTAACTCAAACTCCCACACAACCTTAATAGTGTGATTGAGGTGTGTATAATGAACTTCAATATAAGATGTGTATATAATATAAGATGTATATTATAAGGTGTGTATAATGGACTTCAATGACTAAAATAGGATTACTCCACGTTTCTTAATTTGATCTTTAGGCGGATAAAGGTAATCAGAAATCCCTGTTTACACGGTAGTTTCTTAATCAGAGTATTGTCTTAATCGGCTTAATATCGGAATATTGTTCTCATGTAAACGCACTGAATGGATCCTGTTGATGCTTCTTTCCTATTGATGCTGGTGTCTTCATCCTCGTAGTTGTCTCTCTTTAATGCCTGACAGCAGTGGTGAAATCATCACTTCCTCGACTCTACTTGTAGATCTGTGATCTGCTCTAGATCAGCTGACACTCATGGGTTGATGCTTCCCTCTTCCTTGTGGCTCATAGATTCACCAGTAGCTGTAAATCTCTCTGGTTTGTTGTGCCGACACCATGAGAACATGTCTCCACCTGTGGCTTTCTTCAGCCATTAACACATTATCATCAGACAGCTGTGCAGTGAGATGAGCGTCGGTGTTTGTTTGCACTCGTCCTTCCCCTAATGCACTTCTCACTAATGCAGGCCTGCTGTTGTCCAGTATTGATCCACTGGAAACTGAAATCCATTAGCAGCATCTCTCTCTGTGTGTGTGTGTGTGTGTGTTATTCAGTGTTAAGTTTACGGAGCGTAACATCTGATCACTCATCAGTAAATCTGGTGCGACTGAGCGCTCGGAACGGATTAGTTGGTGTGTAATTGCATCCATAACAGCAGCTTATGGGGTTTTGTCATGTCATAACAAGACACATTAAAACCTTAAACAAGCACTCTTTTGGTTTTTGTTTGTGTGTAGTTGATCCGACCGTCGCTTAGACTTACACTGTAGAAATGGGACAACAATTCCCTGCTCTTTTGTAAGTACTGGAACCATTCGCAACTCAACACTTCCTCTCCAATCCATCCAGACCATTTACTGAGACCGAACTGAAACACAAGGACATTTATCATGTGTATGATATTACAACAATCTCAACAGTCATATCATCTTTTTAAAATACAGTTCAAGTCTTAAGGGTACAGTAGCACAAGCTGTCAGTTTAATTGACATGTTCATATCCACATTATTTTGAACGATTTACTTCGATCCATTGAAATTATAGTCGGAGCCTCTGGTTTGGGAAACTCCCCAAAACCGTTTTCAAAAGTACAGAAACGAATCATTTCAAATTAAGGTTGTTTTATAAATCTCCTTATTTCTCAGTTTGACTGAATGAGCTGTTTCCCGGCATGCTCCATTTTATCCATGAGGAAAATAAAGTAACGTTTGGTATTTTAACGTGTTGTTGGTTTCACGAGAGCTCTTTAAGTACGCTAGCTGTCTTTTGTTCCTCTGTAATATTTTCTTTTTCTTTTCTGCTCTAAAAATATGTACAAGACAACACATACTGCTCTCTTGTGGTCTACTATCCTGATCAATGAACGCATTACACAAATAATTCACTTGCAGTAACAATTTCTCATTTTCTCCCAGAATTCTCATTCCCATCCTGGTTTTCACACACCGCATTAAAAATGTTCTGCTCACACCAAGAGCAGGAACTATATTAGCGTCCACTCCAACACAATATTGTTCTGTTTATTAAAAGCGAGCTGCAGTTCTGTCGTCTTCTGCTTTAAATGCTCGAGCTCGCTAAAGCAGGATGGATTCTGATTTGCTGATTGTCAATGTTTTTATCGTTCGTCAGCTGGAAAAATTAGTTCTGAAAGTGATTTGAACGATATCGTTCCTCTTTGCCGTAACGCTGCTGTTTTTGGCGTGGATGCTGCTATTCTGTCATATTTAGAATAAGCTTTATCGTTATCATCCTTGTGTTAACCAGTCTTAAAGTAGGAAAATACAGTTTGTTTGAATGTCAAGATGACAACCATGTTCTAGATAATGACGGAACATTTAATCCATGCAACATACAAACACGTTACATAATACTGACTTACAGTAATGTCTGTAATGCTATGGAATTATTTCATGCTTAATATTTATGTGACTCCCATAATTTGCGCAGAGCTTCATGGGGGATGAAGGATAAATGTGGATGGATAGCTCATTTTAACCCTTGTGCATCAATTCAATAAAGTTACACACAGCTATATAGAGGACAAAAATGTCCATGTCATAAAAAAAATTAAGCTTGGGAGCACAGACTTTAATCTGAAGTAAAAAAAATTTATTAAGTAAATCCCCAAAAAAGTTAATAGGTTTATGAAAATATTTATGAACATTATTTTATATAAAATATATATTTTATGAAACAAGTTGAACTCTAAAACGGCTAGAAAATCAAAGCCATAAATCTAAATAAGTTGTGTTCCAAATTTAAGGTTGATATCTCAAAAAATGAGGTTTCGGTAATATTTTGTTTGCACATCCCAGCAAAACTCCACTGGTGAACACAGTGATTGGCTTTATTTGCAGTTGTTTTTCTCTCTCAATACTACAAACACACACCACACTCTGACATCCATACCAACACACCCACACAATTATCGTTGCATAATTTATCCAGTTGGCTCTATAATATTCCCGAAGCAGAAAACGGGAATAAAGCGATTATTTGCTTTATAGGCCAAACCTGAAAAAAATGGCACCATCTGATTAAAAAATTGTAAAAATGTAAATTTTGAAGTCTTGCCAACAGAATGAAAGCCTATTATCAAAGATTGCATCATTTTATAGTTAAACGGCCCTGGGATTAAAAAATGCAGTTTCAATGGGGCCATTTTTGTCCAAAAGACGCTGAGCGGAAGTATTTTGTGTACCTAGTGCAAAATAGATTTTTTTTTAAAGGAAATGGCGGTGAAATAGTAAAATTCCAATAAAAATACACACCTGTGCCAAATTTGATGTCGTTAGCATTAACACAGGCAAAGTGATCAAAAGAAATGTCCATAAAGGATGCACAAGGGTGTTTTGGTGCAAGAAACCTTGACTGATGGATCAGAAAGAGGCGTGGGCAGTTTGGCGTATGGGTGGGCTGAAGCCCCGAACAGATTTGAAGAATGCAGATCTTCCTCAATGACTAATGCTGGAAGCTCCTGGTGTCTGGAGAGGAAAGAGGGACTGTTGAGCTCCAACCAGAGGCCTCTCATTCCTCAGGAGTCACACCAACACTCACGCTATCGAGATGAATCAACAGAATGTGAGGAACGGCTCAAACAGGCCCATTATGAGCCGGCGCTTCAGACTCCACACAGTCTCCATTCAGACTCATTACAGGCCAGCGCTGGCATTACGGGAATACTTCAAGTGCCACACAAAAACTCGTCTGCGCTCATGTTCTCACCATCATGTTGTTCCAAACCTCATTGCCTTTTGTTTTCGGTGAAATTGTTCATGCACTAAAACTTGAGGCATTTCTCAAAATATCACAGAAGAAAATCATCCAGGTTTGGAACGACGTGAAGGCGAGTGATTTATTGACAGAATGATTGGGTTTTCGGGTGAACCGTTCCTTCACGATAAATGGTCCTACAACTAATGAAGTGATTTGGATCAACATTGTCTATAAATAATGTCCAAATATTCCACTCATTTTTCTTTCTTCCTCTTTGTGTCTCCAGAAACGGGCGAAAGGCCAGTACCTGTTTTTTGAAGTCTGCGAGCACCTGAATCTGGTAGAGAAGGACTACTTCAGCCTGAGCTTTAAAGACAACGCTGAGCAGAGGGTGAGTTCACACACATAAGACATGGACAAAACAAAACACACCCTAACACAGTCCATGTGACTCGAGCTCTGTGTTCCTGATGCTTTCTGAGATGCAGAGACTGATTTAAACGGTCTATCCTGTGAGGTCACGTTGGCACAGGGCCGTGACACTGGCAGTTTTACCACCGCGGTGTAACGGACCAGCTACTGCCGGGGGTTAAACATTAAATAAAACATTAGCAAAAGCAGCTGACACATTTCATCTTCTGCAGGAGCAAGACATCTAGGCGATATTTGATGTTGCGCTGCCAGAGAAAGCGAAAATAAATTAACGGTGTTTGTGAAACACTCTACGCAAAGAACATTCCTGGCCAAGTCTAACAAGCACAAACTGTGTTAAATAGAAAAATAAAAAGGTATCTGTCCTATAGTGTTTTTCCACTTTTAAATGAATAGGCTCATGTGCACGAATCCAAAGCACTGATACTGAACAAGCACTGATATTGATTAGCTGTGATCAGTCCTTTAACTGCCATTGGTGATGAAGCATGACGTTGATGCTAAAAGCATTACATGTGTTCTTGTGAGGTGCTCATGGGATTGGTCGGCATGTTGTTTTCAGTCATCAGTCTCTCAGTGCAGCTGATTGAGCCAGTAATAGAGACCTTATGTGAGTCACTTTAATATTGATTAGGGTGACCATATTTTAGTTTTCAGAAAACAGGACGGGGGTGTGGTTGATGGGCGGGGCGTGATTTGGGGGAGGCGTGGTTAAGGGGTGGGGGCGTGGTTTGGGGGAGAATTCGTCAAAAATTACTTGACAAATGCATTCACAACCTTGCAACTATGTTATACTTTAATACATAAAGTAGCCTAATACATCCTTTCCATTCAATGTTTGGCCCGCAACAATAGAATACTATATATTATTCGTTAGCTGTTTTCAGAGCTTTTTATTATTATTTTTTTTTACGCTGTTAGCTAGCCTACTTACATCTTACCTTGCACTTGACCGTAAACTGAAAGCGTCACGTTGCTAAAATTCTGTGAACGTAAAGTCCGCCTACTTTGATTTGATTGGTCATTTCAAATATTCTGACATGGACAAGCAGTGACAGACCAATGACAATGAGGCTGCGATGAACACACACACACACACACACACACACACACACACACAGTGTATTCTGACGTGCTCTCTGCTTGCCGCTGCGATTGAAGAACGCCTGATTATAACAAGACGGGGCGAAGCCGGTTTCATTTGTTTTGTGTGCAAAGGCAAGCGTGTATTTAAAGTACACTCTTAATGGCCCAATGAAAAATAATGAAAACCAGGACATTTTCATCACTTTTTAAAAAACAGACAGGACGGCCAGGACAGGTCGTGAAAACAGGACATGTCCTGGGAAAACAGGACGTTTGGTCACCCTAATATTGATGATATTCAGTGTTACACGGTTGATTCAATTTCCATTTTATGACTGTTTTTCGTGATTTCCGCCTGTTTTCTGCGTGACTGAAATGATATGACACTAGTTCAGCTTGTATCTATGCAAACAGCAAAGAGATTCATTAACCAAGATCTTTTAAAGCTGTTAACACAGACTTGCCATACAAAGCCACGTGTGCACATGCAGTGGAAATGTAATGTGATGTAATCTATAATATAATAATGAAGCTGTCAAAATGTATCAAATTGAGCTTTCCGGTAACTCAAACAGTAGAGCGTTGGCGCTTGCAAGGCCTAGTTCATGGGTTCGATTCCCAGGGAAAGCAAGAACTGATAAGAATGTAAATGTGTATCTTGAAATTCAATGTAAGTCATCTGCCAAATGCATAAATGTAAATGTAATAAGAGAAATATACTAGTATTAAATGATATAATTCTAATATTCACAGTGGTCTGGGTTGATAAAGAAGGAAAAAATGTGTTGAGATGCCGTCACAAAGTAGACAGAAGAGTCCACTGTCAAGATCAGGTGCAATGGTGAACTTTCACTCAGCCTACTTTAGGGACCCAGATGTCAGATCATGGACTCTCTTAAAGACAAACACTGTCCGCTTCTGCAGAGAACGAGCTCAGTCACAGAACGGTGTATTTTGTTCAAACCTTGATATTGTAGTGCAGCTGCTTTACTGACTCTGTGTTGTTCTGTTGCAGTGCTGGCTGGACCCTACCAAGGAAATCAAGCGGCAGATCCGCAGTACGTGCCGTCTCTTTCTCTTTCTCCACATTGATCAGTCAGGAGATGAAGGGGGGTTTGTGTGATTTCAGTCTCTGGCTCCGTCGCCCTCTCACACATCTGCAGATTCAACAGCTGTAATTATCAGAGCGCTGGAATGACGCACACAGGGTGGAGTGAGAGAGGATTCCTCATTCACACCGCATTCAGAAACACAGGCAAAACCATGACAATACTGATGCGTGCTGTCAGCTGACCGATTCTGTTCTGTGTTCAGAAAGACATGCTGCACGTGCAGAGATCTGTTCTTAAAGGGATCGATCACACTTCGGTTGAGCTGTGCTGCCTTAAAGGGATACTTCACCGTTTTTTCATATTAAACTTTGTTATTCCCTTAACTAAGACGAGTTGATACATACCTCTCTCGTCTCAGTGCGTGCACTTAATCGCTCTGGCGCGCGGCGACACTTTGATAGCACTTAGCTTAGCCTAGTTCATTCATTAGGTGCACGCACGGAGACGAGAGAGGTATGTATCAACTCGTCTTAGTTAAGGGAATAACACAGTTTAATATGAAAAAACGGTGAAGTATCCCTTTAAAGACTTTAACCCTGTAGAGCCTGACATATCTAATTGTCACACACAAAAAAAAACTTTACGTTTGCATATGTGTTTTTTAAGTATAATTTTTGATACATCAGGCTTTTGTGGTTCATATAGTCTGATAAAGTTAGAATATGGAGGAAAAACACCTACATTTTATTACAAAAATAAGCAACTTCCTGCAGATGCTAATGTTTATATGGACAAAAAGAGTACATTTTGCATATAAATATGGACAATATAAAGAGTACATGAGATCTTTATAACAGTGTAGCAAATACTTGCATAAAATGCATATAAATACCAATAATATGTCTTGGATTATATTTAAATGATTCGTTTTATGATCAAAGCTCTAGTTTTAAAGGGGTCATGCATTTTCCTTGATCTTTTGGCATGTAAGAGGTCATTGCACGAAAACATCTTGTAAGTTTCAGAACTCAATGTCCTCGTTTTTTCCAAAAACGGCTTCATTGAAATAGGATGCACCGATTACAATTTTCTGGGCCGATTCCGATTTTTCATTAAGTTTGACCTGCCGATACCGGTTTTAGCCGATTCCGATTTCATTTTTTCTAACTACTTTACAGCACACACAAATATTTATTTTATATCTTTTCTGTAATAGAACATTTTACAATTTGCATAGTACATATTTTTTTGAACAGATAAACGCTATAAAATAGAACTATATAAATTACTCCAGGTGTGGGTAATTCACACACATCTAAAGTGCAGTGTTATGGAAGAACCATTTCCTTTTCACATTCAATATCCAATCATTTTTTTATATATTTATTTAGCAAACTAAACGTCTGTATGAAAACAGGGAATGGCAATAAAATAACATAAATAAAAAATAAAATAAATATAGCCTTGCAGTATAAAGATATTTCTCAAAGCACACACACACACAGGCCTATTGCAATCACTTGTACAAACTGAATAATAAAACAAGTTTAAATGTGTATATTTTCTGTAAATATTAGTCTTCGTTTTCTTTTCTGACATTGCCTACTCCAGTTCTTGTTAAAACACGCAAATTCTGTGCATTTTGGGCACTTTTTTGTGAAACCCTATTTAGGCTATTTTGTCCATCAAAAGTGTGCTTTCCCTTTAATTGAGCGTGAGCAGTGCAGCAAATAGACTCTGCGCCGAAACACGCGCTTCACTGCTTGCGACGCTCCTGCTTGACGCTCACGCGCTGCTCCTGCTCCCGTTGTGAATGCACTCATTGATTAACATGCGCGCCGGAAAAAAATACGCGCTTGCGGTCTGAACGGACGTAATTCACGAGGTTTCCTACATGTGTGTTCCGTGTGCACGTGTGATGCTGATGTTGCGCAATGTTAATCATGCGGCGCCCGAGTGCATTTGACCGGCATAAAATCGCCATTTGTCAGACTGATCGGCCGGTCGCCGGTCACGGCCGATCACGTGAAAATTGGCCAATTCCGGTCACCAGCCGATCAATCGGTGCATCTCTACATTGAAGGGTTCGTTTGGAGTCGTCACATTATGACTCTGCAGAATCAGATGAACACTTACTTCTACATTATTGTGTCTTTAGCCCTGCCACTCCCAAAGGATCCTTACGCTAGGAATTTTTTCAACTATGTGAATGTCAAGTCAGTGACTAAACGATCAACTTCACATTGTTTCTCTTAGTAGCATGAAAATAATGTTATTTAAATAGTGATTAAATTCTATACAGAAAGCGATCAAAGATAATCACTGTTAAACAAACAGTGTGAGTTTATCAGTGACTGAGTTCTAGGCTCTCCCCAAAACTCCTGTTATAGTCAATGACGCGGTCTACACCGCACAATGAATCTCTTATTTACGCTGTTAGTTGATGACCGCATTCGTGAGGGTGCAGAAATCGAGTTGCAATGATGAGATCACTGCATTCATGCGCTAGTCTGTCATTGGCTACAAGCTCATCATTGCAACCTTTCATGCCACGGGAGGTCGTCTAAATATAATGCCATAATCAACACTTTTCACGATTAGTAAACCTTGCGAGCTGTAATAGTGAATTCCAACATGTTATACTTGTTTTATATGCAAAGGTGTCAGCCAATCACAGCAGTGGGCGTTAACAGCAGACACGCCCCTTCAAATCAGAGCGTTCAAATCAGAGGGATAAAATCAGGGTAGGAAAAATGCCTTTCATTTTTAAATTTGATGTACAAGCCGTACTAACATTATAAATGCACCTCAGGAAACATTATAAAAATGTAGATCATAACCCCTTTAAATCATATAATGCAGAGCAATACAATGATGATTGACGGATGAACAAATAAACCTTCCTCAAAAATCATATTTTTCTAATAAATTATGTCTGGATGATCGAGTAAACCTCAGTGGCTTCAGTCCAGGTGAAATATAATAACAATATCAAAGTTATTCTTGCGTTTCCTTGATAAATCAGGGCAGATTTGACGCAGAAAGACACGTGAAGCTCGAGCTGAAGGAGGACGTTTGTACAGTTACACTGAAAGACTTTTACGGATAAAACGTCTAAACTATCAATCAGAGACAGAAGAACTGCAGGAGATCGAGTGACACAGCAGAGTCTTGGTCATTTAGAGGCTTTAGAAATATGTGAATCAAACATGATACAGTAGTTGTATAGGGTTAACATCTGCTTTTACAGCACTGGACTGAAGGTGAGTGTGTGCAGAACACTTCCTCTTACACTATAAACTGAGCCATTGTTTGACATCCAGTCAGGGGCTGTATATCTGAGACACACACACACACACACAGGTGAATCAGATGTCTTATCTGCTTTTATGACTCAGTCTGTAGAGCGTCTGGAGGAGAGCTGGAAATAGAAAAACAGGACAGAGAGAGAGAGTGAGAGAGAGAGGCTCTCCTTCTGAAGGACACGTCTGTAAAAATGGCAGCTGTGTCCTCGTTTCCAAAGACACTCAGAAAGAATGAGGTTGACTTTGTTTAGCTGCGTTCTGACCTCTGACCCCGAGTCAGCCACAGCAGAATGATCAGTGAGCCAGCGTACATGCCCGAGAGTTCATTCCACTCATTCTTGCATTTATTATTTTATGTCTGCTTTGTGAATGCGCTCATGGATTATATGAACCTCATTTCCTTCCAGTGGCACAGAGAGCATCACCGGGAGCGCCAGCCGTCCTGCTTCTGCACGAGCGTCGCCTTGTTCACTGTTCATCAGAGTTATGCTGGCGTTCGGTTCAGCCGTGACTCTAGAGGAATCATTGCAGACTGATTCATGAGAGAACTGAGAGAAAAGTTATCAATTGCCTGGAAATACAGTATTAATAGGAACCTTTACATTAGATCTGATAACAGAAACTTTTCACCTGTTTGATTCACAGGAAATGTAAAATATAATGTCCTTTACATTTAAAACTATAGTGTTATCTAGACTGTTGGCAATTCCCCCAAACATTGTTGGATTGTGTAAAGTCAAACTTATTGAAGGAAATCAGTGTAAAAACCCAGATTGAGAACATGAATAGAATTACTCTATTCATTAAATGAGCAGTTTGCCCCCATGTGCCCAGAATGCATTGATTTTTTTTTTTTTTATCACTAATGATGAGCAATCTGTCGGTTTTGCAACATAATTCACATCATCTTTCTCATCTGTCTAGTGTTGCATCATTTCTCATATGATTTTTTTTTCCCCCCCGATCATGCTCGGATGTCAACATGAACGGGTTCTGTGGGAAACTCATCATCCTCAAAAGCCCTCAACAAAACTACACGAGGTCACAGCATACAGTAAAATACAGGTAGTCTTATGTCCACATCAGTGTGTTTTATGCTGTGAGTTATCGGCTGCCGAAAGCATGAACCACTGACATTCAGAGACATCTAGAAACCTAAAGACGAAAGCAACTAACCATATCTGAGTCGCTGATCTAATGCAGTCTCAGGATCCTCATCTTCATCACTAGTGTGGCTCAGCCTTTAAAACGCTCATTCCTGAATGATGAACTAGTGAAGTGTTGGTTTGCTAATGGACTGAACAGACCCGTTCAGACTCCTTCATAATCGCCACTGGCAGCTGTATCCCACAATGCCTCCACATCTGCTTGTGTCCCTTAGTGAAAACCAAGGGCAAAGGGAAAAGAAACTTTCTCTCTCACACTCACACACACACAACACACATTGTGATGTAATATTTAGCGTAGTTAGCAGGAAGGACGGAAGCCGGAGACGATCTACTGGAGGAAGTGATGTTGTTTTAATCGACTCGTGTTCTCTGTGTGTTGTGCACCAGACTCTCAGTGGCAGTTCGCGTTCAGTGTGAAGTTTTACCCTCCTGACCCGTCCCAGCTGACCGAGGACATCACCAGGTAGATGACATCACAGAGTTCTGCTTATATCTGGTTTGATGAGGAGCGTGACGTGTGGTCTTCTCTCTCCAGGTATCTGTTATGCCTTCAGCTGAGGCAGGACATCGCATCGGGACGTCTGCCGTGTTCGTTCGTCACGCACGCGCTGCTGGGCTCATACTCCCTGCAGGCCGAGCTGGGTGACCACGACCCGGAAGAGCATCGCCTGGACTACATCTCCGACTTCCAGTTCGCCCCAAACCAGACCAAGGAGCTGGAGGAGAAGGTGGTGGAGCTACACAAGTCTCACAGGTCTGACAGCAGTCTCGTTCAGTTCCAGCATGTTTAAGGGGAATTTAGTGTAAAATTGCATCAATTACTTTCTTGAATGCTGCCGTTTAGTGCTCTAGCGAGGGCATAAACATGGCGGATGGTGTACGGCTCGCTCAGGGGAGGAGCTAAGCTAATAGGGCCCATCGTGGGCGGGGCCTGTTGCATGTGACGGCACAATGGCATTCCTGAACAGCTCATTTTGAGACACTGTTTCTGATTTATGGGGAAAATAGGCAGAGTGGATGGAACTTTACCACAATAGGCTGGTTGTGTACACACACTGCGGATGCATAATTATGTTACAAAACTATGTAAAAGTTGACCCCTTTAAGGTCATAAAAGTCTTAAATATCTTAATCTTAATCATTTCTAAGAGCTCTTAAATTTGAGCATGGCTTAATGTGATTATTAAACTTCAAAATGCTGATATAATTGAATGAATGCACTGTTGCTGATTCTACGCACATTTCAGAATTACTGAATGCCACACATTTATGCCAAGCGATTGCTTATGACTGCTGTGATGAACTGTGACCATATTTCTTCATGGTGTTTATATTTGTAATATGTTGTACCCTGTATGTAGTCGAGTATTGAAGAATCTGAGATGCTTTTATTTTGAGATTGTATGGGTTTGTTCTCAATAGACATTCGGTGCCTTAAAAAAGATCTCAAAAAGTGTCATTTCATATAAATGTTGAAATAATAACTGTAACCTGATTGAATGTGACGTCACTAATGGCGTCATGCCCCTGCTGGCAGTCCAGACCCAATGATTAGACTCAAATCTGGCTGGACAGCAGGAATGTGTCCTCATGCAGAGAGTAAACTGGTGTCTGTCTCTTCCATTCACTAGACTAGTGTTCTTATATTAAACAGTGATGTAGTTCCTACATGAAAAGAGCTGAAGTCCTCATTCGTGTGTCACGATCACAGGATTATCAGGTGTAAATCTGCTCTGATGACCGATGTCTGATGTCTCCACCTGTTCTTTCAGGGGAATGACTCCAGCCCAAGCAGACGCCCAGTTTCTGGAAAATGCGAAGAAGCTGTCCATGTACGGCGTAGACCTGCATCACGCCAAGGTAGAAGATCTCCAGATGTATGATGCTCTCTCACGGTCCTGCAGAGTTCAGATCCGACTCGCCTCGACACACCTGTCATGCCTAGTAAAGCCCTCTGCGGACGCTAACTGTTTCTCATGGGGTCGTAAGGTATTTTCAGCATTTACAGGGGTTATCGCCGTCCGGATCCAGAAAGTCAGTGTTTTTCTCCCACCATCCGCGTAAAAATCCCCGGCCCAATAACCTACTGTTTTCTGACAAACACCAAGGTCGTGCGGGGATTTATTTGCCGTCCGAATCCACATATCCGAGTTTACAAGAAGAGATCAATAAAAAAAAAATCACTGTTTAAATCCTTTTTGACCCCTGCCGAGCACCGTACGATAACTGGTGCGCTTCACTGTAATTTGCATGTATATAATTTGTACTTTTTTTATTGCTGAAATGCTGGGGTATTTTTACAAGAACAATATTCATCCCGCTCCACAAAAGAGAAAGAGAAAAAAGCTAAATATGTCAATCATTTAAGTGATACAAACACTTAAATTACACTTTTATTTATTTTTATAATAATAGTTATATGAAATTATATAAAAATGTTAATGGTGGCTGTCATAAATTTTCCAGATTTATTAAAACATGCATTTAAATATTGAAGAACATTAAAAATTATAATGAGTATATAATATGGTGCATATATTTAACAAAATGCTCCTCTAGAGTTAATATTTCTAGCTGACTGATGAGTTTATGGTCACTGGATATGGTTTTTCTGAGGTAAATGTGACGTCACATGACATTGTTTACAAGCTGTTTTACTGATGTCTTTCCACGGTTGAAACACTGATTGAGCGACTCCATGTCACATGATACGGACTTCGATAAGTTGTACTCTATCTTTTAACACACTTTCAGAAGCTCATTCATGTTTATTTCGCGCTGTAACTGGTGTTAATGCGGAAGAGAAGATCATGTGCTTCTCTAGAGCTGAGCCAGAGCGATCTCACGCCACAGCGACAAAACAGTGTTTATGTTTTAGAATTTCGTAAGAAAATGGATATAATTTGAAATCTGAGACTTTGTTTCATATCAATAGTAACAAAGCACAAAAATTATTGCCATGTATTGGATGGGATGCGCTACAATGTTACATTCATTCATCAACTGAAAACAGGATGACTAATCGATTCTTGGGATTTAAGAATCGATATCGGTTCGTAAAAGTTAAAATCGATTAAAATCGAGAAATCGATTTTTTTTTTTTACCCAGCCCTATAAACCAGTCAGCTTTATTATTACCTCATGTAAATAAGAGGCTGCATTTACTTGTTTCTGCTAATTTCCATATTTTTATCCTTTTTAGATAAAATGCAAGAATATAAGAACCATTTCGGATATACCATACGCGCGTCCAGTTTCCTGTTTTTAACAATTAAATGAATTAAATCATAATTATAACATAATTTTTTCTATTATTAAATAAAATAATTTACTTTATTTTCCCAGCATATGACATGTTTTATTTCTGCCACATGAGCAGCGTGTTCACAGGTTCGTGGGATTACAAAACTCGTAATCGCCACCCGAACGCATGAGTTATCACTGAGATGCCACGCAGAGGTGTTTTTACAGACGTCCTCATGAGAAACGATTAGCGTGTGATAGTGCGTATGAGCTTGATTAGCTGGTTCAGGTGTGTTTACCTGTGTTTGGAGCTGAACTCTGCAGGACGGTGGCCCTTTAGGACCAGGATTGGACGCTGTTTGCAGATTCTTTTTTTTTTCAGGAAGACTTTATTTTTCAGTCCTGTGCTGTTTTTGCTGAAACTGAATGAATGTATGAGAGTTCACAGTCATTAGCAGTCCAGTTCCAGCATGATCTGCGCTCACATTAATCACACTGCTTACATGGATCAGCCGTTTTATTTGAGTGCGTTATGGTTATCAGTAAGATCTGTGATCTGTGACCTCTAGACCCGACAAGAGCAGCAGAGGAAGACTCCAGCTGAACAAACACTCAGATAGTGTGTGTGTGTGTGTGTGCAAAAGAGAGAGCCAGCTCAAGTCTGGGAAAAATATGTTGTTGCCATTTTTAAACCCTCTCAGGAATACCAGCTCTCCGGCACTTTTCCCAGTGGGAACGATGGCAGTCTCTCGTCCAAACTGTGTGTCTTTATCTCACTGAAGACTTGAGGGTGAAGCTTGTGCTGTTCAGTTTTCCTCATCTCATGACCTTTAAGGACTGACACATGGTCCTGTATTAGTTAGGGTTAAAATAGTTCACTAAAACAATAAAAATAAAAAACTTTAACTGAAATCCAATATTCTGGAGAGCTGGACTGGCCAGAAAGGCATTATAATGTCCCGAGGCCCGGCAGCTGGTGTCCTCTCTTCACCGGCTCGTACGGATGCGCTGATGTGTGAGAGATCACTGAGAGATGCCGGACCGCTAAAAGCCTCTCGTGGCGACAGATAGTCTGAGTTCAATCTGTTTATCAGTGCTATTGATTTCTCTCAGGCTTACAGTTAACACAGACAGATCAATAACCAGTGCTCGACGTCCCAAAAGCCCCGGCAATCAAGATCCATTTAAAAGCGTTCAGATAAGTGCCTGAGAGGCGGAGTGAAAGGTGTGATGGATGCGCTTTGTAATTGCATTAAGACAATGAAAGAGTTTGAGTTTGAAATGATCCATAGTTATTATGTATGTAAATATGTGTATATGTGTGTGTGTGCATTGTTTCAATCTTTGGATCATTTAAAGGGGTGGTATAATGCCCTTTTCACAAGATGTAAAATAAGTCTCTGATGTCCCCAGAGTGTGTGTGTAGTTTTAGCTCAAAATACCCTACAGATATATTATATAGCATGTTAAAGTTGTCACTTTTTGAGGGTGAGCAAAAAAGCACAGTTTTTGTGTCTGTTCCTTTAAATGCAAATGAGCTGCGGCTCCCGGCACAGGGGGCGGAGCTACAACAGCTTGCACTCACACACATGCACTGAATTTCTAAAACTTTTAGCCTTTTATGTTCAAACTGAAGTCAGAAAGATGGAGAGACTCGAGAAGTGACAACATGTAGAAAACCGTTCTGAATGGTTAGTTGATGAATTTATGTATCTTATGTGTAGTTATCTTCTAGTCATTGATTAGCATATTCTGTCTTGATAATCTATAAATCGTGTTCAGGGGGCGGGGTTTATGTAAATTCTAGGGTTGGTGATGTCACTAACCCGGGAGGAATGTGGTGTAGTCTCTACCAGCCGTTTGTTGGAGTCCTTAAACCTTAATTTCTTTAAAAGCAAATCTCTCCCTTTGCTTTGAACTTTGAGCGTTGTAACTTTGCAGATGTTGTTTATGATCAAACAGCAACATTACACACTACCTACAGTTAGAAAAGTCAAATCATGTTTGTGTTCAGAAAGATTATAAAACCACCTTTTTTCAAGTTTTGTCATACAGGAATGTTCTTGGTTCAAGTTGAGCTCCATGTACAGTTACAATTAAAGTAAACTTGCTAACCTTATGTGTGCAAACTTACACCACCGTTCAACATATGCTGGTAATGTTCATATGATATTCACAAGGATAAACTGAGTGTGTGTGCTTTAACAAAAGAATACCAGCTTCCCTTCTGTGAAGCTCTCGGGAGCGCTGACCTGCTTTACTTACACCGCTGTAAAGTACTACTGTAAAACTGAGGGACGAAACCAAAGTATTTTCATAAGTTAATGGACATTATTAACAGAAATACTAATGATTAACCAGAACATTCCTTTAAAACACTCCAAAGCAGCTTTCAGGGCACAACACCATCACACACAACCATTCGGGCCTTTTTAGCTTTTATGGATTTGCATGTGACTGGGAAAGCATTCTTAAATACAGATTCAGTTTGTCTAAAAGTATGTTAAAGAGCATCTATTCTTCTCTCTCCATGTTCATCTTCAGTGTGTGATGTTGCAGTTTGAGCATGAAGAAGCTCCAGTTCTTCTCTATATCAGTGTCGGTGTTCCTGAACTCCTGAAATTCCATTCATACGGAGAATAAAGGGGCGGGGCCTGGTTGAGTTAGTTAGTAGTGTGTTAAACTAGCGGTTATGGTAAGGGGCGGGACATTTCCCAAACACGCTCGAAGCTCTCGACCAATCACAACACACTGCTCCAGCCGACCAATCAGAGCACAGTGTGCTGTTCAGAAAGAGGGGCTTCACAGAGACAGGAACTAGAATCTCTCGTCTGTCATCTCTCATATCTCTCTTTGTACTCTCAATTAATTGTTCAGTTCGGTTCAGTACACACACTGCAGAATCTTTTTAATGTGGTTGTCAGAACCGTAAATGACTGAATTGTAGGTGTACAGAACAGGATTAAGCACTAAAAGGTGTTGTGTATTTAGCGGAGTATTTTTCAAAGGTACAGGGCTGTGAGTGGCTGCCTATGTAGTTCTAGCAAGTACTTCCTGTAGTTCTTCTGGTTGAGTTATTACTGTTACACTTATGTTCCTGAAAATGAGCAGATCTTGTGCTGGAAGTGGATATGAAATGTTTGTGATGCCGATAAAGCGGTCGTCTTCTCTTCTCTCAGGACTCTGAGGGAGTGGACATCATGCTGGGAGTGTGTGCAAACGGTTTGTTAATCTATAAGGATCGTCTGCGGATAAATCGCTTCGCTTGGCCCAAAATCCTCAAGATCTCCTACAAACGCAGTAACTTCTACATCAAGATCAGGCCAGGAGAGGTACGACTGAGCAGAACACACACACACAGTGTGTCTGAGACTGATGTCTGTAATGCTGATATTGTGGTTTCTCTCTGTCTCTCAGGCGGAGCAGTTCGAGAGCACCGTCGGCTTCAAGCTGCCCAACCATCGGGCTGCCAAAAGAGTTTGGAAAGTGTGTGTTGAACACCACACCTTCTTCAGGTGAACACACACACCTCTATCACCCCATGCTACAGTATGTTTCGATGAGTTGAGAGGCTTCAGGTGTGAGGGCGTGTGTGTGTCTGTGTGTGAGGCTTCAGGTGTTGAGGGCGTGTGTGTGTCTGTGTGTGTGAGAAGGGGACTGGACTTCTGGAGTTATCAAGAGTATAAATATCCAGTATCATAACTACATGTTTAAATGGAGTTTTGTGCATCTTAGGTGATCTCCCTTCACGCGTGTATTCAATAATCCTAGATTTAGTAGAATTTCCTCCTAGCTTGTATTAAACCATAAAGGGCTTTGATTATGCCAAAAGAAAAGTTTTTATATGCATGTATGGGAGCGTTCAGATCAGACAGGCTCGGGTGGAGAGAGAGAGAGGAGGGCGATCGGCTGAAGATCTCGCTGTTGTGCTTGTGTTGTAAGAGTCTTGTTTCCTCTGCGTTTGGCTCAGACACACACACACCATCACATCACACTCTCGGAACACATGATGTGGATTATCTCAGCTCAACCTTCCTCCTTTCCTTCTGTTTTTACCACCGGCTGTCATAGAGCCCTGCATCAGATGCCTTGCTTTTGTGGTTTAATGTCAGCAATAGATCGCACGAGTACTCGTACATGACAGCGACAATCCATCGTGAAAACGATGATCGCCCCCAAAATTCATCTCTTTTTCTGATTGGTTATTGCGGCATTGGGGGCGGATCCTGAGGTCTGATTGGTTAGCGTTAAGCCTCGTTTATACTTTGGCCTGGCTCCGCAGCGCTAGTCTCCACAGACTGCGCAGACACCTCCACAAACAGACGACTCGCCGCTGTACTATTCTGTGAAACGACAGGGGGCGACTCCAGTACATGTCCTCTTAGCCATCAGGAATCAGCGGTGAGAAGATTTGAGAACGCGCACTGCAGTGACTCATGAAATGCAGTTTAGTGCAAGATGAGCAGTGCCAGTCGATCATACCCGAACATTATCATGATATTATTGTAATAGAATGTTGTAAATTCTTTGTGCTTTAGTTTTTGACTAGCACAGTCAAGTTCATGTGCGCATTTGTGTCTTTTTGTGCAGATGTAAGTTGTAAGATTACTTTTATGTTGTCTATATCGGATCAACCTCAAATAAGAAGAGTTTAATATCAATCTAGCAGAATGCAGCAGTTTACCCATCGTTCATCCGCTCATCAGTTTCAGCTAAGGGGGAGTGTTCAACACGGACTGTGATTGGGTTATTTGAGACGGCCATATTCCTTTTAGATAGGCTTGATAGGCAAAAATCGTGCATGGTTAAGCAAAAAATACTATATAGCCTATATATGTTAACTCACTGGGCGCGTCGATGCGCAACCACACGCCTACAGACACACCGTATTTCGCTGAGCAAGCAAAATTAAGTGAGCGAAAAGAAGGGACTATGTGGGACCATTTTGACAGAAAGGGCGACGAAGTTACTAGCAAATGATGCTACGCGGTATTAAAATAAAGCAGTAGTGCAACAACGCCATCACTTGCGACGCAAACATCCACAAGCAAATGAAAGGCGCTTCCCGAAGCTGGCCAATCCAGCGAGACGTTATCTCTGTATTCCCGAACATCTGTGCCATCGGAGAGGGTGTTTTCTGCCGCGGGTCGAACTGTCCACAGGCTGCACTCCAGACTAACCCCACATCATGTCCACAGGCTACACTCCAGGCTAACCCCACATCATGTACACAGGCTACACTCCAGACTAACCCCACATCATGTCCACAGGCTGCACTCCAGACTAACCCCACATCATGTACACAGGCTGCACTCCAGACTAACCCCACATCATGTACACAGGCTGCACTCCAGACTAACCCCACATCATGTACACAGGCTGCACTCCAGACTAACCCCACATCATGTACACAGGCTGCACTCCAGACTAACCCCACATCATGTACACAGGCTGCACTCCAGACTAACCCCACATCATGTACACAGGCTGCACTCCAGACTAACCCCACATCATGTACACAGGCTGCACTCCAGACTAACCCCACATCATGTACACAGGCTGCACTCCAGACTAACCCCACATCATGTACACAGGCTGCACTCCAGACTAACCCCACATCATGTACACAGGCTGCACTCCAGACTAACCCCACATCATGTACACAGGCTGCACTCCAGACTAACCCCACATCATGTACACAGGCTGCACTCCAGACTAACCCCACATCATGTACACAGGCTGCACTCCAGACTAACCCCACATCATGTACACAGGCTGCACTCCAGACTAACCCCACATCATGTACACAGGCTGCACTCCAGACTAACCCCACATCATGTACACAGGCTGCACTCCAGACTAACCCCACATCATGTACACAGGCTGCACTCCAGACTAACCCCACATCATGTACACAGGCTGCACTCCAGACTAACCCCACATCATGTACACAGGCTGCACTCCAGACTAACCCCACATCATGTACACAGGCTGCACTCCAGACTAACCCCACATCATGTACACAGGCTGCACTCCAGACTAACCCCACATCATGTACACAGGCTGCACTCCAGACTAACCCCACATCATGTACACAGGCTGCACTCCAGACTAACCCCACATCATGTACACAGGCTGCACTCCAGACTAACCCCACATCATGTACACAGGCTGCACTCCAGACTAACCCCACATCATGTACACAGGCTGCACTCCAGACTAACCCCACATCATGTACACAGGCTGCACTCCAGACTAACCCCACATCATGTACACAGGCTGCACTCCAGACTAACCCCACATCATGTACACAGGCTGCACTCCAGACTAACCCCACATCATGTACACAGGCTGCACTCCAGACTAACCCCACATCATGTACACAGGCTGCACTCCAGACTAACCCCACATCATGTACACAGGCTGCACTCCAGACTAACCCCACATCATGTACACAGGCTGCACTCCAGACTAACCCCACATCATGTACACAGGCTGCACTCCAGACTAACCCCACATCATGTACACAGGCTGCACTCCAGACTAACCCCACATCATGTACACAGGCTGCACTCCAGACTAACCCCACATCATGTACACAGGCTGCACTCCAGACTAACCCCACATCATGTACACAGGCTGCACTCCAGACTAACCCCACATCATGTACACAGGCTGCACTCCAGACTAACCCCACATCATGTACACAGGCTGCACTCCAGACTAACCCCACATCATGTACACAGGCTGCACTCCAGACTAACCCCACATCATGTACACAGGCTGCACTCCAGACTAACCCCACATCATGTACACAGGCTGCACTCCAGACTAACCCCACATCATGTACACAGGCTGCACTCCAGACTAACCCCACATCATGTACACAGGCTGCACTCCAGACTAACCCCACATCATGTACACAGGCTGCACTCCAGACTAACCCCACATCATGTACACAGGCTGCACTCCAGACTAACCCCACATCATGTACACAGGCTGCACTCCAGACTAACCCCACATCATGTACACAGGCTGCACTCCAGACTAACCCCACATCATGTACACAGGCTGCACTCCAGACTAACCCCACATCATGTACACAGGCTGCACTCCAGACTAACCCCACATCATGTACACAGGCTGCACTCCAGACTAACCCCACATCATGTACACAGGCTGCACTCCAGACTAACCCCACATCATGTACACAGGCTGCACTCCAGACTAACCCCACATCATGTACACAGGCTGCACTCCAGACTAACCCCACATCATGTACACAGGCTGCACTCCAGACTAACCCCACATCATGTACACAGGCTGCACTCCAGACTAACCCCACATCATGTACACAGGCTGCACTCCAGACTAACCCCACATCATGTACACAGGCTGCACTCCAGACTAACCCCACATCATGTACACAGGCTGCACTCCAGACTAACCCCACATCATGTACACAGGCTGCACTCCAGACTAACCCCACATCATGTACACAGGCTGCACTCCAGACTAACCCCACATCATGTACACAGGCTGCACTCCAGACTAACCCCACATCATGTACACAGGCTGCACTCCAGACTAACCCCACATCATGTACACAGGCTGCACTCCAGACTAACCCCACATCATGTACACAGGCTGCACTCCAGACTAACCCCACATCATGTACACAGGCTGCACTCCAGACTAACCCCACATCATGTACACAGGCTGCACTCCAGACTAACCCCACATCATGTACACAGGCTGCACTCCAGACTAACCCCACATCATGTACACAGGCTGCACTCCAGACTAACCCCACATCATGTACACAGGCTGCACTCCAGACTAACCCCACATCATGTACACAGGCTGCACTCCAGACTAACCCCACATCATGTACACAGGCTGCACTCCAGACTAACCCCACATCATGTACACAGGCTGCACTCCAGACTAACCCCACATCATGTACACAGGCTGCACTCCAGACTAACCCCACATCATGTACACAGGCTGCACTCCAGACTAACCCCACATCATGTACACAGGCTGCACTCCAGACTAACCCCACATCATGTACACAGGCTGCACTCCAGACTAACCCCACATCATGTACACAGGCTGCACTCCAGACTAACCCCACATCATGTACACAGGCTGCACTCCAGACTAACCCCACATCATGTACACAGGCTGCACTCCAGACTAACCCCACATCATGTACACAGGCTGCACTCCAGACTAACCCCACATCATGTACACAGGCTGCACTCCAGACTAACCCCACATCATGTACACAGGCTGCACTCCAGACTAACCCCACATCATGTACACAGGCTGCACTCCAGACTAACCCCACATCATGTACACAGGCTGCACTCCAGACTAACCCCACATCATGTACACAGGCTGCACTCCAGACTAACCCCACATCATGTACACAGGCTGCACTCCAGACTAACCCCACATCATGTACACAGGCTGCACTCCAGACTAACCCCACATCATGTACACAGGCTGCACTCCAGACTAACCCCACATCATGTACACAGGCTGCACTCCAGACTAACCCCACATCATGTACACAGGCTGCACTCCAGACTAACCCCACATCATGTACACAGGCTGCACTCCAGACTAACCCCACATCATGTACACAGGCTGCACTCCAGACTAACCCCACATCATGTACACAGGCTGCACTCCAGACTAACCCCACATCATGTACACAGGCTGCACTCCAGACTAACCCCACATCATGTACACAGGCTGCACTCCAGACTAACCCCACATCATGTACACAGGCTGCACTCCAGACTAACCCCACATCATGTACACAGGCTGCACTCCAGACTAACCCCACATCATGTACACAGGCTGCACTCCAGACTAACCCCACATCATGTACACAGGCTGCACTCCAGACTAACCCCACATCATGTACACAGGCTGCACTCCAGACTAACCCCACATCATGTACACAGGCTGCACTCCAGACTAACCCCACATCATGTACACAGGCTGCACTCCAGACTAACCCCACATCATGTACACAGGCTGCACTCCAGACTAACCCCACATCATGTACACAGGCTGCACTCCAGACTAACCCCACATCATGTACACAGGCTGCACTCCAGACTAACCCCACATCATGTACACAGGCTGCACTCCAGACTAACCCCACATCATGTACACAGGCTGCACTCCAGACTAACCCCACATCATGTACACAGGCTGCACTCCAGACTAACCCCACATCATGTACACAGGCTGCACTCCAGACTAACCCCACATCATGTACACAGGCTGCACTCCAGACTAACCCCACATCATGTACACAGGCTGCACTCCAGACTAACCCCACATCATGTACACAGGCTGCACTCCAGACTAACCCCACATCATGTACACAGGCTGCACTCCAGACTAACCCCACATCATGTACACAGGCTGCACTCCAGACTAACCCCACATCATGTACACAGGCTGCACTCCAGACTAACCCCACATCATGTACACAGGCTGCACTCCAGACTAACCCCACATCATGTACACAGGCTGCACTCCAGACTAACCCCACATCATGTACACAGGCTGCACTCCAGACTAACCCCACATCATGTACACAGGCTGCACTCCAGACTAACCCCACATCATGTACACAGGCTGCACTCCAGACTAACCCCACATCATGTACACAGGCTGCACTCCAGACTAACCCCACATCATGTACACAGGCTGCACTCCAGACTAACCCCACATCATGTACACAGGCTGCACTCCAGACTAACCCCACATCATGTACACAGGCTGCACTCCAGACTAACCCCACATCATGTACACAGGCTGCACTCCAGACTAACCCCACATCATGTACACAGGCTGCACTCCAGACTAACCCCACATCATGTACACAGGCTGCACTCCAGACTAACCCCACATCATGTACACAGGCTGCACTCCAGACTAACCCCACATCATGTACACAGGCTGCACTCCAGACTAACCCCACATCATGTACACAGGCTGCACTCCAGACTAACCCCACATCATGTACACAGGCTGCACTCCAGACTAACCCCACATCATGTACACAGGCTGCACTCCAGACTAACCCCACATCATGTACACAGGCTGCACTCCAGACTAACCCCACATCATGTACACAGGCTGCACTCCAGACTAACCCCACATCATGTACACAGGCTGCACTCCAGACTAACCCCACATCATGTACACAGGCTGCACTCCAGACTAACCCCACATCATGTACACAGGCTGCACTCCAGACTAACCCCACATCATGTACACAGGCTGCACTCCAGACTAACCCCACATCATGTACACAGGCTGCACTCCAGACTAACCCCACATCATGTACACAGGCTGCACTCCAGACTAACCCCACATCATGTACACAGGCTGCACTCCAGACTAACCCCACATCATGTACACAGGCTGCACTCCAGACTAACCCCACATCATGTACACAGGCTGCACTCCAGACTAACCCCACATCATGTACACAGGCTGCACTCCAGACTAACCCCACATCATGTACACAGGCTGCACTCCAGACTAACCCCACATCATGTACACAGGCTGCACTCCAGACTAACCCCACATCATGTACACAGGCTGCACTCCAGACTAACCCCACATCATGTACACAGGCTGCACTCCAGACTAACCCCACATCATGTACACAGGCTGCACTCCAGACTAACCCCACATCATGTACACAGGCTGCACTCCAGACTAACCCCACATCATGTACACAGGCTGCACTCCAGACTAACCCCACATCATGTACACAGGCTGCACTCCAGACTAACCCCACATCATGTACACAGGCTGCACTCCAGACTAACCCCACATCATGTACACAGGCTGCACTCCAGACTAACCCCACATCATGTACACAGGCTGCACTCCAGACTAACCCCACATCATGTACACAGGCTGCACTCCAGACTAACCCCACATCATGTACACAGGCTGCACTCCAGACTAACCCCACATCATGTACACAGGCTGCACTCCAGACTAACCCCACATCATGTACACAGGCTGCACTCCAGACTAACCCCACATCATGTACACAGGCTGCACTCCAGACTAACCCCACATCATGTACACAGGCTGCACTCCAGACTAACCCCACATCATGTACACAGGCTGCACTCCAGACTAACCCCACATCATGTACACAGGCTGCACTCCAGACTAACCCCACATCATGTACACAGGCTGCACTCCAGACTAACCCCACATCATGTACACAGGCTGCACTCCAGACTAACCCCACATCATGTACACAGGCTGCACTCCAGACTAACCCCACATCATGTACACAGGCTGCACTCCAGACTAACCCCACATCATGTACACAGGCTGCACTCCAGACTAACCCCACATCATGTACACAGGCTGCACTCCAGACTAACCCCACATCATGTACACAGGCTGCACTCCAGACTAACCCCACATCATGTACACAGGCTGCACTCCAGACTAACCCCACATCATGTACACAGGCTGCACTCCAGACTAACCCCACATCATGTACACAGGCTGCACTCCAGACTAACCCCACATCATGTACACAGGCTGCACTCCAGACTAACCCCACATCATGTACACAGGCTGCACTCCAGACTAACCCCACATCATGTACACAGGCTGCACTCCAGACTAACCCCACATCATGTACACAGGCTGCACTCCAGACTAACCCCACATCATGTACACAGGCTGCACTCCAGACTAACCCCACATCATGTACACAGGCTGCACTCCAGACTAACCCCACATCATGTACACAGGCTGCACTCCAGACTAACCCCACATCATGTACACAGGCTGCACTCCAGACTAACCCCACATCATGTACACAGGCTGCACTCCAGACTAACCCCACATCATGTACACAGGCTGCACTCCAGACTAACCCCACAGTGTGTGTGTGTGTAGTGTGTCCTCTGAGCACTGTTGTTCACTGCTCTGTTCACAGGCTGATGTCTCCTGAAAACCCCACCAAGAGCAAGTTCCTGACCCTGGGCTCTAAGTTTCGCTACAGCGGGCGAACGCAGGCGCAGACGCGACAGGCCAGCTCCCTCATCGACCGGCCCGCGCCCTACTTCCAGCGCACCTCCAGCAAACGCATCTCGCGCAGTCTCGACGGAGGTATCGCTCTGCATGTGCTCCGTGTGTGTGTGTGTGTGTGTGTGTGTGTGTGTGTGTGGGGGTGGGGGTGGGGGGTCTGGGTCACAGTAACACTACTTCTTATTTCTAGCTGAAGAGACGCCCGTCCCTGATCGTCAGTGATCTCAGAAACCATCCGTCGCTGTAGAGTTCAGTGAACACACTCGTTTTAACCAGTCTACACTTCACAGTGAATCTCATATTCAAATAGTGTTTACACTTGAAGAGCAGAAGTGTGCTGAATGAAGACTTTTGAGTGGATGTGCCACTGATTAACTTAAAGGGATGGTCCCCCTAAAAATGATTTACTCACCCTCAAGTCATCCTAGATGTATATGACTTTCTTCTATCAGACGAATACAAACAGAGTTATATAAAAAAATATCCTGGCTCTTCCAAAGCTTTATGCTGCGTTCACACCAAACGTGAATAGAGCATCTGGCGCGAGTGTTTACATGTTAAGTGAATGTACATCAGCACGTTTACGCACGTCTGGAGGTCCTGCGGCGCGAACGAGGCGTTTGGTGCGGTGGACGCGAATTCGCCTCATTCACGCGTCCAGTTCGCGGCTGACGCCCAGGTTGAAAAATCGGAACTTTGGCGTCCGTTCGCCAAACGGTTAACCAATCAGGAGCCTGCTTGCTGCTGTCACATGGTGAAGTGATGTGATTAACGGGGGCAGTCCTGCTTTTCAGTTTATAATTTTATTTTATATGTTTGGCCTCAATAACTTATGTTTGTAATATGACTAATGCCTGATTACAACAAAGCAAATACGCTTACAATTTCGCTCTGGACGCGCGAATGGATTCAAAATGTTGAAGCGTCCAACTAGACGCGGTAGACGCGAATTTGACGTTCTATTCGCGTTTGGTGTGAACGCAGCATTATAATGGCAGTGAATGGCCGGTTTCTGTTTTGAAGTCCATCAAAGTGCATCTATCCATGAGTAAAGTGCTCCGGCTCCGGGGGTTAAAGTGCTCCTGCTCCGGGGGTTAAAGTGCTCCGGCTCCGGGGGTTAAAGTGCTCCTGCTCCGGGGGTTAAAGTGCTCCTGCTCCGGGGGTTAAAGTGCTCCGGCTCCGGGGGTTAAAGTGCTCCTGCTCCGGGGGTTAAAGGGCTCCGGCTCCGGGGGTTAAAGTGCTCCGGCTCCGGGGGTTAAAGTGCTCCGGCTCCGGGGGTTAAAGTGCTTCTGCTCCGGGGGTTAAAGTGCTCTGGCTCCGGGGGTTAATGAAGGCCTTCTGAAGCGAAGCCATGCGTTTGTGTAGGAAAAATATACATATTTAAAACTTTATAAAGTAAAATAACTAGCTTCTGGCAGACGGCCGAGGGTGAGTAAATCATGGGGATTTTCATTTTTGGGTGAACTATCCCTTTAAGCTCTTCTGATTGGACATTGCGTTCAGCTGGTATGTCTGTGATTGGCTCAACGCTGCAAAAACAGGTTGTGGAAACCTGGGAGACTCTTCACAGAGCTCAAACACAGAAACACACGGCAGCGTTTGAAAGCAGCCGCCACTTGTGAGGTAAAGCAGAGTGACTTTGCTTTACTCTCTTTATAAGCTAAACTTAATCATGATATACAAAATATTCCCTAATTGTATATTGTCAGCAGAATTATTGCAGTAATATTGCTGATATTCAATGTATCCCTATTGTAAATACTCTTGGTCAAAGCCAGGTGTTGAAATGATCTGTGTGTGTGAATGGCTTGTGAGCATGTGATGTTGAGTGCTCAGGCGTCCGTCACTGCCCTCTCTCACACACACACACACACACACACACACAGGAAGTCTTATCGCGTCGGCACTTACAGACGCACTGAGGCAGAGCCCGAATCTCATCGGCCCTCCATCAGAGGAGCTGAACACAAGCGTGACGGGCGAGAAGCAGCGTGTTTATCACTGAACTCTTGTGGACTTCCAGGTTATGAACTCGTTATCTGCAGGAAATCTCCCAGTGCTAAATGAGGCCAGTCATCTGAGGTCTGCTCTAGCTCTGTGTGTGTGTGTGTGTGTGTGTGTACACAAGATTAACACACATTCTGGGGTTCAAATGTCCCCACTTGGATAGTAAAAACTTAAATCGGCTACATTGTGGGCTTCACCTGAGCAAGACGGATTACTGAACGTACTAAACGTGTTAAATCATGTAATTATGCTGAGAGATTTGTGTGAGGGTTTAGAGGATAGAAATCTTCACTAGCTCAGTATAAAAACACGAAGTCAGTGGACAGACCAGAGCCCAGCTCCCAGAGCCCAGCTCAACGACAGCTGAAAATCATTTACAAATGTCATTTTTGTTCGTCTACAGTGGCTTTATTAAATGAATCCCTGTGGTATTTATGGCTCATATGTAGAGTGACGTTCCATAGCTGGGTTTCCATCCAAACGTGAAGAAAATCTTTTCCATGTTCGCAAAAAACCCACGAAGTTTCTGATGCAATAACGTGCGACATGAGTGACAGCGCTCGTTAAAGTTTGCCTTTATGCAAATGAGCAGTGATGCAGTGCAGTAGAGTTCAGACACAGGTGTATGCCTCTCCTGCTGTCCCTGAAGCGAGAGTGAGAGCGAGGGTCACATGATGCACCACGCACAAACACTCAATATCTATAGTGTTTTATCAACATCACTGCTTCTTCTAAACATCCTCCAGACCAGATGAGTCAGCTGGAGGTCGGTCCAGTAACTCACTGCACGTGTGAACACAGCTTTATTACGCTCGTTTGTTCATCTCTCGTTTATCATGATTTCATCAATGAACCCAGATTAGTTTTTCTGCGGTTTGTCCGTCGCTGTCATTTATATGTTTTCCACTGAGCGGTGATCATGTGTTGTATTGTTGTGGATGGATGGATGAAGCCACATTGTCCCGGCTCTCTGCGCAGACACAGGAAATGAGGAACATCTGTTTCCTGTCTGTGGAGCGAGCTGGAGAGATGAGCTCAGTGTGTGTGTGTGCGGGAGGAAATGAGGGTTTTATAGGCAGAGAGCTCTGATCCTGCACAGAAACCATCAGCGTCAGGCTGATGAAGCTCACGACATCATCATCATCATCATCATGAGCTTCACACTTTAGACCTTCTGGACTGTTAAAATGTACTTTTTTTTTTTTTGATGATCACATCCAAAATAAAAATTTGTGTTTACATAATATATGTGTGTGTGTGCTGTATATATTTATACATCATTTATATTATATAGAAATATAAATATTTAATATTAAATTACATATTTTTCTTAAATGTATCAAACGTTTGGGGTCAGTAAGAATTTTAATTTTATTTTTGGGGGAAAGAAATAAAATAAATCAATACTTTTATTCATCAAGGATGAGTTAAACTGATCAAAAGTGACAGTAAAGACATTTATAATGTTAGAAAATATTCTTTTAAATAAATGCTGTTCTTTTGAACTTTCTATTCATCAAAGAATTTTGAAAAAAATTGTACACAACAGTCTTCAACACTGATAATAATCATAAATATTTCTTGATATTCAAATCCTCATATTAGAGTGATTTCTGAAGGATCATGTGACACTGAAGACTGGAGTAATGATGCTGAAAATTCAGCTTTGATCACAGGAATAAATTACATTTTAAAATATATTAAAATAGAAAACAGTCATTTAAAATTGTCATAATTTCACAATATTACTGTTTTTTTTATTATTTTTTTATCAAATAAATGCAGCCTTGGTGAGCAGAAGAGAGTTCTTTTAAAAACATGAAAAAATCTTACTGACCCCAAACTTTTGAACGATAGTGTATGCAAAATATTTACACACAGTACACACACATATATTATGTAAACATGAACTTGTGATTAATCGTTGGCCAGCACTACTTTTCTTTGCATGCGTCTTCGTCATGCAAAACAAGTTCTGTCATTGATTTCTCTCCCTCTTGTCATTCCAAACCCGAAGCTTTGAACACTGAAGCTGCTTTTCTGTGGCATGATGGGAGAACACAACATCTGAGGTGTTCTCTAACTCTGAGGATGAGTAGTGATGGCCGTGGTGTGTCTCCTCCAGCGTTCACCGTGTTCAGAGGCCAGTGTGTAAACGAGCTCCGGCAGTGGCGCTCTCAGACGTGCTGAATTATGCATCTCTCATACGACTGACACTCAATAATCCATCATAACACACAGAACGCATCATCCCTGTGCAGGACGTACACGCATGCATCGACTCTTCAGAGAATCTGCTTTCCCAGCTCCTCTCCTTTAAAATGACCCCATTTTTCCTCTTGCTGCTGGGAATCCTGCCTCTGTCACGGGCCGTTTAGTTTTAATAACGCAGCGATCGCCCCCTGGTGGACGCGTGAGGCGCTGCCGGTGCCCCAGATCTGCTGCCGTCACACAGACTCATGATGACATGGACGTCCCAGCAGCACTGGCCACATTAGCCTCTTTCCACAGCTCAAACCAGGTCATGCCGATGCTGATGTGCTGCTCCTCTATGCTGTCGCATTCATTATTCACCTCATCCTGACGGAGAGCAGCGCCACTGAGAGTGTGTAGTGCTCCTCTGGCTTTCTGCAACATACAGAGACCAGGTCCCAATCCGGTTTGCTTTGTAGGAGTTGCGTGGATTGGCGTCTTTGGATGTAAATGGCATTTGACCTCATAGTCTAGTCATTTTATGAAAAAAGGTTGAACAAATTGCAACAGAAGCAAACTCAACTGATTCTGTATCCTCAATATGTCCTGAGTAAGGGGAAAAAGTCTAGAAGAATCCCATTAGGGGAAAGTTTCGAAAAAGACCCAAATATTCATACGCCTATTCATTCTCTTTCTTATGTGAATAGGGTAAATATTTTAACCTTTAGATATCACCATGAAAATTACTGAGTTGATTACTTGCGTCAAGACAAACAAAAAATTAATTACAATTTTTTTTTTTTTTTTTTTTTTTTAACTTTGAAAAAGGGTGATAAATTTTTCTTAACATGGACAAACGGTGCATAATCTAATTACGTATGTGCTAATTTGCATAAATACCACAACAGATCTAAACATTGGGTATAGCCAGGTGAACATGTCTTGTTGAATCTTGTTGACGTATAACAGTAAAATACTTAATGTTAAGGTCTGAATGGAACCCATTTAGGCTACCCATGAGCATTAATACATAGAGGCAGGAAGAAGTACTTTAGAAACCAGCCTTTATTAATTATTATTGCAGAGATGGGGTTTGGGTCTGGGTCTGTGGGACTGTTTCTGGGGGTTTACTTTTGTCTTCTGCATTCTCCTTACCCTTGTCTCCTGTTCTTCCCTCAGACTCATCCCCCAGAAACAGTCCCACAGACCCAAACCCAATCTCTGCAATAATAATTAATAAAGGCTGGTTTCTAAAGTACTTATTCCTGACTCTATGTATTAATCTTTTTTCGGTTTCGGTCTTTTTCGAAACTTTCCTTCAGGGCTTTTTTTTTTTTTTCTTACTCAGGACATATTGAGGATACAAAATCAGTTGCTTACTCAGGACATATTGAGGTACAAATCAGTTGAGTTTGCTTCTGTTGCAATTTGTTCAAGGTTGACCCCCATTCTGGCTTAAAATGACTGGACTATCAGGGGTTTTAGAGTCCCAGCTGAGGTTGCGTTCGAAAGGAAATGCTAGAATACCATGTAATCAGTACTATCTGCGTACTATCATGCTTTTCTGTAGTATATGGAACTGAGGTAGAAGCATCTAAAAATGAGCGACCCCAACTCTTATCATTTTAAAGCTCTTCAAAGCCATGAAACAAACAGTGAAAAAAGTGCCCTGATTCAGATGGTCCTGAAGCTGCAAAAACAAACGAGCATTACTGAGGAGAGCATCAGGACACCGACACACACTCAACCACAGAATTCAGCCCAACCTAATTATACAAGCACTACAAGACAATCTTAAAGATAAAGAGGAGCTCTCTGGATTCACAGAATCACACACTCCTGCTTTTATACAACACATCTCCCGTTATGAATTATGATAGCGCTTTTTATTTATTATTTGGTCCTTTGGGTCAGATTGCTTTCTCACCGCCCCGGGCCGAGACCACCTCGTTCAGGCGATCCCAGAGCGACTGTTCTGGTGCGATTGCGGTGTTCATATATTCCTAAACCAACCGAACTAAGGGAGAAAACATACATATACAACATATGCCATCCTGTTCCAGCTGAAGTGTTCATGAATTTGCTTTTAATAAATATGAAAATGAATTATGTATATGAATTCGAATACACCTGATGTTTAATGAAAGATATCAATATTTAGGCATACAGTGGAGTCCAAAAGTCTGAGACCACCAAGTGTTTCTTTTTATTTGAATACAAAATTCGGTCTCCCTTTATATTAAGTGTCTTTACCATGTACATACATTTAAATCAATCATTTATACAGTGCAGTTATTGTGTACATGTTTTTGAATTGTACTATAATTACTCTGTTGACTCTTCCTTTACTCCTAAACCCACCCTTAAACCTACCCATCCCACCGAACCTGACCCATCTTACCCACATCCACCTCAATGCAGCATACAAAGGGTTTTACAATACAACATCAACACTATACAATATAACAATACAACATCAACACTATACAATATAACAATACAACATCAACACAATAAGTATATTCTTCCTGACAGTTGTTTTTTTAACCTAGGTGCCTTAGTCAAAGACACGTAATATCAAGTGTGACCCAAGTTTATTATCAGCACACCAATTTGAGGGAAAAGTTGAATTGAAAATTTAACATGAGTTTGAGACATTTGATTAGTCACTTGGAAATCGTGCTCAGTCTCATTGTACATCTTTTTTTATTTTATTTTTTTATTTTTATTCTACAGACTTCAATTTCCAGTTTTAAAAAATAAGTCTCAGATTTCCTGTGTGGTCTCAGACACCACTGTTTAAAAATATGATCATATGTGTGTAAGGTGGGTAAAGATATGAACTACTGGGCCAACAGTATGTGTTTGTGTGTGTGTTGTGTGTGTGGCGGCAGCTCCTATGGTGAACGTGAGCGATTACAGTCACGCTGTGGACTCTGCTCTGACCGCCGGCGCTGGGGAGAACGGACCGGCCCTGGAGCTCAACTCGGACTCGAAGGTGAGAAACAGCTCTTTCTGATCTTCATCACAGGCCTCAGACTTACAGGACGTGTGCCCTGGAGCAATAACAACTGCTGATTACCCCGTCTCAGATGTTTTCACACTCGTACTTCAACGACGAGTGTTTTTTTTTTTTTAGGTGTCCCCCTTTCCCATTGATTTCATATATTTTGAAATGAGAATATTGGTTCTGGTTTGATTTGATTGGTTGTGATAACTCCAGCTAACCCTCGAATCATGCTAGTTAAATGTTAATGCATTCGGATCCACTAGTGTTTGGAAACGCGCACACACACACACGGCTCACACTGCTGAGTCCAGTACCCGGAGGGACCTCTATCCCCAGCTGACCCGACTGTCCGTCTCCCAGACGTGACATTTCCCTGTCTGTCAAAGGCCTGTATTCATGCGGTCCGCGAGCCCTGAAGGAGCGCTGGCTTCCTGCCGTAACCTACAGCTCTCACATGAAGGGAGTCTTTCACAGACACCCTACACGAGCACCAATGGAGGATGGAAGTGCTTTGAGAACTTCATCCTGTCTGTCTAACGGCCCACAAACCATCTTTGTGACAATAACCGAGTTATCCAGCCAGATATTGCCTGTTTCCATGGCGAAAGACATTCCACCCCCCGTCCCGTCACCGGCCTGTTCATTATAATGATGTAGGACCACCCCTGATTGAGTCCCGACAGACGCCTCTGTGTGTTTCTCAGGGTGTTTTCACACTCGGTCTGAACCAGAGTTCACTCTCTCTCCTCACCTCTTGATCACGCCGTCCACATGAATCCCGCTGTGAGAGTTAGCGGCTGCAGTTTACCCATGTAGCAAGGTAATGACTTACTGGGTTTCACTACTAAAACTTGACTACCAAGCAAAAACACTACTGCCAGTCTGCCACGGATGTATAGTATAAGATGCAAAGAATGAGCATGTTCTACTTACCTTAGAAAATCACATAATCAGAAAGATTCTGCAGTCAAATGAATCCAGATTACTTTTATACCGACTGGACTGTACTGGAGTCCGTATGAACCAGACTCGAATGGACTCGAATGTGGTTCTCAACCTAAAGAATCGAATCCTGACGACTTATAACCTCCCAGAATTCCCTAAAGCCATTGATTTTACTACCAAAACTTGACACAGATCGGCACTTGTGGACTTAAATATGCATCAAATGCTCAATAATGGCCGTTGTTTGGAGACAATTTATATAGCGCTTTATACAATACAGATTAATTCAAACTAGCTTCACAATAATTAACAGAAAAAATATCATTATGTATTACTTTATTACATTTAAGCATTAATGTTTTAAAAATTCATCAATGTTTTTTTTTTTTATATTATTATATTCAGATCAAGTCAGTTCAATGTTGATTGAGTTTAGTACCAGTGCAAAGTGCATCAGTTAGGAAACAAGTTCATAATTGTAAAGCAGCTCTACAGAAGTCTGTTAGTGTTGATCAATTCGGTTAAAAATCAGTGCAAATGTTGCAGAGTTGGTGTCATCATCCAGCTCAGTTCAGTTCACATCTTGTTATCTGATGGTGGCAGTGCAGTTAAATCAATAACATTCTGAATATTAACTGTTAAACTAAAACAAAACACCATAAATAGCCAATAACTTTCACACGTTAGCCCGGATTACTTTTAAACCAATAGGCCGTACCGAATCGTGAAATGAAGTGAACTCCTCAGCCTGGTGTGAAACGCCCTCCTCTCCTCCCCTGAGCTTCTGCCCCAACACTGCCAGCTTTAGTTGTGATGTTGTCTAATGCTTGCCTACCCTCACACACACACACACACACACACACACACACACACACACACACACACACCCCAAGTCTCTCCTAATGTGTCGTCCCTCACACCCAGTCACTGCTGACCTGACCGCGACTCGGCTCACTGACTAATGTTGTGTTTCTCTCTCCCTTTCTCTTTCCCTGCGCATTCCACCATATGTTCTTGATCTTTTTTTCACCACGCACATTCCCGTTTCATGTCCGTGCACCCATGCAGTCTCTCTTCATGTTCCCATTCTCCCCGTCCTCCTCCACCCTCTCCTCACTCCCACCCACACTCGACACCATCTCCGAGCTGGACGTCCTGTCCGACATCTCCGAGGACGAGCCCGACCTTCACCTCGAGCCCGACCCTGACCCTTTGACCTGGGTGCCCGAAGGCTCCAGCGGTGTCTCTTTAGACGGAGAGGCTTCATCTAAAGCCCTGTCGTCCTCGCCCGTGGAGTGTGTGTCGGGGTCCGAGGACCCCCCGCCCCGGCTGGGTGTGTCCCTGCTCCGGCTCTGTGAGGGTCTTCCCGAGGACCTGGCCCTCTCGTCCCCTGCCCTCCTGCCCTCCTTCCTCCTCATATTCGCCGTCTTACTCTCCGCCTGCCAATCGCTGGTGCTGTCTCTGTTGCTGGCGCTGCCTCTGGCCATGTCCCTCTGCTACCTGGAGCCCAAAGCGCTGGCTCACTCAGGCCGGCGAGGCCATGGCTCAGACCACCTCTTCAGAGGAAATGCAGTGTGACCCCGCCGCCTAAACCTCCCCCTAACCTCCCCCGTTCCTTTCTCATGTCTGCCCTCCTCCTGAAATGCTACCGTGTGCATTTTGTTGCTGTTTCCCCCTCGTCCTGTAGCTCTTCTCTCTGTCCTGCTGTGCTGGAGTCCGTAGGAACCAGAGCCAAATGGACTCGAATGTGGTTCCCAACCTAAAGAATCGAATCCTGATGACTTATGACCTCCCAGAATTCCCTAAAGCCATTGATTTTACTACCACAACTTGACAGATCGGCACCTGAGGCATATGTCTGCTACCTTCCCCCGCCCTGTAGCTCTTCTCTCTGTCCCGCTGTGCTGGAGTCCGTATGAACCAGAGCCAAACGGACTCGAATGTGGTTCCCAACCTAAAGAATCGAATCCTGACGACTTATAACCTCCCAGAATTCCCTAAAGCCATTGATTTTACTACCAAAACTTGACAGATCGGCACTATAAGATGCTACCGTGTGCATTGTTGCTGTTTGCCGCCGCCGCCACCGCCTCCTCCTTCCCCCGCCCGGTAGCTCTTCTCTCTGTCCCGCTCCACCTTCCAGTGCCAGATTTTTTGTGTAAAATGCAGAATATTTTCCTGCTCGCAGCTTGTAGCCACATTCCAGTGGGAACCTATTTATAGTCCACATCCTGTCTCAAAACTCCCCTCGTTTATTAGACCTGAAACCGAATCACTCGACCAGCTCGAATCTTATAATTAACTTCAGATTTATACGCATTTGGATCAACTTATTAGCTGAGAATTCATCATAGTCCTTCAGGTGTTTTATAAGGTTCATAAAAAGTCGGAAGATCAGAAAAGCAGAATAGGCACTGCATAACATGACTATGACATCACTCTTAATGACGTCACACGCCCTGTGTGCGCTTTGATTGGGGATTCAGGCCTTCCCATCATCCATTTCACCTTTCCGACAATTTTGTCCATTATTCCACCAATTAGAGCCACAGGTGGGGTCGTGGAGAAGCCAGACACGGACGTGGCCGCATCCGTCACCTATGAATCGGCCATTGAGGTCTGCTAACCCTTCCCAGCATGCATCTGTAATCATATTCATATAATTAGCGCACAATCCAAAGGTATTGTAGGACATGTTTTGAACTAATCTTCATCTTTTATCTCTGATGGCATACACAGACGGATAAAGGTGGCACTGGCGCTCCTGAGAGAAAGGTCTTTCACTTTTGAGATGCAGATTGTTATAATTCAGTGTTTTTTGTTTTGTTTTGTTTTTAAATGTCCAAATGAAAGTGATGGGGTTCTTGCATCATGGTTGTTCGATGTGAAATCTTTGCTTTCTTTTGCTGTGTTGGTGGTTTTTATTTGCTTTTGTTCTGGTTTTCCAGTGCTTTTCTGTAATGTGACGTTTGTTTATTTCGATTGCAAATGAGGCACAAATCACGTGAGCTCTCTTGAGTGATCAAAAGGCCATAGATTTGCTGATTGATTGGCTAAGCAGTGCTTGTTTGATGACTTGTAATCATAATCAAATGTTGGTTGGTTACTTCAAATAACCCTGATACAAATCAACATGCAGGAAATCTGGAGTGTCGTACATGAACCAAACTGGATCAAGAAAGTCTGAGAGCACATTGAGAATCTGAGATTTAAACCTAGATGCTGTTTTCAATTCAACATTTTTCACTCAAATTGATATGCTGATAATATAATTTGTAATGAAAATGGTATTCGATGATAAAACGGAGCATAGTCAAGGGTGCTCTCAGCCTTTTGGAGCCTTCCGTACATGTACTGTAATCATTCTCCATTACAGAACATTATCTGATGTTCATCCAGATTTAAGACTCCAGTTCATTACCATCTGTCTTTTTTCCGTTTTGTTGAAATGTGTTCTCATTTTTAATCCACAGAGCAAGTTGAGAGTGCAGGGGGAAAATATATATGTCAGACATAGCAATTTAATGTTGGAGGTTCGTATGTGATCAAAACATTTTTATTTATTTTTCAAAAAAGAAACAAAAGAAAGAGCAAAAGCATAATGGATGGTGGACCTGTGTCCCCTCTCTGGCTACTGTCCTGGGCTGCCTCTCACTCTTCCTCTCTCAGGCTTTGTGTGCATGCATTAGTGTGTGTGTGTGTGTGTGTGTAGTGTGTGTACATCCGTGCATAGGCTGCATGTCACACCGGGTGCATGTCTGCAGGTAAACTGAATGTACGTGATGAGTGGTGATTGTAACATTCGTGTAAATGTCTTTTGGGAATGGTTTTCATAACAACACTAATAGTATTTCCCTAACCAGACAGGTTGCTTTCTGCTTTGGTTGTGGTGATTGTTTACATTTATGACTTTATAACTAAATGAAGTTACTCATCCTGGGGTGACCCTGTCAGTGCTAAAGACACCCGACCCATGATCACTTGCCAACACAGGCTGATTTGGTTTGTGGTTACAAGGACATTTGTGGCCTAAAAGTTTAAAGCTGAAATCATTGTGTAGTAGATGATGATAAATTATCATGCATTTTTAATTCCTTTTGGTGTAAAAATGGCTAAAGTTTGGGCACATTACACATTTTTCATGCGAACCGTGCCCCGTTTCAGTCTAAATTTACTCATAATCATCATAATGTTGTCTACAAATGAGACTGGAATAAGAGTAAGTGTTTTCTCATTATGGCGCACTTTAACTGAAGTGGCTTTCTCCAAGTTTGCTCTCAGTGGATATCTGGTTGTGTGTCTTTGGCATTGAGGCAGTGAATCACTGCACCGCTCCAGTCCTCAGTATTTGAACAAGTCCTGCCTCACTGCTCCCCACAGTCACTGACCTCTGACCTCTAACCTGACCCTCATTATATGACCATTTAATCCATCAGTGGGAATAACAGGGTCCTTCAAATGTGGAAGACTGATTGATATTAATCAGGACTTCCTGCTGTTACTCATTCATTTGGATGTGAATGGAGATGAGTTGGTGTGGTATAGATGTACAGTCAGAGTAATAGACATATTTTCAATGTACAACATGGAAGGCCTGGATAGTCTTCACTGGCAATCTGTTTCAAACCACGAAATTATCTTCGTTTTAGCCAGATTTCAATAGAAATGATGCCACACCCATTCAAACTTAGAGTAAAGATGTCATTTTAAATGAAATCTGTCCAAAACTAAGTTTGTTTCGGTGGTTCGAAATGGTTAGCCAAAAAAATAATAGATGACATGATTTTGAATTAGCCGAGTTTCATTCACACCTGTTCCTTTTTTGATTTCACTTGAAGAACATCACAGCCTTCACAGTCTGTACTTCTGTCCCATACAACCTCATTTTCCAAATGAAATATTCCATATCAATAATTTCCAATATGATTGTCCTAGTGGTTAGTTATTATGGAAGTTCTATAGTAAAGTTCATTATAAAGATGTTCCAGATGTGCTGTCTACATCAGCCGATCTGTCATCATGAGCGCACACTTGCAGACTCCCGTTCTGGAGCCGCACCTGTCGGGTGTTTGGCCGGAGCTCAGGACTCGACAGCAGTGAGGCTGGACTATTAACGGGGTTCAGGTCTCTCCATGACTAATGTGCTGGTTGTTGGTTGTCCCTTTGTCCTCCCTCTGCCTGCCTCTCTCCCTGCTGTGGTGGGCCCTTCAGGACTTGGATAAGACCCAGGAGGATGTATTGAAGCATCAGGCTAGCATTAGCGAGCTAAAGCGCAGTTTTATGGAGGCTACGCCCGAGCCCAGGCCCAGTCAGTGGGACAAACGGCTGACGGGCAGCCCTGCCACCACCCTGCGCTTGCAGGCTCAAGGGGTACGTGTGCTTCTGCTCGGGGTTCAGACGCCGGCATGCCCTCGCTGTCCTTCACCTCCTGCTCTCCTCCTCCTCCGCTGGGTTACTGTGGGGGGTTTCTGATGTGCGGTGGGACAGTTGGGAACATATTAACAATAAGTGGTCATTTTTATCTCCATAAATTAGTAGTCAGTTTTGAGATTTTGGGCCAGTTTACTCCGTCAATATGTGTTCTTTCAAGCTCCTATAAAGAAAGCGTTAAAATATGCATTAGATGTTTATTTTATTACATTTTGTTTACTTTGCGCTGGTAAGTTTCTCCCGAATTTACCAGGAAGTCAGCATTCCAGCGCGACACGCCGAGATCCGTCTGTTCACTGAAGTCTGTCGTGACCGGTGTCGTTGTAAAGCTCTGAGTCTCCTGCACAACGCTATCCCAAATATGGGCATTTCCTTTCTATCAGTAACCAATCCTGAATGTCCGAAGGGGGATTTAAAGCTAATGACGAAATCTCATTTAGAGCTATTTAACTCTTTAAATGCTGTTTTCTCAAAATGAGTTTGTCATTCTCCAGTAGAAACATCTCAGCCTATATTATACACCAAACTCTCCAGTTATACACTTAGCAGTATTCTGAAGATATTTACTGAGGGATTTGTTAATAAATCATTCCTGGCCTGATTTATGTGATATTTAAATTTTAAAAAATGTTGAAAATCGATTTTTTTAAGGCTATGAACTAGGGCTGTCGATTTCTCGATTTTAATCGATTCTCATTTTTACGAACCGATATCGATTCTTAAATCCCAAGAATCGATTAGTCATCCTGTTTTCAGTTGATGAATGAATGTAACATTGTAGCGCATCCCATCCGATACATCGCAATAATCTTTGTGCTTTGTTACTATTGATATGAAACAAAGTCTCAGATTTCAAATTATATCCATTTTCTTACGAAATTCTAAAACATAAACACTGTTTTGTGGCTGTGGCGTGAGATCGCTCTGGCTCAGCTCTAGAGAAGCACATGATCTTCTCCTCCGCCTTAATAACACCAGTTACAGCGCGAAATAAACATGAATGAGCTTCTGAAAGTGTGTTAAAAGATAGAGTACAACTTATCGAAGTCCGTATCATGTGACATGGAGTCGCTCAATCAGTGTTTCAACCGTGGAAAGACGTCAGTAAAACAGCTTGTAAACAATGTCATGTGACGTCACATTTACCTCAGAAAAACCATATCCAGTGACCATAAACTCGTCAGTCAGCGAGAAATATTACTCTAGAGGAGCATTTGCTAAATATATGCACCATATTATATATTCATTATCATTTTTAATGTTCTTCAATATTTAATGCATGTTTGACTAAATCTAGCAAGTTTTTATGACAGCCACCATTTAAATGTTTACATTTCATATAACTTTATTATTATAAAAAAGGTGTAATATAAGTTTTTATACAAATCAGTTAATTTTATAGTAGGCTAATGAAGCCTATAGGCTACCACTGACTCCCATAGTTTACAGCATTAGTTAAGAGATTTGTCAAAATATTTGAAACTTGCCATGTATTGTACCTGATATCCCAAATAATCAATATTGAATCGAATCGAATAGGAATCGAAATCGAATCGAATTGTGAAATTTGTGTCAATACCCAGCCCTATTGTGGACAGTATATTTTGATTTCCTAGGTAATGAAAGCATATATCCTGAAGTCCCTCTGAAATCTTGTGTGTAAACAAAATGAAAAAAGAATGTTGCACCTGGCTTTATCATATGTTCAGATCTATCTACCGAAAACATATGCAAAATCGCACATATTTAATGAGATAATGCCTAATTTGCATAATTAAACATACAAATTTCTAAAACTTGTAATACATTTTTTTTTATATACTTGTGTAAGTAATCAACTGAGGAGGTTTCATGGTGATATCTATTATTTTAATTTTTTTACCCTATTCACCTGTAGTGTCTCGCCTTAATGTGCTTGCTTTCAAGTTGTTTATTAAAATAAATTTGGTAGTTTGTGTCTGTTTTTACATAAGACACATTAGAAGCATTTACATAATCCCATGAATGCAAAATACAGAATCGGGTCGAATCAAATCATTCTGAATTTGCAAAAATCATTCCCGAATCGAGACGAAAGCCTAACCAAATCCAGCCTGTCCTTTAAAAGCGTGCGTGTGTGAGCAGAGCTGTACTGATGAAATCCTGTAGATGATCACATCCCCCAGCGTGAGACGTCGTGCTGACACCTGTCACTCCTGACGTCACGATCTGCTATTGTCTTTGGAGTCTAAGTCGATTAAGAAGCCTCCTCATAATCCCAGCTGTCTCCCGCACACACTCCTCCTGTCCTCTACACTGGCCAATGGCTGGGCAGCTCTCGATCTGATCGGTGCATCAGCTCAGGCTGGCTGGGTCGTTCATGGCTCTCTCTGTCCTCTGGTTTCTTCATCACTGCTCATGTATATTGTGTTGTTCTCGTCACTGCGACCGAACTCTTGTGTTTTCCAGCAGAATGCTTCTCTCATTTGTTTAGGTTTGCTGACCTCAGTTGCAGTTTTCAATCACGTTGTGTGTCTTTCAGCTCCTTCTGTTTATTTGTATGCGTTTTTAAATCATGCTTTTATCAGTGATGAGCTCCTGCCAAAGACTGTTTGACATGCGTGTTTTATGTGTGATTTTTTTGCGTTTTATTTGCACCCGTTTGACATTCTTGATGCTGTGTGATTCTCTAAATCCCTGGTTTAGAAGCGCTCCTCTCTGCATATGCTCTCTGTGTTCATTTTTAAATGCTTTCAATGCCATTTCTGTAGTGTGTGTGTGTGTGTGTGCATGTTAGTAGCTCTTCTAGTCACACTCAAGTGCTTTTGTGTTTCTCTCTCTCTTGTTTCTTCTGTTTCTGTGTGTGTTCTTGTCCTCGCACCCTCTCGTTTCACTCCTGTCCCTCCGGTGTGTGTTCATGACGCCTGTAGAGTTTGGAAGAGGAGCTCACGTCTCTCTTTCTGAGCAAGGCGTGCTTCTCGGGGCTGACGGCCTCCTGCAGTACCACTGCTGCTCCAGCAGAGGCCAGTAGAGTCTCTCCGTCTGCTTCTGCTGTCTCTGTGCATCCGCTCACGGCTGTGTGTGTTCTCTGCCTTCTCTTTAAACAAACCCAGTTCATGCTCAGATCTGGCAGATCTATCCAGTCCTCGCGCTACAAATGATGTTTAGTGAAGTTTTGTTTACTCATCAACTCAAAAAAAAGGCATAAGCTAAAAGATTGATTTCTTGGGATTTAAAAATTGATTTTACTTTATCTATAGCAGATTTCACAATTCTTGAACCAATTTCAATACCATATATATATATATATATTGCTGCTGTCAAAATTAAAGCGTTAACGCATAAGATACATTTTTCACTTTAATGCATAAAAAATATTTATCACAATTAATGCATAACATAATGCATTAACTAGCATTACATTTATATAATCATGCTTTTATTCATGCAAATATTTGTAATTATTTGATAAGACACGCACACACTTATGCGCACAGAAAGTTGCTTTGGACAACGCTTGCATGGATAAAAACGCACATAATGATGCCAAATGTCCGTTTTGTCGAGTACCTTTGCAAACACAGTCTTAAATGAGTTAAATGACGTCTTAAGTGGCTGTAAAGAGTTTTGATAAATGTGATGCGTGTCAGATCTGCGTCATGTGCGTCAGGTCTTAAAGTGACAGCAGCCTAATAAACCTGCTGCTGTCGGTCATTAATGTTAAAGGCACACTGTGCAGTTTCCGGTTTTCTCAAGCAGCGCCCCCTAGAGTCGCAGTGGAGTAACGTTACTGTCGTTCACATAGGGATGGGACGATTACCGGTTTCACTATAAACCACGATAAAATGTACTGACGGTTAGTATTATCGTTTAAAATTGAATTATCATTAAAACCATGTTTGATTATCTCGATTTTAATAACTCACTGTAAATCCTGTCCAGCCAGCAACAGCTCTGGCGCCGGCGCGGTGCGCAATGTTGGAGAAGAAATGGCGGAAGGCAGATTAATGTTTTAAATCTTACAATATTATCAAACTCAGTAAACAAATCAACTCTGATTTAATTTTCAATACAATCGAAAACGGAGACGCAAGACGGCAAGTTGTATTTGAATGAAACGAGAGAGCGCATCCGGTATGATACATGTGCGCTGTGTTATAATGCGTTGCTATTGACGCATTATAGGAAGGAAATGCCACAGAATATAATTTTGCTTAAAAAAGTGCATAGAGCTGCTTGTTTTATTTGTTTGTTGATTTTCACGTATAAAACTTGTTTTCAATGGAGCATCAGTTATTTTTAACACTTTCATCTCGTTTTAACAAAACCGTGATAATATTGATAATCACGATAATTTTGGTCACTATTATCGTGATATGAAATGTTCACACCGTCCCATCCCTACGTTCACAGCGGTCTCTGCACGCTTCCGGCCACGCTTTCTTCATCGACTCTTCCGTGATTCACGTCTGAAATGCGTGCTAGTGTCTTCCGTACCGTAAAGCCGTGATTCTCGTGAGATTTGTCGGGACGCCACCTCGTAGTGATTAAGGGATAATGTACATCCAGCCGGTTATCATCGCAGATTAATACACAGAACACACTTATTACACGGCTACTTCCGACATAAATAAATGATTAGACATGAATTATTGATCTGAGGCGAAATATATTAGCTCTTTAAACGCAAAGCTTCCGCGGAGAGAGCAAGCGGCGAGTTCAAACCAGACGGACATTTAAGAGGTACGGTGTACAGTCATAACACTTATTACACTGCATTTCACCACATAAATAATTATGGAAAGAAGAGATATCGATTTGAGATTAAACTCTTTTAAAATCGTACCCGTTCCTAGCGAGCGTATAGCGCCGACTTCAGTTACAGTGACCCGGATGAGCCTGTGTTATCAGCCTTTACCAGTTGTAATCGGTGGACACACCGCTGGATGGTGCGATTGACCAATCAGAATCCAGTATTCCACAGAGCCGTGTAATAAGATCAGAGTAACACACGTCAGTATAGTGTACGTGAGGTTATCTCACTGCCAGACTGCTCATCAACTTCCTCTCATTGGCCAGTCATTTTCACCTCTGCCGTCGTGTGTGTGTGTGTGTGTGTGTGTGTACATGGTCTTCTAACTGTCGTCCTCCACCTTCCCGAACCCGTTCCCGCTCAGACCCTGTTTACACCTGCTGTCTCGGGCGGTCCCATCACACGTGTGGGGTTGAGACTGTAGACCCGGAGACCGCTTGAGATCAGATCGCCGTGAGTGGCAGGTGTCAGCAGTTCCTCAGAGAGTGTGTGGTGTGTTTGAGTGACTGTTCCTATGGTTGCCTTCAGGTTCCTCAGAAAAGCCCTCCTCATCCCGAGACCGACAGCGGAGACGCCAGCAAGGTCCTCGCTCAGCCACCTAACATCACCTGAGCACACACACACACCTAACACTGCACACACACACACACACATATCTCATCCCTTCTCCGTTGCAGACATCATGACTCAGAGATCATCATCATCTGTCTGTCCAGCCATGCTTTCTTCATCTTCAGCTTGTTACGACTGTCTCTCTTCTCCTTATGTTGCTTGTTTGATTATATATATGTGTTGTTGCAGTGTTTATGGACCTTAGTTGGAGCAGATGCCGTGTTTGATTGGCTGTGAGCGATGGATGATGTACAGTGTGCTCAGCGAGAGTCTTGGTTTTCCAGAACAAATATCTAAACAACTGAGAGACAATAGTTAGGTTTGTTTCCAGAGAATAAATCCTGACAGACTGTGAAGACATGAGTTATTAACTTCATAAATCTAGCAGAGAGATTAAAAAACACACTATACTTTGTGTTTTATTACCTTTGCTTAATCTGACAGTGAGCTAGTTAGGTCCGCTGTGAGGGTTTCTAACACAGCTCCTGAGGGATCTCTCTCTCGTCTGACTGACGTAATCAATCTCAAATGTGTTCTTCTGTTGTACAGTCATAGATACACCATAATGGAATTTTATATTTGGAAATTAGATTTGCCGTCGTCTCCCATTCAACAGTATACAAGTTTAACTGTGACGTTAAAAACTCTGTTGTCTATTGTCTAGATTTTATTATTATTCATGGTTTTGCTGATTCTCAATTCCATGTGTTTCTCCCACTGAACACACTGTACATCTCTCTCACTTGCACTGAAATGGCACTGACTTTGACTGAGTTTGTTTCCTTCAGTTTTTTTCTTTCTGTGGTCATCGTTTATGTTTTTTGCTTTTCTCTCCATCCCTCGTGTGTGTCTGTGTGTCGTTGTCTGGTGTAGAGCACAGAGGTCAAACCTGAAGTGAACGCCAGCCAGAGGTCGTAGAGTCGTGGAAGAGACCGTCGTCATCGAGGAGGTCATCAAAGCCAAGCCCAAAAGCCCCGCCCCCGAGACCCCGGTTACCGTGGAGACGGAGGTCAAGGAGGAGAGGAGTTTATCCTCGGACAGTGAGAGCGAAGAAGAGGCGGAGTATCACGCTCAGACACCCAGTGCGAGCATCTCCGTTCAGCAGATCGAGGAAGAGCCTGAAGAAGAACAGGAGGCGGGGCTTATACAGCAAGCTCCGCCCTCTGTGGTAGAGTCGCAGCCAATCACAGAAGCAGAACCAGCTGACTCTGCCCCTAGTGCAGAGGAAGAGCAAGCAACCGCACAGCCTGAGGAGGAAGAGTGTACAGACAAAGACGACGCTCCCAATGGACACGCCCCCGCAGCTGAAGCCCCACCCCCTCTCAGAGCCGTGGAGGAGGAGCCTCCCGTCGTCAACGGCAGTGTGTCGCGTGTGGAGGCGGAGCTCCTGCCGCAGGTTATCTGTTGCTCGGAGGTAATTGGCGTCGTGAGCTAGCGGAGACGCTTTCCCTGCTTTCCCACTCCTCCCTCGTCCCGGAGGAAGATCCCGCTCGATCTGCGCATCCGTCTCTCTAGCACTCCTTTAAGGAAGAGAAGCAGTATAAATGATGTGGTTCTGTCCGCTTTACCGTCAGTCATTCCACCCTCTCGCCTTTAAGTTGATTTTATATTCCATCCTACTCTACTACACACACACACACACACACACACACACACACACACACACACTGGGAGCGTTGCATGTGGGGGCTTATATTTTCTGCTGCATGTTATGTATCGTCGCATGTTTCACACTTGATAGTTAGCTTGCGTTGATTCTTCACTCTGCTAGTAGAGATCCTGTAACTTCAGTAATGATCTGATCACACTGATAGGGATAGAGTCGTGATATGTTGAGAGATCGTGCTCTTGCATGTGTGAGCTGTCTTACCAACACTGCCAAAGATCACTGAAACCAAACCTGCACTCGTGTACCGTCACACGTTTGGCTTGTGTTATCTGGTTTGGCTGCATGCGTTATACCAAAGACGTGTAGTGGTGTGTGTGTGTGTGTTTAGACTGCATGAGCCTGATCTCTGCGTGGTGTCGGTGTGTAGTGACGTCAGAGTGTGTGTGTGTTCCTCACACTCACGGCCTCTGTCTCTCTGTAGCCTCCTGTGGTGAAGACTGAGATGGTCACGATCTCAGACACGTTCGCTGCTCAGAAGACGGAGATCTCCACGAAGGAGGTGCCCATCGTCCACACGGAGACCAAGACCATCACGTACGAGGCCGCACAGGTAAGAGGGGTCACATGATCCGGGGACTTCAGTACTGGGGCATTCACATGGTTTAGGAGACGTATTTGAAACAAACCAACCCACTTTTATTGTCATATTGAAACAATGAAAGTAGGGCTTGTGAAGGGATGAGGTGCTGACTGTTGTTTGCCAAAAATAACTGATCTAATCTTTATTTCTAAATATACACTGTTATCTGATAGATATATATATATATTTCCCCCTGAGGAGTCTTTGATGCGGTTCGTCAGTGTCTTGTAGTTTAGCTCAGTACTTGACTGTCATTGAACAGCTTTGGAACTGTAACCGTAATGTTGACGTAGCTTCGTCTTCGCCATTAATGCAAACTTGTGTGTGTGTGTTCTGTGTGTGATTGACAGCTGGATGGTAATGGAGACGGGGAGCCAGGTGTGCTCATGACAGCTCAAACCATCACCTCTGAGTCCCTCTGCACCACCACCACCACACACATCACCAAGGTAACACACACACACACACACACACACACATCATCTCTGAGTCCCTCTGCACCACCACCACCACACACATCACCAAGGTAACACACACACACACACACACACACACATCATCTCTGAGTCCCTCTGCACCACCACCACCACACACATCACCAAGGTAACACACACACACACACACACACACACATCATCTCTGAGTCCCTCTGCACCACCACCACCACACACATCACCAAGGTAACACACACACACACACACACACACACATCATCTCTGAGTCCCTCTGCACCACCACCACCACACACATCACCAAGGTAACACACACACACACACACACACACACATCATCTCTGAGTCCCTCTGCACCACCACCACCACACACATCACCAAGGTAACACACACACACACACACACACACACATCATCTCTGAGTCCCTCTGCACCACCACCACCACACACATCACCAAGGTAACACACACACACACACACACACACACATCATCTCTGAGTCCCTCTGCACCACCACCACCACACACATCACCAAGGTAACACACACACACACACACACACACACATCATCTCTGAGTCCCTCTGCACCACCACCACCACACACATCACCAAGGTAACACACACACACACACACACACACACATCATCTCTGAGTCCCTCTGCACCACCACCACCACACACATCACCAAGGTAACACACACACACACACACACACACACATCATCTCTGAGTCCCTCTGCACCACCACCACCACACACATCACCAAGGTAACACACACATGTCACTTGCAGTGCTTCATGGGAGTGGGCGGAGCTAAAGAGATCTTTTGGTGCATTTTGCTTGTTTTGACTCTGATTGGTGTACTTTTCTCCACAGCATTATGGGTTAAACATTAAACATGATTATTTTAAAACTAAGTTGAGATAATGCAGACTGACGGCTTCAACAGAAGCAAATACCATCGGTTAACATCCTCGTAGCTCACAGTAGAGCTGACTTTAAGGTTTAGTAGTTACTGTTAAAAATCAGCTTCCTTGTGGAGAAAGTGAGTGTAGTTTTTGAACTGACAGACCGCAGTCGTCTTTTCTTTAACTTGAACATTAAACACAGAGGAACCACATGTCAGAAGTGGGTTTAGTCTGATCTAGGACCAGTGTTTAAACACAGCACATCACAACTCACACTAGACTGAAGAAAACATGGGTGTAGCATTTACTTATTGCTAGTAAATTCCACAAATAATTTCATCGAAACGGCAACATTAAACCTTGAAGCAACAGCTGAAATACTATTTTCTTGTAAAATTTAATAAAATAACGTTTTAATTTACAACTTTGACCAAAATATTTTACAGTGTTCTTTAATTCACTTCCTGATCCTCTAAAGCTACTTTATTATTTTTATCTTAATCCAGTGTTCCTCCATTATTTCCTGCTGAACGTTGTGTTTGACTCAGATGTGTCACATGACGTCTGTGTCTCTTTAATGATTGACAGACACTAAAGGGCGGGCTGTCAGAAACTCGCATTGAGAAGCGCATCGTCATCACGGGAGACTCTGACATCGATCACGATCAGGTGAGATACACACACACACACACAGTTACACAGAGACTCACACAAACACTCTCCCTCACTCTCACACTCACACACAGAACTCTCATCTGTTCTCACACACACACTGTTACACAGAGACTCACACAAACACTCACTCTCACTCTCACACACACACTCACACACACATACTCACTCACACTCACACACACACACACACACACACACTCACTCACTCACTCACTCACTCACATACTCTCACACACACACACTCACTCACTCACTCACTCACTCACATACTCTCACACACACACACTCACTCACTCACTCACTCACTCACATACTCTCACACACACACACTCACTCACTCACTCACTCACTCACATACTCTCACACACACACACTCACTCACTCACTCACTCACTCACATACTCTCACACACACACACTCACTCACTCACTCACTCACTCACATACTCTCACACACACACACTCACTCACTCACTCACTCACTCACATACTCTCACACACACACACTCACTCACTCACTCACTCACTCACATACTCTCACACACACACACTCACTCACTCACTCACTCACTCACATACTCTCACACACACACACTCACTCACTCACTCACTCACTCACATACTCTCACACACACACACTCACTCACTCACTCACTCACTCACATACTCTCACACACACACACTCACTCACTCACTCACTCACTCACATACTCTCACACACACACACTCACTCACTCACTCACTCACTCACATACTCTCACACACACACACTCACTCACTCACTCTCACACTCACACACACATACACTCACTCACACTCACACACATACACAGAACTCTCATCTGTTCTCACACACACACAGTTACACAGAGACTCACACTCACACACACATTCACTTCACTCTCACACACACACACATATATATACACACACACACTCACTCACTCTCACATACACACACACATACATACACACAAACGCCGCTTTTACGGCTACCCAGCAGCACTTAAAACATGTAGTAATCAATGTAAAACTAAAACCTGGCGTAGTATGTCTTCACTGACTGAAGTAAATCTAGATAAATCTCTGGTGATTCCCTCAGTTTGATGAGCATTAGCTGAACTGATCATGTGTGATACTGGTGATCTAGAGCAGTGTTCACACAGTGTGACCTGAAGCTCGTGGTGTCCGGTGTGACGAGGAGCTGCTGTTCCTGTACGCACACACACACACTGCCCTGAGAACCGGTTACCATAGCGATGAGACATTCGCCATCCTCACACACTGAGACATGGTTCTCGCAGGTCCAGCGGTGCAGATGCATGTTCCCCCGTCGTCTGTGTGTCATTCAGTTGAGTTTTCATTCTTGTGTTGAGTTGAGTTGTTCATTTTTTCAGTTGAATCTTTTGTTTGGTTTGTGTGTGTGTGTGTGTGTGTGTGTGTCTGGGTTACTGTGTGGGGTCAGGCGTTGGCCCAGGCTATAAAGGAGGCCAAAGAGCAGCACCCTGACATGTCGGTCACTCGTGTGGTGGTCCACAAAGAGACGGAGCTGGCCGAGGACGAGGACTGAAGGACAGGTAAGCTCATGGCAACTCGCCATGGCAACAGCAGCGCTCTTGACGACTGGCTCCTCCTCCTCCTCTTCCTCCTCCTGCGCCCAGAGCCTCTCGTTTCTCCCCTTTTCTTTGTGTCTTTTCCTTGTGTTTGTCTCTTTATTTCCTCTGTCCTGGATCTGCCAGCTGCGTGTGTTTCTCATGTTAAAGCAGCGGAGAGTCTCACTCAGGGCTTCATTTCTGAATTCATTTTACCATGAGATTACGTTATTTCAGAGGTTCCTCATGACACTCGTATACCAGTCAAAAACTCAAACTTCGATACCACAGCTAAAACTGCGAGCCTAATATACATTTAAAGTAAACAATCAGTTATAAAATTAGAACAAATAATGAAATTACGAGTGAAAGCACAAATAAATACAATAGAACAACGATGCAAATTAAATAATCAGGGTTTCCTGGAAGGTCTAACAGTAGTTTTCAGGTACTGACATTTTTAATTAAGTAATCAAATGTAAAATAACACTGCATAATGTTCACTGCAGGGTGGGAATTATGTAATTTTAGGGGCAAGGCCATTTGGCCTCCACCTTTTCTTTTTTTTTAGGGGCACCAAGGCCATATGACAGGGCACAAAGGCCATTGAGTACAATTCGATGGTTTTCCCATTCAGATTGATACCATAACATCCTAATTTGGAATAAGACATGGATTATGACTTTTTTTTATAAAAAAAAAAACTGCTCCTGGTGAATAGAATGAAAATCATACCTGCATTACTTTTATTTCGTGTAATTTACAACGTAGCGGCGTTGCATGCTCGTAGTTTCTTTTGCACTTGATCAGTGAGGCGATACAGCGCGCGCGCCGCCGCATTTGCGCGTGCAATTGAAGAGTGTGCGCTACGAGTACAGTATAACGGCTGAGAGGACATGAAAGTCCGTTTTTCTGAGGTGAAAAACTTTATCTCAGCGTACACTTATGTCACTGCCTGGGTTTGTGCTGGGTTTTCTGAAGTAGTCATGATTCGCTTCTCATATCATAACATGCTCTAAACACGCACGCAGAGTGGAAAAGGAGGCGCGGGGAGCAAGGACATTTGAACTATATCGATATGCGATATGGTCTAATTCCATATCGCATTTCAAAAATATATCGATATATCGCCCAGCCCTACACTGCACCTGCGCGAATCCACGAACTAATTGAAGTTCAGAGACTAACGTTACTTGGGTGGCTCGCTGTAATTCAAAGCAAGCCCACTATGCCGCACTGGCGCTTTATACATGGAACTTGGACAGGGCTAGGGCACACAGGCCACTGTGGCCGTACGATGATTTTTTTTTCACGGGGCATGAAGGCCAAAGTGTAGGGCAACGGCGGCCATGGCCGCGTGGCCGCGGTATAATTCCCACCCTGGTTCACTGTGTAAATTAAACGGATTAATCCTTATACAAACCGGTTTGTAAATAATGCTATACTTCATTTAGAAATGATAAATTGATCATTAATAAAGTATGAAAATAAAATTATTAAACACATTATAGATATGCATATTAATCAAGAATAAAGCATTTATAGCCGTATTTATAAACGGCTTATTAATGTCTATTAATGCTTCATAAATGATGAATTAACTGTTTACTAATGCTTAACTAATGATTAATAGCGTGCAGTTATTATAAAGTGTTTCCACTTCTTCTTCCCCAACTGTTAACGTTCGCTTCAGACTGTGTACACAGCTCAGCTGATTGGTTGTTGTTGCATACACAGCTCAGCTGATTGGTTGTTGTTGCATACACAGCTCAGCTGATTGGTTGTTGTTGCATCAGCTGCCACTGATCTGCAGCTCAACATTCAGACAAACACCGGTGTGTTGCTGTCAGCAGTGCAGTGCTCTCTCCCAGAAGCCCTTCCTCTTCCCCAGCTCCACCTGTGTAGATCAGCAGCAGTGTGTCTCTCAGGCTCACAGTCATGTCTGTGTATTCGCAGTAGAAAGTCTCGATACTTGCGTAGAATATCTATTCCGCCAAGACTAAATACATTAACATTGCCATATCCATTACCATGCTAATCTCCCGAGAGCTGTCGGGACAGAACTGATGTTTTGCACCAATTTCCCAGGAAATTACGGTTTTGTTCATGGAAATGCTGCTTTATTCACAACCGTTTTATGCCATATTCCAATTTTTCTATTCGCATCTCTGACTGGAAACAGTCTTTAAGCCCTTTAGATCAGTTGTGTTTTGGTGAAGCTGTCGTCTCTGAGGGGAAGCGCTGTCACGTCTCCAGCTGACCTCTGCCCTGAACACATGATGAAGCTCTGTGAGCGTCTGAGAGATGAAAGCGTATCCTGATGCGCTTCCCTCCGCATGTCAACAGTGGCCGACTGGGATTAGGAACATCACAGCTCTGCCACTGATCTCGCTCACTAGAAAGTAAAGCAGAGCTTTCAGTGTTTCGTCAGCTTGATCACTCAACAGCGTGTCACGTCGAGCGAGACCACCTGACTGTGTGTAGCTTCATCCACAGTGGAAGATTAGCATGTGTTAGTATTCACCGAAACACTCAGAACAACTAAACGCTCCCGCCACTTCTAAAACAACAGCTGAGTTGAGTGTCTGATCATCAGTTTTTAAAGAACTGTTTGCACACTCTTCTACTGTAGTGCACTAGTTCAAGGAGACAGAGGGGGTACGACCTCACGCTGTGTCAATCACATTTACACACTGCCTCCGAAACTTCCGTCATTCGAATCGGGTTCAGTTTTCTGCGTTTTTCACATCCATAGCAAGCATTTTGAGGTGTTTTGACCGCTCAGAGCCACCGTACAAGCGGACGCCAAGATCCAGACCTGTTCAGGATCAAATGGTTCTTGGAAATTGATGGTCGTCTTTATAATGTGTGTCTCCAGTATCACTAGCAGAGCATCAAACTGAGCCTCTGACATCCTGAAGTAAACTTTGACTCGCTCGGGATAATCCCGCAGAGAACTCTCCTTCCTCTCTACGCAATCTCAGGATCGGATGATAGACCCAATATTTCCTTCTTTCTTTTTAGGATGACGAATACGAAAAAAATGCATACAAAAACTCCTGACTCCGTGTGCAAAGACCTTTAGATGCGTCATCACCTCAGGCTACGTCTACACTAATCCGGATACATTTGAAAAGGGAGGTTTCGTCTGAAAACATGCGTCCACACTGTCATTTTCAATCGTTTTCCAGAAGTTGCTCGTCCACACTGAAACGTCTGAACACACTTACATCCCCGTACTGCGCATGAGTAAATCCTGAGACGCTACGACCTGCGTCATTTCCGCTAGCCGTTTATTTACGTCGAGGAAAGTGAGTTTTTTGAATGGGCCGACAGTGAGGTTAATCTTTAAGGCGGAGAGCATCCAAAACAACTGCTGTACAATGTCGTTCACCATCTTGGCTGAATTGGTCATATGACTGCATCACATGACTAAAAATGCGTCGTCATCTTCAAAAGCCTCCGTTTTCTCAGTCCACACTACGACACGAAGACGGCGTTTTCAAATTTATACGCTTTTCCAAAAGCTACGTTTTCGTTGACTTAAAACCAAGCGGCAACCTCCCTGTCTCTCTCTTGAAACCAACACGGAAGTGAATAAACGGTAATTCATCCACTGGCCACTAGAGCCGGCTGCAGAAGTGAGTCAGATCTGAATCTCCTCCATGTTGAAATGCCCAACTTTACAGCAGAAAACACATGTTTACAGCCTGGAGCAAACAGTGGCTTTGGTCTATACAGCTAATGTTGCCCTTCATGACGACTGTGAGGGGGGGGGGGAATTTTTTTTATAACTCATCCGTTTAAATTATATTAATCCTTAAATTTCTGCATAATTAGGGGTGTGTCCACTTTTGAGTGACAGGTGGATTCCCGCTGCTGTGGTCATTAGTCATCATTAGCTGTTTGTCTGCGGTCTGTTAGCCGTCACGTTACCTAGAGCTCATTGTCTGACTGTAAAAATAAAGAAATTCGGGAGTGACGCGCTGCCAAGATGGCGACGGTCGGCCACGCCCACTTTAGGCTTCAGTGCTGCCAAGATGGCGACGGTCGGC